>SJXQ01011873.1:0-56208 GCA_006408695.1 Aepyceros melampus | reverse complement strand
AATGAACTATATTTTAAAGTAAAAAGGATGAAAAGGTAACATTTCTCTTCTAATAAGTGGTTATTTTAAAGAATTAGTTACAGATCAAATAAGGAAATTACCTCTTCTCTGTATATCTAAAGGCTGTGAGGCACATTTCTGACCCTGCTTTATATTGTTGTTAATGAATGTGTCCTCATTATTGAAATATCTGGAAAATACAAATGATCTCAAAGGGAAAATTAACATCTAGGGTCCCACCTCTTCCCTTTTTATTTTAATAAATATCTGTCCAGTCTGGTCACATGTGTGTAGGTATATATATTTGTGCATGTAGAATTATTTTTGAGTGGAATTACAATGTCCTATTCTATAATTTGCTTTCCCCCTGAATTATACCACAAGTAATCCCCATATGAAAATACTGGGGTGTGTTTCTGGGTCATGAACAAAGCCTTGGTAAATGTCCTAGTGGCTAAGTCTTTGAGAACAGCCATAGCTGTCTTCTTGGTTACTGCTTTCCTGGATCCCATGTCCTTCTGACTTCCGTGAAATCCCCATGGCACATCCATTGTCCACTTCCCTTCAACCTGCCAATCCACCCTACTCTGTCTCTCCCCCGAGAACCCCACCTTGCCCCACAGTGAAGGAACTGAAGGAGTTTTTATTTACCTCACTTGAATCTAGTTGAGTGTTTAGCAGGCTAAGCCAGACGGAAGAAGTCAGGTCCTCTCTCCTGATTGGGAGTGGGGTTCTCGGCTTGTCTCCAGATAAGATTTAAGAGGTAAAGAGGCCATACGGTTGTTTCCTGTTTATGGAAACCTCATCTTTCTTCACCTGTCCTTCCTGTTCATTTCTTCCTGTCTTTGCCTTCATATACCCCCCACTATTTCCTGCTCTGTGACCTGCCATGAGGTTTCTCTGAGCTCATAGTGGGCTTGTTTGAGAGAATCCCCACCAGGTAGGATCATTGTGAATTTTGCTTACTAGGCAGTAAATTAGTAATAAACCCCCCTTTCTAATTTGACTGACTTTAAAAATATTCCCAGCCTGACACCATTCTGTTAGCAGCAAACCATGGCTCTCCTGTCACCTCTCTGACAGATTCTTTAAATTACTAAATAATGACAAGAGCAAAAGGAATAGGAGAGTCAGTCATCACTAATGATTGTCTTCATGTTGTATGAATCATCTGTCCCTAATTGTGATTAAAAAGTTACTGTAAAGAATTACTGTAAAAATTATTTTATTAGTTTTATTCTGAAAAAGCCATACATGCCTAAGGCATGAAATTAAGAAAACATGAAAAAGCATAGAGTGAAAATTAATTTTCCCTTTCACCCCCATTTCCAGAGAGGTTCTTCTTTCTGGAGGTAACTTGTTACAACAACTGTTGTTGTTATTGGAGGTAACTATACCTGCAATGTCCAATAAGGACATGCTGCTGTGTGGGTTAATGTGTATGTAGCTGTGCTGAGTGCAGAAAAGGTAGCTAGTCCATATGTTTAAGGGTAGAACACACACCATGATTTAGAGACTTAAAAAGAGAGCAATGCAAAATATCTCATATATAATTTTTGTATTGAGTGCATATTGAAATGATCATATTTTGGATATTCTTAAGTGAACTTTACCTGTTTCTTTTTACTTTGTAGCAACCAGAAAATTTTAAATTAACATATGTGGCTCACATTTGCAGCTTATTATATTTCAGCCCTAAAGTGGTGGACACTTGGGTAGTTTCAAGTTTTTTCCCCTAGTTTCTACAGATGATGCCATAATAATCATAATTTACATTACCACACTGATGCAATTGGATAAGCTAGATCAGGCATCTTTATTTGCATTTTTAATTTTGACAAATGTCATTTGTCTCCTTATAATGTGACTATTTATACACCCATAAACTTGCTCATGCTCCTTACCTCCCTAATATATGTAATGTCAAACATTCGGATCTTTGCCAGTCTGATAATTGGCAAACTATATGATTGGGTTAGACTACCTGGTCAAGTATCTTTGTTTAAAATATACCTAAGCATAATAATTACTAATGTTATATAGCAGTTATCATTTCCAAGGCACTTTTGTATATTTTCTCATTAAAATCTTACAATAACCTGGTGATGTAAGCATTTTACCTAGAAGCAAACTAAAGTTGGGAGCTTTCCCAGTGGCTCAGTAAAGAATCTGCCTGCAATGCAGGGGACACAGGAGAAGTAGGTTTGATCCCTGGGTCAGGAAGATCCCCTAGAGGAGGGCAAGGCAACCCACTCCAGCATTCTTGCCTGGAGAATCCCATGAACAGAGAAGCATGATGGGCCACAGTCCATAGTGGGGCAGAGTCAGACGTGACTGCAGCACGCACACAAACTAAAGCAGAGGTAAAGAGAAATGCACCTCTGTGTATGGTGAATACTTTATATACATAAATTCATTTAATTCTCAACTCAATATGGAGACAGATTTTGTATGCCTTATTATTCCCATTTTACAGATGAGGATGCTGAGGTTCAGCATGATTGGGTGACTCACAGAAGTCACATGACAAATAGAGGGGTTAATGGTGCAACTTTGCTATCAGCCTGGAGAATCCCATGAACAGAGAAGCATGATGGGCCACAGTCCATAGTGGGGCAGAGTCAGACGTGACTGCAGCACGCACACAAACTAAAGCAGAGGTAAAGAGAAATGCACCTCTGTGTATGGTGAATACTTTATATACATAAATTCATTTAATTCTCAACTCAATATGGAGACAGATTTTGTATGCCTTATTATTCCCATTTTACAGATGAGGATGCTGAGGTTCAGCATGGTTGGGTGACTCACAGAAGTCACATGGCAAATAGAGGGGTTAATGGTGCAACTTTGCTATCAGACAAGTGTGAGTCAACTGCTTTACTGTGTGAACTTAGACCAGTGTGTTAATATGTAAAGTTGGGAGAATAAACATATCTACCCTATGAGGGGGGGAGTCAAAATTAATTGGGATGGTATATATCTCAAGTCCTTAATCAAGTGTGTGTTTGTGTGCCTTTGTGTATATGTATGTGTGTGTGTGTGTGTGTGTGTGTGTGTGTGTGCATGCTGGGATTCAAACCCAGCTTCTTGGTTTCCTGAGCCCCCACCTCTTCATTTTTCCCCTCCCAGTGACTCAGTCCCTCTGGACAGTGAGACTTAGTTTTCTGACCCAGTTATGATCTTCATGTGAGTCGGGGGAAGGGCAAGAGCGGAGAGGAGGGGAGGCATTTCCAGGTTTTCATGTGCCTGCCACCTCCTTTTCAGCCAAGGGAGAGGTTGACCCTTTCTGTACCTGATTATCTTCCTCATCAAATGGGTCAGGGGGTAGTACTGATAAGGTGGAGTCTCTTGCAAGCTTTCTTTGACGTTTTGGAACAAAATCAGTTGTAAGCCACATGGTCTTGTGAATTTTTGAAAAGGTGATACTTGTATTGGGCATTCATGTAGCTGTTGACCATGGCTCAGAGACACTGTTGATTAGGGTAGGCTAGTATTGGTGTGTTTAGATGGCCAAATCAAGTAAATAATTATAATCTAATGAACTAAATTATGAAATTGAGCAGAATCCTCTGATTTTAGAAAGGGCTTTCTTCTTTCCCTTCTGAAAAAAAAAAAAAGACAGGAAGTAAGTGATCAGGAAGTACAGGAACAATAGCCTTTTCCTGGAAGAGTGGCTCTGAAGTGATGACTAAACGTTCAGACACTCTGGGCTTACCCGGCAGAGGCGAGGCCATGACCACGGTGGAAAGAGGCGCCAGAGGTGACTTAGGAGAGATGGACAGTTCAGCTGAAGGGTATTACTAACTACTCCCTATCTGGTGAAAATAAGTGATGATTAGGGCAGTTACATTGGACCTGGAGACCATCAAGTTGTTAATTGGCAAAAACTGCTGCCTGACTTGAAGCCTTTAAGGAGTTCTTAGCATCAGACAGGACAGCCAGGAGAGACTACTTTCATACCCTTCAGTAAAGGAAACATCCTGGAGGTTTTTGAAACATGTTAAAAATGGTAGCAGACAGCGAAGGTCTGTTGGTCTGTTGGTCTTCTACCTTTCAATCCTCTGAATTCTGTGTTTTGAAAGACTTTGTATGACTAGCAACATTTATTCAGCCAAGAGTTGTTTTTATAATTAAGCATGATTTGTAAAGAATAAAACTACCCCTCTGAATATCTCATCAGCCTGATGTAATCAGTGTTATCACGCTGAATTAATGTAATTTGGGGCAGAAGCAGAGACACACAATGCTTAAGCTGTAGTAAGCTGCCTTCTTACTGACAAATGCATAATTTTTCCTGGACTTTGTGACATGTTTGACCAACCCCCTGGAGCCCCTCTTTTTAGTGCCTCAGACCCTTCGAAGAACCAGAAGCCTTAGCATCTGTTTTGCAGTGTTCCTATGAAAGGAGAAGTTCCTTTCCAATGGAGAGATAGATTCAGGCCACATTAATGGTTTTATTTCTTTGAAAAATAGTTAAAGATGATTTAAAAATTATGCACATTCTGACCACTTAAATTGTGTAGGAAGAATGTCTTCTTCAGCTCTCTCATTCCATGTCCCTGGGGTAACATTGTCAAGAAAAAAGTTGTATATTCCTCTCATTTGTTTTGTTAACTGTGCAATTACACACACACACACACTCACCTGCCTTCTTAAACAGAACAGGATATAGATTCCAATGGAGAGATAGATTCAGGCCACATTAATGGTTTTATTTCTTTGAAAAATAGTTAAAGATGATTTAAAAATTATGCACATTCTGACCACTTAAATTGTGTAGTAAGAATGTCTTCTTCAGCTCTCTCATTCCATGTCCCTGGGGTAACACTGTCAAGAAAAAAGTTGTATATTCCTCTCATTTGTTTTGTTAACTGTGCAATTACACACACACACACACACACACTCACCTGCTTTGTTAAACAGAACAGGATATAGTTTGCTTTTTTTAAACTGAATTTTCTACACCAGCACTTAGAATTATTCTTAAAAAAAAAAAGTTTACAAAATGACATTTAGCAAATTTTATTGTTTATTTATTGGTTTATTATTATTTATTCTTCTAAGCATTTTCAAGAATTAACTATAATCCTCACAACAACCTCTAAGGTAAGCACTTTTCTTATTCCCATTTTATGGAGGGAGGAGCCTGAGGCCTTGAGAAGCTGTGTGACGTGTCCAGGTTCGTAAATATTAGTGCATCCAGGACCCTAGCTCAGGCAAGTCAGCTCCATCGCTGATACAGCTCAGTCCTCCGCTCAGCTTGCAGCCACTGTGCCATAGACGGGCCATGATTTGTCGGCCTTTCCAATGTTTTTCTTCTTTGTAATTTCAACACTTAATGAACACTTCTATGTTCATCTTTATGAACCTACATTTTATGTCCTTTTGCTTTTCTGTCTGAAGTTTATCTCCTAACAAGTGGGACTGCTGGGTCAAAGAGTAGTGTATGTCAGAGTTCAATTAAATTAATTTTCTGAGCACCTAGTAGTTGATAGCATATTTTCCCTTTCACCATCATATTGAAACGTTACAGCAACCTCATGCATGGGTGTCATGATTGTCCTCATAACCTGTAAACATTAGGAGATGTGTCCTGAGTCGAACGGCTAATCAGTTCATGAAATTCCTGAATCCGTATCTTGCATGGATCGCACTGTACCCTAACTTTTAGTGTTAGAATTGCAATGGCTTTGTGTGTACATGTGGTTTCTTCTTGGGAGTCAGAATTTAAGCTTAAATCACCAAGCCAGTCACTGTTACACGGTCTCTGTTCTGTCTCAGATAAGAGAGGGATTTGTGCTCCTAGGAAAAAAACAAGTATTTCTTTGGAATTCAGTGTAACTAGAATATGCTGATCCTGAAAAATGATTCCTATAGGATTTTTTTCTTCTAGGTTTTGCTGTTTATCACTAAGTTGTGTCTGACTCTTTTGTGACCCCATGGACTACAGCTCGCCAGGGTCCTCTGTCCATGGGATTTCCGAGGCAAAAATGCTGGAGTGGGTTGCCATTTCCTTCTCCAGGGGATCTTCCCAACTCAAAGATCAAACCTATGTCTCCTGCATTGGCAGGTGAATTCTTTACCGTTGAGCTACCAGGGAAACCCTTCTAGTTTTATTGAGATATAACTGATGTACAGCACTATATAAGTTTAAGATGTACAGCATAATGATTTGACTTACATTTATCATGAAATGATTACTACCTGTTTAATGAGTATCCATCATCTGTACATATAGATGATGGATACAAAATAAAAGAATAAGAAACAATTTTTTCCTCATGATGAAAACTTTGAGGATTTTCTCACCTAAGAGTTTAGTATGTAATATAGAGCAGTGTTAATTATATTAACCACATTGTACATTACAGCCCTAGTATTTATTTATCTTAAAACTGGGAGTTTTTACCTTTTGACCACCTTTATCTAATCACCCCCTATAGTTTTAATTATTCCTAATGTTTTAACAAGACTTACATCAAAGAATACAGTCTATACAATATTTTATCAAGTATTTGCTTAGTGGACATTCTAATAAGAGGATCATAGCTGTACTTAAAAATATAATCACAGTCTGATCATGGAACAACCAATTAGGAAATACATAGATTTTCCAAGTTTCTTCTTTCTTCTCTCCATTTTTGTGTATTGTCACTGCCCTCTCATTTGTTAATAGATTAACCGTGAGCAAGTTAAGAAAATTTCCTCATCTGGATAATGGGGATAACAAAAGTATCACATTCTGTGGAATTATTGAGGATCAAACCAAAGAATATATGCCCAGCATTTGACACTGTGCCTGGCACACTGGAGGCCTGAATCAGTATTAGCAGGGAGCAGTGGCAGCAGCACAGACCAGGATGGAGACTGGACATTTTGTTAGCAATTAAATCGGTTCCATGTACAAAGGCTTCCAAAAGAGAGCATGAGAAGGCTTCTACACGATTAAAACAAGGTTGTCTGGCTCTTGGAGTGAATGGGGTAAGGAGAATCTTAATGTGAAATAACACTAACCACTAAATGGGACGCCACAGGCAACCCCTTCTGTGTTGCCTTCCTTTGGAAAATCCCCTTCACACCCCATCCAGCATCTCTGGACAGCTGGCTCCTCTGTATCCTCCTGCCTTCAAGGTTCTCTCTTCCACCTTTGCCATTTCTCATCTACTGCCTCTCCCCAGTGATCAGTTTATGCTTTGGTAGTTACAGAAACTTAGAGAATAAGGACAGAGGAGAAAGGAGTGATTTTACATTATGAGGATGGGAGGAAAGAGGGTTGGGAATGTAGAAGCTGGGGGTAGGGCAGGAAAGAATTCAGTTTAAAATGTTACCCTTTGGACTTGATTTTCACTATTGGCTTTTTGAGTCTCGGTTAATTGAGTCTTTTTGCCAAAATGATAAAGTGCTCTCTTTTTGCATTGGGGGTAAGTTGATAGGAATTAATCAGACTCTGTGAAGTGTGTCGAGGAGGGTATGACTTATCTAGGTATGTGTGGGAGCAGTTCCACCAGATGCGAAAGTCAAATTAGTCAGTGCGGTTGCTCCCTGCAGCTGAGGTGAAGGTCCATCTGGGAAAGAGGCTGTTGGCTAAAACAAGACGTTGGGTTTTATCCATGGTTTCTCATATTCTATGCATTTAGTAATAAAGAGTTGGCTCTGTATGAGGATTGTGGAAGCCTCAGAATTAATATGTGGGAGTTTGGGTGAATAATGTTTTGATGCTTATTATTACCTGGAGATAACTTTTGGGTTTGTAAGACCAGCCAGGAAATCTTATGCAAAGAGTTCTTTGGTTGATATATTGGCTCTCATTTTATTATATTTGGTGTAGTGATCTAATGAAAATAATAATTTTTACTTTTCTGGTTTATTTGTGGGTTGGAGTAAGAAGCTAAGGAACTCAATACTTTACAAAGGGACCAGAGGAAAAATGAATTAATGAAGCCTCTCCAACCCTGAATGTTATAGAGACCATCTGTGGTCTGCCTGCCCAGTGCCCTTTTTCTACAGAGGGTCCATCTCCTTCTTCAAGGAAATCACATGTCCCCGACCCTGCTCTTATGGTTTGGATGGAAAGAACACAACCCTCTGGCTTTGGTGGGAACTCAGATCCAACCAATGAGAACATTGCATCCCCCGGCCACAGTAACTAATGCTGAGTTTGACCCTTGACTGATGCCAGAGGAAACAGAGACAGCCCTGAACCTCTCACTAAGATGCTTGGGAGAGAGATCATTTCTCTCTGCTGGGATGGCTAAGCTGGCGGCATGCACGCCCAGAGCTGCTGGAAGTCATCTTGCTACCACGGGAAGAGAGCCTGACAGAGAAGACATCCAACATAAAGGAGAGCAAAGCCAAGGATGGACGGATACTAATTCCTGATGACACCATGCGAGTATCGGGATCCAGCTGCACTTAAAGCCAGAACTACTTGGATGTTTGTTATATGAACAAACAAAAAGTCTTCTGTTGTTGTCCAAGTCAGTAACAACTTGAATTCTAAGGAATTCTTCCTTTCTACCCAAAAAGGAAGACTACCAATATACAAATTTATAGCCTAGAGAAATGAAGTGTCAGAATATTCTGTTAATTTTCATGGTGTTGAAAAAAGGAAAATAGCTCAATGATAAGACTGTTTCCCTATTGGCTTGTTTCCAAAATGTGTCAGGATGAGGAATCATATTATTTTTTTTCTGGCTCCCAAATCTGTTTCTGACAGGCACGTGCTATTCAGAGAGCCAGCATTCGTGTAGAAATCCCCTGTCTGTCCAGCCTTGTCATGCTTAGTGGATCTCTGTTTTGCAGAGACTAGGTGTCCCTTCTCCTTCTTTTGTCTTTGCTCAACACATCCTAGGTCTTATCTGGAGCTCTGTGGAAGGTGGAAGCCAAGTTTCTCTTTTCAGATGAGCACCTCCCCACATTAACACATGAATCACGCTGACAGTACAGAATAGCTTTACCCCTCCCAGTGTGAGAAAAGAGAAGGCCTGGAAGGCTTATGTAGCTGTATGATAACAGTCTACAGAGAGAGAAATAAGACTGCTGAGCCCACACATGCAAAAGCAGGTTGACTTTAGCTCTATGTTAAAGGAATACTTTTCCCCAGAGAGCAGAGTTAGTGCCCGTGCATCTGTTGCCAGGAGCCATCTCCTAGACTCTTGATGTGGGATTGTCAAATAGAGTTGGCCTAATGACAAAGGGGCACCGACATTGGAACTTCCTCACTCCATGTCTGCTTTATATAGTAGGAAACTATGCTCAGTTGGTACGTATGTATTTCATATTCTGCTTGTTGTTGTTCAGTTGCTAAGTCATGCCCAACCTTTGTGACCTCATTGACAGTAGCATGCCAGGCTTCTCTGTCCTCCACTATCTCCCAGAGTTTACTCAAATTCACCTCCATCAAGTTGGTGATGCTATCTAACCATATCATCCTCTAGTGTCTTCTCCTTTTGTTTTCAATCTTTCCCCAGCATCAGTTCTTTTCCAATGAGTCAGCTTATATTCTGCACCAGTTTGCAATAGTCAGTACATCTCTAGATGTACTGAGCATCTCTAGATTAAGGATTGGGGACTCAAATGCCTACAGGTGCCAGGCAGCTGGAGGAGTTGGGTGAAGTGGACTGGGTAGGGCCTGAGTACTTGCTTGCACAATTCAAGGAAACTGTCACTGTTCAGCTCCATTGGAGGGCCATGAGCACGTGCAGCATGGCCTCTGTGCTGTTGGATGTTATATGCTTCACCAGAGAGCCTGGAACCCAGTCATCCATTTGTAACCACTGACTTGATAATAACATAGGTGACAGTTCCAGGTGGCTGGGAGTTGGGTTGTGTTTAAACCTAATTTAGTTCACTTTGAATAGAACCCAAAGTGTCATGCTTTAGAATCTGGTGTTGGCTGACATAGGTTTGTGGCCTCACTTTGACACTTACTGATATCATGGACTTAGCCAAGGAATTTAACATCTTAGGGATTCAGTTTCCACATTTGTAAAGTGGGTTGCATCTAGCTTGTGGGTAGGCTTGGGGGATGCAGACTTTGAGGTTAAGTGACATGACACTCTTAAAGCTCTTACTCCGCAATTTTGTAAAAGTGTAAAGCTTTCATAAATGCTAGCAATTCTATGACTAGAGCTGATAGAAATTAAAGTAAGATGTTTTGTATTCTCCAGAAGCATAAAGTCAGAGAGACAATATTTTGTGGTGGTTAAGAGTGGTTAGAGTCAAATTTTGCTCTTTTTCTAGCCACGAGCCTTTAGCCTCAGTTTTCTCATCTGTAAAATGGACATATAAGGCTGTCTATCTCCACAGCTTCTGAGGATTACATGATTTGACACTTACAACTGGGTTAGCATTCCTGAAACATTTAGAATACAGTCTGACACACAGTAAAGGCTATGGGAGTGAAAGTTTACGATACTGTGATTACAATGAAGTTTTAACAGCTCATAACTGTCATTTGAGTAAGACTGTATACATATCCTGGAACTTGTGGTTTACACTATGCTAACTTTAATAACACCTGATCTAATTATTTTTAACTTAAAGAGCTGCAAAGTTTTACTTACTATTGTAAAGGCCACTTCAAATCCGCTGCGAAAGGATAAAAATGTAGAGTATAAAAAAATGAAGGCAATTACATCAAGTTCTTTAAAAGCAGGTTTTACAAAACTCATCTAGGTAAGAGTCACATAGCTTTGAAAAAAATAGTTTGTGGAGAGCCTGTTTTGTGCAACGCACATGATGAAGCCTAGAAGCGAAGCTAAAACAGTAAACACGGAAAGGTAAACACTTCTACTTCAATGTGACGTCCACGTCCACACACACTAGCATATGGTCACCTTGGGGGCATTCTTGAGCTCCTTTTCTACCCTCAGAGGTTACCTGGCAATGCTGGTGTTCAGGGGATAAAGATCAGTAGTGAGTTCTGAAGTAATGCAGACTTCAAAAGATTTTGATCTGAATTTTGTGGATGTCTGAAAGTAGGCAAGACTGACATCTGTCCTGGCTGGGAACTCGGCAAGAGCCCCAGGAGAAGCGGAGTGATGGGGTGGCTGGGAGACTGGCCAGTAAAGGAGTTTTCATCTCTGACGAGGGCCACAGGGTCCAGTCCCCCGAGCCTGGGCTGCCAGCTGACTGGGCATCGCAAAAGCCACGTGGGAGAGGTGTGTTTCCTGGCCCGCGGTGGTACTCTCTGCCGAGATCAGACCAGGCTTTAGCACACCCACCTGGGTACCCCTGGCAGAACTTGCCCTTGGCACCTCCCATTGAGGCCTCCACAAGGTCCTAGCAACCTGCCACCCTGCTGGCCCACGAAAGGGGACGGCCACCTCACCATGCAAGGGCAGGGCTGCCCTTTGCACCCCAACTGCAAGCCCTGGCTTACCCATAACTGCCCATTCTAGGAAGGAAGGGAGCTAGCAGAAATGAGACTTTATTAACTGAAAGGGGGTGAGACGTTAGGGAACTGGACTGAGATGTGATTAAAGGAGATACTTTATAGCTGGAAAAGGGGGTGGGGGTAGTTGTCCGCAGAGCAGTTGGTGGCAGTTATTTGGAAAAGTTAGAAACATTTCACGTATGTGTGCTTCTGATGAATTGAGTTACACAGACTCAGGCAGGGCGGCGTTTGCAGCTCGCAAGCATGGGTGGTGCTGCCAGCCAGCCCGTTTACGCGGGGGTGACCTCAGGTGAGCAGCCATTTAACTTTCCTGAGACTCAGGTTTCTTCTTCATGTGAGGCGGTAATGACCTCTTAATCACCTCACAGGGTTCTGTAGGGGCAAGTGAGTCAATTTCTGAGTGAAAGTTCATAATAATCAACTATTGTTTGTATAAACCTTAGCTATTATTAAGTGAATTTCAAATGCACTCCTCCGTGTGCTGTCTGATTCATCTCATGATTTAGTGTATTAAAGTGGAGAGTGGAATATTCAGCTCAATTTCATAAATATTTATTGAATGACTCCTGTTGTAAGGAGCTGTCTGTAGGATTTGATCAGTGTGGACAGCTGGTCTGAATAACATGAGCCTCTTTTATGATGCGTCAGTGACTTTTGGGAGGGTTGGATATATATTACTAACACGTCATCTTCAACTGTTCAGTTCATTTTCTCCATGATTGCTTGTTGACCTTCCATTTTTTCTGTAGAAAATGGCTGTTAGAATGATGGATAATTAGCTTTGTTTCCATGTTATTTCCTATATCTAATTTAACCTTACTTAGAACTATAATTAAACATTATTAAATGGTTTAATGTGGGGCTTCACAGTTCAGCTCAAACTGACTTTGTTCAAGAGGGAGAATACAATTTTATTATTGATGTTATTTCAGGTTAGATTATTTTCAAATAGTTGAATAAAGTTAAATATATTAAATATGTACTTGAAAATTCTAGAGAGAGAGAAAAAGAAAACCTTCCCCAAACAACTAAATAACAGTTTGGAGGAGGAAAAAAGCCCAAAGTTGTATTTTAAGATAAAGAAGTATACTTTAACTAGAATAATTTATAATTTAAAGGACTGAGCCTGTAGCTTGAGTTCTACATGATAATCTCATGGCGATTAAATCCAAAGAACTATTTTCTCCCTGATGGAAGTCTAATTGTGTGTACTGTTTCTGCATTGTTTTAAAAGTGTAATCATATATTGCCTTGTGTTACTTCATTTTATTGCCTAAGCATTATTCTAACAGGGAGGTCTGTCCTTAGAGCAGAGAGATCGTGTACGTCTTTCTTCTGCCCCTTCCCTCCGTGTCCTTCACAGAACTAAGCCTAAAATAATTTTGTAATATAGCCATTTCTTAAGTCTGAATTTGGCAATAAGGAGTTCATGATCCAAGCCACAGTTAGCTCCCAGTCTTGTTTTTGCTGACTGTTTAGAGCTTCTCCAGCTTAGGCTGCAAAAATATAATCAATCTGATTTTGGTATTGACTGTCTGTTGATGTCCGTGTGTAGAGTCTTCTCTTGTGTTGTTGGAAGCGGGTATTTGCTAAGACCAGTGTGTTCTCTTGGCAAAACTCTGTTAGCCTTTGACTTGCTTTGTTTTGTACTCCAAGGTCAGATTGCCTGTCACTCCAGGTAGCTCTTGACTTCCTACTTTTGCATTCCAGTCCCTTATAATGAAAAGGACATCTTTTTAGGGTGTTAGTTCTAGAAGATCTTATAGGTCTTCATAGAACTATTCAACTTCAGCTTCTTCAGCATTACTGGTTGGGACATAGACTTGCATTACTGTGATATTGAATGGTCTGCCTTGGAAACGAACAGAGATTATTCTGTCTTTTTGAGATTGCACCCAAGAACTGCATTTTAGACTCTTCTATTGACTATGAGGGGTACTCCATTTTTTCTAAGATCATGACATCTGGTCCCATCACTTCATGACAAATCGATGGGGAAACAGTGGAAAAAGTGAGAAACTTTATTTTCTTGGGCTCCAAAATCACTGCACATGGTGACTGCAGCCATGAAAATAAAGATGCTTACTCCTTGGAAGAAAAGCTATGACCAACCTAGACAGCTTATTAAAAAGCAGAGACATTACCAACAAAGGTCCATCTAGTCAAAGCTATAGTTTTTCTGTTGGTCACGTATGGATGTGAGAGTTGGATTGTGAAGAAAGCTGAGGGCCAAAGAATTGTTGCTTTTGAACTTTGGTGCTGGAGAAGACTCTGGAGAGTCCCTTGGACTGCAAGGATATCCAACCAGTCCATCCTAAAGGAGATCAATCCTGAATATTCATTGGAAAGACTGATGCTGAAGCTGAAACTCCAATACTTTGGCCACTTGTTGCAAAGAACCGACTCATTAGAAAAGACCCTGATGCTGGGAAAGATTGAAGACGGGAGAAGAAGGGGATGACAGAGGATGAGATGGTTGGATGGCATGACCGATGCGGTGGACATGATGTCCACTGTCCATGGACATCACCATGTACACATTTGAGTAGGCTCCAGGAGTTGGTGATGGAAGGAGAAGCCTGGTGTGCTGCAGTCCATGGGGTCGCAAAGAGATTGGTGCTGGAGAAGACTCTGGAGAGTCCCTTGGACTGCAAGGATATCCAACCAGTCCATCCTAAAGGAGATCAATCCTGAATATTCATTGGAAAGACTGATGCTGAAGCTGAAACTCCAATACTTTGGCCACTTGTTGCAAAGAACCGACTCATTAGAAAAGACCCTGATGCTGGGAAAGATTGAAGACGGGAGAAGAAGGGGATGACAGAGGATGAGATGGTTGGATGGCATGACTGATGCGGTGGACATGATGTCCACTGTCCATGGACATCACCATGTACACATTTGAGTAGGCTCCAGGAGTTGGTGATGGAAGGAGAAGCCTGGTGTGCTGCAGTCCATGGGGTCGCAAAGAGTTGGACAGGACTGAGCAACTGTACTGAACTGAATATATTCATCTCTGGGCTTCCCAGATGATGCTACTGGTAAAGAAGACACCTGCCAATGCAGGAGACAGAAGAGACTCGGATTCTATCCCCGGGTTGGGAAGATCCCCTGGAGAAGGAAATGGTAATCCACTCCAGTATTGGAGTGGATGCCTGGAGGATCCCATGGACAGAGGAGCTTGGTGAGCTATAGTCCATGGGGCTGTAAAGCAGTCAGACATGACTGAGCAACTAAGCAACAACAACCACCAATATATATATATATCTTCAACTCATTTAATTATCCAGATGCTTTTGTTATACTGTGATTTGTTTCTATTGGGCCGGATATTGTTATCTCTAATTGAGCTAAATACTCCATTGTCAATGTATATTTTTTGTAATGTTAAACCTCTCATCAATTACCGTGGGCTGTCAGGCTTCTGTAACAATACCAAGGTGGTTATCATTTCCCCTTTATAAACTAGAGAAGATTAAGAAAATAAAGTCTTTTGGTTCAGAATGGCACTCATTATGAGCAACTTTGAAGAAATAAAGCTGGAGAAACGCCTTGCAACCTTGCCCAGATAACACATCCACTGTCCTTTGCTTTGAGTTTTGGTTTGATGATCTTAGAAAGTCATCTCCTTAAAGGGAGAACCATGTTGGATGATATCTGGCCTCTGGTTTCAGTGTAAGGAAGTGGCGGGGAGGAGTAAGAATGATGCTTCTTTCATCATTGATCACTTTGGTAACATCAAAGGATTAAGGGAAGTGTTTTCCCTAGGCTTCTCACCTGTTTCTCTTGTCCCTTCCTCTTCACTCTCCATAAAGCTTATCTTAGAAGCCAGGCAGCAATTCCCATGTGACGTAAGGTATGTGTAATACTTGCTTTGATGGGATTGTGTTTATGACACAAATACATGGAGTTGTCATTGAGGCAGGAATTGTTTGCTATCAGGAGGTACATCCTGATTGGGAATTACCAAGGCTGGCCTGTGGTCAGATCATCGTCTTCACACAGCTTTCTCTCCCCCTTCATATCTATACCTTTACTTTTGCTGCCTTAGTTGTTCATTTTATTTTCTAATCTCAGCCTCTCTATACATAAACTTTTGTTTCATCCTGAGGCAGGGGAAAAATCTCTTCCAATTTCTGTGGGGTAGAGGTGAAAACAAAATGAAACGGAAAGCTGTTCAGATAACCCAGGAGGATTTTAAGACCCCTTTGTTATAACAATCCTTTCATGTTTGAAATATTTATTGGGCCTCTTCCTGGTCACGATCGGAAGGGAAACCTGAATTGGTGCCCTCGAAGTTGCTCGGGCAGACAGAAGAGTATGTGTTTACAGTCAAGATGGTGCTTGATCTTGGAATGACAGGAAATGATTTTGCAAATCCAGATAAAGTATTTTATCCTAGAAAGCATGAATGCCAAACAGAGTTTAAAGTAAACACATAAGAAGCCTTGTGCTGCGCCCCATGGGTAGGGTGTTGGGAGAAGCTAGCACTTCTCCAGATTAAGGATAATTTGGTGTGACAGTTGTCTCTAAATGACTTGTTTTGCCTGTGTGTCCTCCTGTGGGTGTAAATTTTTAGATTTCCATAATATAGTGATGCATAGCAAAATAACAAAATTTGTTTGAATGAATGAGATAGCTCTTCTTTCCCCAACAATTTCTGAAGTTTGCATTCCATGCCAAAAGTTGTGGGTGCCTTCAAGTAGAAGTAGATAGACTTGATCTCCACTCTTGGTAATAGTTTTGTACTAGTTTGGTACTAGTTCTTTTTCAGATAGGGTGAAGCTGGTATCTTAGTTCTGTTCTTCTGTCCAAAATTATTTTTAAAATGTTTAAATTTTCATAGATGACTATTAGAGGATAATATTGTTTTAAGTTTATGTAGATAAATACTGTGGAAAATCACTGAGAAAGTTTTGAAAAAGAAGATTGGGGAGAGGGACTTGTACCACCAAATTAAAAAATTGCTGTAAAGGTAATAATGAAACAATATAGTATTCATATATAATTGATGGAGCACAGAGAATCTGGACCAGACCCAAGTGTATATGTTTACTTCATATTGCTAAAATGGGCATTTTTGATTGAAAAAAATTGTTTAGTAGATGGTGGCAGGATTTTTCAACTCAATCAGTTAACAGCTAGTGTTCAGTGATCACTTACTATGTGCCGGATACTAATCTAAGATATTTTCATGTATTAACTCTGTCCTCAATACAAGCTTTTGAGGTAGAGACTGTTTTTTATCCCTACTTGAATTTTTTAAAAAAAGAAACATAGAGGTGTTTAGTAACTGGTCCAAAGTCACACAGCTAATAGAGTGTGGTAGAGTCAGGATTTGAACCCAGGCCATAAAATCAGATCATTACCTGGTTTATGCTATAATATGAAACCTGACATTCCAGATGGATTAAAAGTCTAACTGTATAAAAGAGTGTCTTTGTAACATCATTACACTGTAAAAAGATAATCCAGAGGAACAATTAGTCTCTATTAGAGATACTTTTGTAAGCAAGATAGAAATTCCAGAAAAAAATAAAAACATTCATTTGACAATATTAAAAACAAAACCAAAATTTTCTGTTGACAGGATATCAAAAGTAAAATTAAAAATCCAGTGTTTACCAAAGAGGAAACATATTTACAATACATTTGACATAAAAAGCATTTGTATCTGTACTATACAATGAACTTTTATAAAATGACATTAAAAAAAAAAGTCAGCTTGAATAGGATATGTACTGGCAATTCACAGAAGATAAAATGCAAATGAACAATAAATAGCAGTGGCAACGTGTATGGTGCGAATAGGCTTTTAGGGAAATCCCAGTTGTTTTGTTTGGTTTTCCTTTGTCTTCCTCCCCACCCCACCTTCTTTTCTCTACCACCCCATCTCCACCCTATTACCTCTCATGATGTTAAAGTTCCTCCTGATCCTTTCCCTGTTCAGAGAGTCCAAGACTGCTGGGTGGAGGGTTGTCAGCAACTAGGGAGTGAGATGTGAAAAAGCAAACACTTGAGAGCTACCTGGCAGTGATTTCCTGCTGCTCTGTTTCCTGGTCTTCTTAGCAAAAGATATTTCTCCTTTCTACTTTGTGATCTGGAATCTTTTCCATCTCTTTCTCTGCCCCCAATTAGGATGGATCTTCTGCCTCCAATTTCCATCTTCATGCCAGAGCCTTTGGGAGAGGAAAAGCAGGCATTGAACTCTTCCTGTTCTGCAGTTGGGCCTGAGGCATCTTAGAGTCTTTGTTTCAGTTTAGAGTGTGGTAGGGGGTGGGGTGATAGAAAAATAACCATCCGAGATCAAAGGTAGCAGTGAGAGAGCATGGAAAATGCTTTGATTAACATTTTGATATATTATCTTGCCAGAGGCCTGTGTTTTAACTTCTCTAGTACTCAGGACAGGCAAATAAGAATGAAATAGCCTTTTTCTTTCTTTCTTTTTTTTTTTAAACCCGTTAAGTTGGTCAAAGTTTAAAATATAGGTAACATCCAATATAGGCCAGAGCTGGGGAATGGGGAGGGAAGATACTCATATATTATTGTAAGATGATTTGCTGAAATTTCTAGGAATTGTTAAAATATGTCTGTACTCATTAAAAATTTAAATTGATATAAGTTATGACCTAGCAGCATGCACCTATGAACTGAGCCCAAAGAAACAAAAACGCCAGATGTATGGATTTACTGACAAGGTTATATACTGGAGAATTATTTACCTAGAGGCTGTAGACAACCCAAATGCCTATCAAGGAATAACTGAATAAATTATAGCACATTCATATAATAGAATATGATTGTTATTGTTTAGTTGCTAATTCATGTCTAACTCTTCTGTGACCCCATCGACTCTAGCCCTCCAGGCTCCTCCTGTCCATGGAATTTCCCAGGTAAGAATACTGGAGTGGGTTGCATTCCTTCTCCAGGGGATTTTCCCCACACAGGGACTCAGCCTGCATCTCCTGCATTGGCAGGTGGTATCTTTACCAGTGAGCCACCAGGGAAGCCCATAGAATATGATACAGCTGCTAAAAAGAATATCTTAACTCCATGATCCCTTTTATTTTGTAGAACAACAATATTAAGAGCTTTAAATATAGTAAATATATTTATATTATGTAAGTATAAAAGTATGAAAGATATACACCATACTATTAATTTAAGATGAACATCATAAACTTCAGTGACCTCAGGGGCCAGGCAGAAAGTATTAAATGCAACAGGGTGGACACTGAAACATCTGAAGGGGTAAGAGCAAGGTAATTCTCAAAATCCTTCAAGCTAGACTTCAGCAGTGTGTGAACCGAGAACTTCCAGATGTACAAGCTGGGTTTAGAAAAGGCAGAGGAATCAGAGATCAAACTGCCAACATTTGTTGGATCATAGAAAAAGCAAGGGAATCCCAGAAAAACATCTGCTTCATTGACTATGCTAAAGCCTTTGACTGTGTGGATCACAACAAACTGTGGAAAATTCTGAAAGAGATGGGAATATCAGATCACCTTACTTGCCTCCTGAGAAATCTGTATGCAGGTCAAGAAGCAACAGTTAGAACCAGACATGGAACAATGGGCCAGTTCCAAAATGGGAAAGGAGTACGTCAAGGCTGTATATTGTCACCCTGCTTATTTAACTTCTATGCAGAGTGTATCATGCAAAATGCTGGGCTGGATGAAGCCCAAGCTGGAATCAAGATTGCCGAGAGAATTATCAATAACCTCATATATGCAGATGACACCACCCTTACAGCAGAAAGTGAAGAGGGAGTAAAGAGCCTCTTGATGAAGGTGAAAGAGGAGAGTGAAAAAGCTGGCTTAAAATTCAACATTCAAAAAACTAAGATCATGGCATCCAGTCCCATCACTTCATGGCAAATAGATGAGGAAACAATGGAAACAGTGACAGAGTTTATTTTCTTGGGCTCCAAAGTCACTGTAATGGTGACTGCATTTTAATGAAATTGAAAGATGCTTGCTCCTTGGAAGGAAAACTATGACAAACATAGACAGCATATTAAAAAGCAAAGACAAAGAGACTTTTACCAACAAAGGTCTGTATAGCCAAAGCTATGGTTTTTCCAGTAGTCATGTATGGATGTGGGAGTTGAACCATAAAGAAGCACACAGAGGCCTGTGTTACTAGAGTGCTGAAGTGCTGTAGAACTGATGCTTTTGAACTGTGGTGCTGGAGAGTCTCTTGGACAGAAAGAGGATCAAACCAGTCTATCCTAAAGAAAATCAACCCTGAATATTCATTGGAAGGAATGATGCTGAAGTTGAAGCTCCAATACTTTGGCCACTTGTTGTGAAAAACTGACTCATTGGAAAAGACCCTGAGACTGGGCAAGATTGAGGACAAGAGGAGAGAGGGGGTAACAGAGGATGAGATGGTTGGGTGGCATCATTGACTCAGTGGACATATTTGAACAAACTCCAGGAGATAGTGAAGGACAGGGAAGCCTGGTGTGCTGCAGTCCATGGGGTTGAGTCAGACACAACTGAGCTACTGAACAGCAAATTGTTAGTATTAGGGTCCTAAGAAAGTGGCAGAGTATGGGTGACAAAGCATAGAAGAAGAGATGATTTTGGGGTCAGAAGAAACAAAAATAAGCCAGGAACAGATGTACGCAGGTTGACATGGTATATAATGGGAGATGAGGCATTCCATCTGATGGCTTTTTCCCCCCATAATGTTGGAATAAAGGATTCAAAGGAAGTAAAGAAGGCTTAGAGAAAGTTTCCTAGCATTCCTGCCTGGAGAATCCCATGAATTTCCCTAGAAGGAAAGAAAGAACTGAACAGCCAGTATTGAGTGATGTTTTATTACCAGCTTCAAAGTTTTGGCCATTATATTCTCCTTAAAAATTAAGGATCTCCAATTAATTTCCTGAGGGTTATGTTTAACTATGTAAATTAGTTAGTCTTATAGAGACCTCCTTCAAAAAGTTTTGTTCCTCCTAACCAAAAAATCCCAGCTTGGTGATATGGTTAGGTGATGGTGTGGTTAGGTGATGGCTGGATTTGAAGTGAATTATTCTGCAGAGGACATGGGCAACCTGATGAAGCAGAATGATAGGTCCAGAACATAGAGATGAATAGTATGTCATTGTCAGCTAATCCCATGTGCAGGTGACTGCCCCTGGACAGAAAAAAGGGGCAAGGGTCAGGAAACATGTGGACCCTGAGGAGAGCAGAGAAAGTACTGAATCTAAACCACTTTTCCTGATTTTATTCAAGCCAAGAGGAAAGCAAAGGGCTGCGTCATCTAACTTTCTCTGAACTGGTGCATCAGCAGAACGGGCTGAGCCTCTCCCACTTACCTCCTGATCTCACGCACAAAGTTCATGGCCATCCAGCTGCCCTGCTTGGAGTTCCAGCAGGCGAAGGAGGAGAAAGGCCACTTGCATGTCTGGAAGTCTTCAATCTTGCTCAAGGCTGGCAGCTGTCACAGAATGTCATCAACTAAGACAGCATCATAGCCACATGCTTCCCACTTCTTAAACCCTTACGTTAGCCTCTCATAATTTATGGTTAGTTCTTTTCTGAAAAAGCATGTGCTTTTTCAGCTATAGGATTCAAGCTTATGAGGCTTTGAACTATTGATTAGCACCCCAAAATCAAAATATTCATCCATCTATCCATCAGAGTTACTTGAGGAAGATATAATTTTCTGTGAGGGAATGATCAATACACTGAAATTTAAAAAAATCCGTGTGTAGTGACCATTCTTCATGCTTGATGGTTCATTTTTATGGATCCTTTTGTTAATATTCTGCCTCACTTTGAGTGGATGTCTCTAGCTCATTCATTTTCAAAGCAGAATATCTGAAAAACAAAAATGTCAAAATTATATATGTACATGTAGATTAATTAAACTATTTTAAAAGTGTAATTGTGATACATTAAAAAAAAAAACTTTACCAGCACAGAAAATACTAAATAAAAACAAAAGTCAGCTACTGATGTCAGTTATCACACTGAAATGGCTCACATTGCCTCCTAGAATTGGTTAGAGGATGAGGGGCAGTCATGAGGTACAGGTGTCCTTTTTTGTTTTAACTAAATGGGATCATATGAGACATTAATGCTCTGTCTTTTGGTTTGCAATATATTAAAATCCTCCTTGTTGATGGATATTAAGGTTGTTTTCAAAATCTTTTAATCGTCTAACATTGCAATGAATATCCTTGTTTTAAGCAACTTTGCAGATTTGTGTATATATGACTTCAAATCATTACATTTTGGTACTCATTACCAAAGTTTTCAAAAGTAAAGATTTGAAAATTAGAAAGAGAGCCTGGAGCCAAAAATAAACGGTATGACATGTCCCTAGATTTATCCTCTTTGGTCTCTGTCCTCAACTGCTACAGATAATTGCAGCTGACTATAGGAAAAGAAGAGAAGCAGAAAAGTATATTTATGAAACAGGGACAAGGATTTTCTTGGGTGTCATCTAGTTCAGCTCTTAGGAGAGATGTAACTTGGTAATTTTTATCCTGGTAAACTATTTAGAAGAAAGTGATTTCATTTGTCACAAAATAAATTATGTTTTTCTTCTTCAAGTCTTACCATCACTGAGGTTTGCCTATCCTTTCCAACTCTCGATTTTTGTTCCAAGAAATGCCTGTGGTATTTGCTGCTTGTCTTGTAAATTTGACATGCTCATGTACTTAACCTTACCGATTTATTAATAAACCCCTTCAAAGCAAGCTTGGTCCTCTCTAGGTCCTTTATAGCACCTCTGAAGCAAAATGCAATGCTTTGAAAATGGTAATGAATACTTAGTCACTTTATAAATTGATTTCTCTAGAGTCCTGCCTAATTTTTTTTTATCCAACACCATCTGATGGGTAAGGGAAATATTTTTTCCTCTGCCCCTTCCTAAGGTGGCCCAATGCTTGGCATCTCATGTCCCAATCTGTGTTTCCAAGGTCTGGTTGGACCAAAACACGACAATTCGGTAGACAATGACCATGAACCTTTGTTTTGTTTCCTTTCATGGGCAGGTGGCCTCAGCTGGCACATAAGCAGAAACAGATGTCGAAAAGGGTAAGAAGGTATGCGGTACCAATGTCTCAGTTCTGGGAAAAGGAAACACTTCACAGAGAATAGGTGCCACCTGTAGTGGTTATAGTTTGCCAAGTGAAACCAGTTTGGCTAAAGATAGCTAAAAATAATTCCCAAGAGTATAAGGTAATGTTTGTTTATATATGAGATTGAATGAGGGTGTGTGAGTGTGTACGTGTCTGTGTCTGTGTGTGTACCTGGTGCCCTATTCCAATGAAGCCTATTGACCCATTTATGAATTCCAATTACTCAAAGAATATTTTGATTTAATATTTGACCTGTTCAGAAGAATAGAGTTTTTTAATTGGTTTCTAACAAGCATAGATGAAAGAGTTTCAAATTTCCTTGTTTTCAACTATCTCACTGAGATTTGTTAAGCTATCCAGAAATGACGTGGGGCTTTGAAGAGCTATGCAACTTTACACAATGATTAAATATTATTTAAATTTTCCTCCTAGCAGAATTTAATTATAGTTGGGGATTCATTATAGTCAAGGCCATTAGATGGAATGTAAAACCCCCTAGAGAAGGAAATGGCAGCCCACTCCAGTGTTCTTGCCCGGGAAATCCCATGGACAGAGGAGCCTGGTGGGCTGTAATCTATGGGGTCACAGAGTCAGACATGTTTCACCAACAAGCACAAAAGCCATGTCTCTTTGGACAAATTACTGAACTTCTTTGTGCTTCAGTTTCCTCATCTGTAAAATGGGTATAATAATTGTACCTATCTTGTGGGGTTATTGAGAAGAGTGAATGTTCTAAGAAAGTCACAGTAAACAGCACACAAGAAGTCATCTATTACTGCTATACTTTACTATAATTGCTAATCGTATTGTGACACCAGCCATCACTATTCCAGTCTTTCATCTTTTTCTGTCCTCCTTTTTTCCTTTAATTCACAAAGATTGTCAATAATTTAATGTAGTCGTGAAATTCCACTGAAATTTGTGAAATATTTCTAAATATAGGAATCTATAATTTTCCTTGATGTTGGAATTTAAATCATGAGGCTAGATGTCTTGGGAAGGTCACCATATTTGGAGTCCAATGCCTTGGATTTTCTAGTTCTATCACTTACTAGCTTAGTGATCTTGGGAAAGTTGCCACATTTTTCTGTTTATTCAGCTGTGAAATGGAGGTGCTGAATAAATGAGATGATTTCTAAAGTTTCTTCTGGAAGAAGCTTGGGAAGACTTAGGCTCTGAAACCAAGATACAGAAAAAAAACATTGTAATATTTTTTACTACCAGCTGAACTTAACTGTTAATTTAATTTACCAAGACAAATTTAAAAACAATCCACTATAAATGAAAAGCTTAGGTAAGAATTGAACAAAATAGTCTATAAAATTTATAAACAGGATTAAAGATAAGGATCAGTCAGTTCAGTCACTCAGTCGTGTCTGACTTTTTGTGACCCCATGAATCACAGCATGCCAGGCTTCCCTGTCCATCAGCAACTCTTGGAGTTTACCCAAATTCATGTCCAGAGTCAGTGATGCCATCCAGCCATCTCATCCTCGGTCGTCCCCGTCTCCTACTGTCCCCAATCCCTCCCAGCATCAGAGTCTTTTCCAATGAGTCAACTCTTCACATGAGGTGGCCAAATTATTGGAGTTTCAGCTTCAGCATCAGTCCTTCCAAAGAACATCCAGGACTGATCTCCTTTAGGATAGACTGGTTGGATTTCCTTGCATTCCAAGGGATTCTCCAGAGTCTTCTCCAATACCACAGTTCAAAAGCATCAATTCTTCGGCGCTCAGCCTTCTTCACAGTCCAACTCTCACATCCATACATGACCACTGGAAAAACCATAGCCTTGACTAGATGGACCTCAGTCAGCAAAGTAATGTCTCTGCTTTTGAATATGCTATTTAGGTTGGTCATAACTTTCCTTCCAAGGAGTAAGCGTCTTTTAATTTCATAGCTGCAATCACTATCTGCAGTGATTTTGGAGCCCCCCAAAATAAAGTCTGACACTGTTTCTACTGTTTCCCCATCTATTTCCCATGAAGTGATGGGACCAGATGCCATGATCTTCAAAGCCAACTTTTTCACTCTCCTCTTTCACTTTCATCAAGAGGCTCTTTAGTTCTTCTTCACTTTCTGCCATAAGGGTGGTGTCATCCGCATATCTAAGGTTATTGATATTTCTCCCAGCAATCTTTATTCCAGCTTGTGCTTCATCCAGTCCAGCATGTCTCATGATGTACTCTGCATTTAAGTTAAATAAGCAGGGTGACAGTATACAGCCTTAATGTACTCCTTTTCCTATTTGGAACCAGTCTATTGTTCCGTGTCCAATTCTAACTGTTGCTTCCTGATCGCATATAGGCTTCTCAAGAGGCAGGTCAGGTGGTCTGGTATTCCCATCTCTTGAAGAATTTTCCACAGTTTCTTGTGATCCACACAGTCTTTGGCATAGTCAATAAAGCAGAAATAGATGTTTTTCTGGAACTCTCTTGCTTTTTTGATGACCCAGCAGATGTTGGCAATTTGATCTCTGGTTCCTCTGCCTTTACTAAAACCAGCTTGAACATCTGGAATTTCATGGTTCATATATTGCTGAAGCCTGGGTTGGAGAATTTTGAGTATTACTTTACTAGCATGTGAGATGAGTGCAATTGTGCGGTAGTTTGAGCATTCTTTGGCATTGCCTTTCTTTGGGATTGGAATGAAAACTGACCTTTTCCAGTCCTGTGGCCACTGCTGAGTTTTCAGTCTGTGAAAATAGAAAATGCAGGTTTCTTGAAACTCCTCCCAGACAACAGCTTTCTTTGTAATTCGGGCTACCTCTCCTTCCCTTCCCATTTTCTGTCTATAGCACCTTTCTACAGGAATTTTCATCTGTTCACTTATTTTAATAGAACTCTTAGCTTTTGGGCATAAAACTCTTTAAAGTGTATATTTGGTTCAGTGGGGTTGTATTTTTTCTTCCAAAGGAAGTTTAAAAACCTTCATTTTGTATTCAGGAATAAATGAGAAGTGGTGTTATTTATAATTGGCTTCCTCTAATTCAGACTAAATGTAGATTAATCCTAATTGATAACACATAAAATTAGACAATGCATTAATATGTATCTTAATATCTCTAGAGGCTAGCAGAAGACCTGGTACATGGTTAATACTGAAAGTTTGTCAAAATGGAACAAACAAAATTTAGAGTCATTGAGGCTTGTGATCTAAATAATATTCTACTTGGATTGGACTCAGGGTTTGAACTGTGAGAAAATTGGAATTTCTTAAATCTGAGGTTTTATATTAAAGGAGAAGTTCTCTTGTGGTTGTTGGGTCAACATCATCATTATCACCAGGGAGCTTGTTAGAAATGTAGATTTGGGGGCTCTCCCCCACATCTATTGCACATCCTCAGAAAAATTCTGAGGATAGAGTCTAACAACCTGTGTTTTTGTTGTTGGTTTTTAATTATACTTTAAGGTTCACCACAAAATTGGGCAGAAAGTACAGACAGTTGTTATATATCCCTGTCTATCCAGCCTACTCCTCTATCAGTAGCCCTCACCAGAGTGGTACATGTGTGTTATAGTCAATGAAACTGCATTGATACATCATTATCACCCAAGGTCCCTAGTTTATATTAGTCTCATTCTTGGTGCTGTACATTCCACGGTTTTTGACAAATGTATGACATGGATCCACCATGACAGTATCACATAGAATAGTTTCATTGCCTTAAACAATCTGTGCTTTAAGAAGCCCTCTAGGTGATTTTCGTGTACATTAGATTTTGAAACTGTTGCATTACAGGACAGAATTTTTCAAAGCTGAGTGGGAGAAACCACCAGAAATTAAGGACTTTTAAATCCTACGTCTAAACTGAAGCTGTAATTTTATCCTACTCTCCTCTTAGTGCACATTTGGGTGTTCATGATCAGTGCAGTCTTTAAAAGGACTTCGGAACTCTCAGTGTCTGAGCTTTTGCTTCATTCTTTGCTGAAATTGTGGGGCACTGTTTTGTCTAGCATACTCATTGGAAAGTAGGGGAGAGCTGTGGAAAGGACACATTTATTTCTAAGAGAAAATATTTTATTCTTGAAAATTTCAAACATATACAGAGGAGCAAGTTTAATAAATCCTTACATACCCATTGCTAAGCTTCAGTAATTATCAACTCCTGGCCTATCTCACTTTATCCATATTCACATTCATCCCTCCCTTCCTTCCAAATTAATTTTAAGCAAATCCAAGATAATGGTATCATTTCACCTGTAAATGTATATGGTCCAGAAAAATAGAAGAGAAGGGAATACTTTTCAACTAATTTTATGAAGCTACCATTACCATGATTAAAAAAACAAAAAACACTCAGAAACTGTCATTACAAGCAAAGTAAACTATAGACAAATATTCCTCCTAAAAATGGATTTTAAAACATCCTTATTATCAAACCAAATCTAGAAAAATATGGAAAAGGTAACACATCATGTCCAAGTGAATGCAAGGAATTGCATTTTTATTCAAGAAATGCAAGTTTGTTTCAACATTCAAAAAAATCCATAAATGCGATTTACCAGAATAACCATAGGATTGTCTCAACAGATTCAGAAAAAGCATTTGACAGCATTCAGCATTCACATTAACTTCTAATAAATTAAGACTAGAACTTCTTCAGCCTGATGAAAGGAATCTATGCAAAACTTACAATTTCATAGTAATGGCGAGGGACTGCTTGCTTTCTTCTCAAGCATGGACTTGAGGCAAGGATGTTTACCCTCATCACTTCTATTTGACAGTATATTGGAGATTCTAGCCTATATAAGAAGCCAACAAATTAAAAGCATACAGATTAAAAAGGAAAACACAAAATTGTTTTTGTGTTTTTGTGTTTAATGATCCCCAGTGACCTCTGTCTCCTGTATTTAATCCCTGAGTATTAATGGCCTCAGACTGTGAATCGGGTTGAACTGCTTAATAGAATATTGTGGATGTGATCCTGTATGACTTTCAGTTCCAGGTCATGGTAGACTCTGGGGCTTCCACCTTGCTATCTTGGATCACTTGCTCTAGGAAAGCCAACCTCCTTGTCTGAGGACACAAGTAGCCCTATGGAGACTCGCAACTTTCAGTGAGGATCTGAATCCTTCCTGTAGTCATGTGAGTTTTTTTATCCCCAGTCAAGCCTTCACATGACTGCATCCCAGGCCAACATCTTGCCTGTAACCTTACGAGCGACCTGAAACTAGAACAACTGAGCTAAATTGCTCCCACACTCCTGAACCACAAAAACTCTGCAATAATAAATGCCTATTGTTTGAAGCCATTAGGCTTTGGAATAATTGGTTATGTGGTAACAGAAAACTAGCATAGCTCTTGGTACCTGGAAGTGAGGTGTTGCCACAACAAACATTTAAAAATGTGAAAGTGGCTTTCAAATGCAGCAGCTAGAAGAGGCTGTCAGGATTTTGAGAAGCTTATTAGTGAAAACTGAATGGCACCCCACTCCAGTACTCTTGCCTGGAAAATCCCATGGACAGAGGGGCCTGGTGGGCTGCAGTCCATGGGGTTGCTAAGAGTCAGACATGACGGAGCGACTTCACTTTCACTTTTCACTTTCATGCATTGGAGAAGGAAGTGGCAACCCACTCCAGTGTTCTTGCCTGGAGAATCCCAGGGACGGGGGAGCCTGGTGGGCTGCCGTCTATGGGGTCACACAGAGTTGGACACGACTGAAGTGACTTAGCAGCATAGCAAGGGATATTGAAGAGATGCTCTTGTGATTTTCATGCTTCATTCTGTTAATGTGGTGTATCACATTAATTGATTTTCATATGTTGAGCCATCCATGCATCTGAGGGATAAATCCCACTTGGTTCTGGTGTATGATCCTTTTGATGTGCTGTTGAGTTGGGTTTCTTAGTATTTTGTTGAGGATTTGTGCATCAATGTTCATCAGGGATACAGTCCTTCAGTTTTCTTTTTTTGTCTGACTTTGGTATCAGAGTTAGGCTGACTTCACAATATAAGTTTGGAAATGCCCTCCTCTACATCTTTGGGGAAAAGTTTAGTGTTAATGCTTCTGTAAGTGTTTGGCAGAATTAAGTTTAAGTTATGCAAGATGAATAAATTCTAAAGATCTGCTGTACAAGATTGTGCCTGTAGATAATAGACTATATTCTATTATGAAGAGGATAGAGGTCATGTTAAGTGTTCTTACCACAATAACATTTTTAAAGTAGAATAAAATCTAAAAAAGAAAGTTGGGGTTGAGCACAGTTAAAATTGCTCACGTAGCAGAGCTGAGATTATAATCTTGGTTCATCTGGCGCCAAAGCTCCCACTCCCCCACCACATCATTGTACTTCCCCTTCAAACAAATATGGGAAACTGGAAGAGGAAAATATCTTTAGAACAAGCCCTTTGAAACTAAATACAGTATGTTACTCCATAGGAAATCGATGAAAAGAAACAATGGCAGCCTTTACACATAAGGTATTATTATATATATTATATATATGTTCATGAAAAATCACCTATTGTATTTTAAGGAGTCTCCCCCCTTCACAGTTATGGGAGATGTATTTTGAAGGATTTCCCCCTTTTCAGTCATGAGGATCATTATTTAGGAGCTTATTATGAGAAAAGGACCTAGGCTGAAGAATTGAACAGGGATCAAAACTTGCAATCAGTCAATGTAAAACTTTTAAAAAGTAATATGGACCAAACCTAGTATCTTGAAACTTCTCTACAAAAAAAATTTTTTAACTATTACAATATGTATGTATGGGAAGAATTATATATGTAAAAAATAATATTGAAGTTGCTAGCAAAAGCATGATGACATTTGAGAAGCCTGCTGGTGAGGGCTAGAAGGAAAATATCACTGAACACTGGAGGCAGCAAGTGTAGCAGAAAGACCGAAGGTGTTCAGGATTATTCAGTCAAACAGTTGAGTTTCTAAGAAACTTGGGGCCGTTGTCCCCCAGCCATGTCAGCAGAAGCCCAAGGTAGAGAAACACTTGCCTCAAAGATTGTGAACTTTGATTCTGGAGTCAGGAAGAGTTGTAGGAGAATTACAAAGTTTTAAGGAAGGTTATAGTAATAGAAATGTTACCAACTTAGGTGGATATCCACTTACTGTTCAAATTTCCTCATTGTCTCACAATTTTAATTTCTTTCCATTTTAGGACATGGTTTGTGAAGACAGAATGATGTAGATTTATACTTTTTATTTATTTATTCGCTTATTATTATTATTTGTTTTTGGCTGCACTGGGTCTTTGTTGCTGCACAGGCTTTTCTGTAGCTGTGAACAGCAGGGAGTACTCTCTAGTTGCAGAGCATGGGTTTCTCATTGCGGTGGCTTCTCTTGTTGCGGAGCATGGACTCTAGGGTGTGTGGGCTTTAGTAGTTGTGGTTCTCAGGCTCAAGAGCACAGGTTTACTAGTTGTGGTGCATGGGCTTAGCTGCTCCACAGCATGTGGGATCTTCCCAGACCAGGGATCAAACTCATGTCTCTTGCATTGGCAGGCAGATTCTTTACCACTGAGCCACCAGGAAGGCCCAGAAAGATAGAGATTTAAATCCTGGCTCTTCCATTTACTAATGGTGTGGGCTGTCAAAGATACCTAAAATTTCTGAGTCTCATAGGATTGTTTTGAAGAGAAAATGAGATAATGTATAAGAAACATTTTCTATAGCAGGTACTTAATACATTTAAGCTCTTAAGAATTATTATTGATAAGTTAGGGCTTCTCTGAGATCAAGCTCCTACTTTGGCACCTCCATGAAACCCACGAGGAAGCAGGGAGTATTTCAGGAGAATTGCTCCGTGTTCTCTAAGCAGGAGAGAGAAGTGCAAGCACTTCTGTTCCATCCCCTTATTCACGTGGGCAAATGAGATGTTAACAAAGACACTTCCAAATTACAGAGGATGAGGATTGCCTTTAAGAGCTTTCTAAGAACCCAACACTTGTTGTGTTTGTGAAAGTGAAGTTGTTCAGTCGTGTCCGACTCTTTGTGACCCCGTGGACTGTAGCCCACCGGGCTCCTCCGTCCATGGGATTCTCCAGGCAAGAATACTGGAGTGGGTTGCCATTTCCTTCTCTACTTGTTGTGTTTATTATTATTTAAATTATGATTCTACATTATCAATGAAAATATTAAAAAATACAAAAGAGGATAGAGTAATACATGTAACTGCTTCTATCTACATTCCCATCCTCGTTCTCAGGAGTAATTATTTTTAAGTTTCATATGTGTCCTTCATCAGTTTTCTTTTCTGCATATATGAGTAAAAAGTACTCTGTGATTCTTGAAGATCATTTAAGTTCTCCATATTTTTTGTTGAATAACCTCTGTTAAACTCAGAGGTTATCATGTTTTCAGTCTGTTTTCTGTATGCAAACACATACATACATTCTCCAATTTTTTGAGTTTGTTAAGAATAATTTTGTTCTCCTAAAGCACAAGCTGGAATCAAGATTGCAGGGAAAATTATCAATAACCTCAGATATGGAGATAACACCACTCTTATGGCAGAAAGGGAAGAGGAACTAAAGAGCCTCTTGATGAAAGTGAAAGAGGTGAGTGGAAAAGCTGGCTTAAAACTCAATATTCAAAAACCTAAGATCATGGCATCTGGTCCCATCATTTCATGACAAATAGATGGGGAAACAATGGAAACAGTGGCTGACTTTATTTTTGGGGGCTCCAAAATCACTGCAGATAGTGACTGCAGCCATGATTAAAAGATGCTTGCTCCTTGGAAGAAAAGCTATGACCAACCTAGACAGCATATTAAAAAGCAGAGACATTACTTTGCTGACAAAGTTCAGAGTATTTGTGTATGGATGTGAGAGTTGGACTATAAAGAAAGTTGAGCACCGAAGAATTGATGCTTTTTAACTATGGTGTTGGAGAAGACTCTTGAGAATCCCTTGGACTGCAAGGAGATCCAACCAGTCCATCCTAAAGGAGATCAGTCCTGAATATTCATTGGAAGGATTGATGCTGCAGCTGAAACTACAATACTTTGGCCACCTGATGTGAAGAGCTGACTCATTGGAAAAGACCTTGATGCTGGGAAAGATTGAAGGTGGGAGGAGAAGGGGATGACAGAGAATGAGATGGTTGGATGGCATCACCAACTTGATGGACATGAGTTTGAGCAAACTCAGCAGTTGGTGATGGACAGGGAAGCCTGGCATGTTGCAGTCCATGGGGTCGCAAAGAGCAGACACAACTGAGTGAGTGAACTGAACTGAAAGCTCCTGAAGAATTTTAGAGATGTTTATAGTCCAGGGTCCTCATTTTAGACCCTGAAGAATTCTTGTAACTGGTTATCAGAGCTAGTGCTCCATATTACTCCAGTTCATTGGAATCTAGCTCTCGATTTTAGGAGTTAAAGAAGAGTGAAAAATAACATCACAAACTGCATTGTGTTCAACAGTGTTTCTAGATCAGGGAAAATGATTTAAATAATTCATCTTTCTTGAAACTCCATTTTAATGTCTTCCTCCTTTACAACCTCCCCCAAGCAGTTCTTTCTCTCAGAGTACCATTTATCAAAAAACATAACTCAGAAAAAATGGAAGAATTGCCTCAATAAACATAAAAATCTTATCTTCTGTTTAAAGCTATAATTCTTTGTATCAAAATGAATGGTTGTTACCATATTGTTGACTTCAGACTCTTTTACTTCCTTGATATTTTCTTCAGCAGTAGGTAAGAACATTTCAAGCTCTAAATATTGGATTCTAATTTGAAATACTCTATTTCAAAGGAAGATTTAAGGTCTCTTTATGTTGTAAATGCTCTTACTTTTGGAAGATGCACCTGGAATCATGGCAAATACATTCAAAGGTACTGCCATCTCACATTAGATTTTTTTGGTTGAAAAATATTTAAAAGTCTTAATAATTTTGAGTTTGCTAAGAATAATTTCATTCTTATGAGTTATACTTTTAAAATTTTTGTACTCTTTGAAAAGCTCACTATGAGTGTAGTATTCAGTGCATGAAATAGTCCTGGAGCTATGATGTGTTAATTTCAATGTTTTGGGGATATTTTCTGTTCTCATGAACAAGAGTTTAACATGATGTTTCTCTACTCTGGTCACATATTAGAATCATATTAAAACACACAAAATATCGGTTGGTCAGATTTTACTCCCAGAGATTCTGACTGAACTGATGTAAGAAGATTCTAGATACCGGTAGTTTTTCAAAGCTCCCCAGACCCAGGATATTCTAATGTTAGTCAGGATTGAGAACCACTGTTTTGTTGTTAATAAATAAATTTTCTAATAAATAAAACTGTAATTTAAATAATTTAAAAACAAAACTAAAGTAAGAACTATACAATAAAGCTATACAATACAATAAAACTATACAATAAAAAACATGAACTGTATATGTAGTTCAATTACTTAAAAAAAGTCTAAAATCCTGGTATTTGCATATATATGTCATAATTCCCTTGCTATGAAAAAGGAAACGAATAATCTGCTGAATGAATAGGGATTGCCCAGAAGTCTGCCATCTGTACTCAAGCAGCAGACCTCTAGTACTGGGTTTCTGAGTACACAGTGTGAGGTGAGACCTTATGGCGTTGACATCTTGGGAAGCCTCTGTCACTGTCGCATGATAGAAAAGGTTCTGTGTTGCTGAGTGTGGTTATAGAGAGTCTTTTCAATACTTCTTCAAGAGGGAACTAATCAAGACCTGTCTTTAGTGGCTAATGGCTGTGGACTGAAGACAGGAGACTGAGTTAAGTAATCTAATACGGACCCCTATAATTCTGAGTTCCATTTCATGGGAGGGACAGCATCAAGGAGTTAGTTGACAGGCAGTCTTAAAAGAATTATTGTCAGAAGCAACTCCAAATATAACCCAACATCAGTTCCTCACGCTACTACATGCTACATGATAATGAGAAAAACATTAGCTATTTGATATTGGAGATCAAGTCAGAAAGAAGAGTGCAGAGACTAGGAGGATAGTTTGGGGTCAACATACGAGATTGATTTTCAAACATATTATTCTAAAAGTTGAGGCAAGATATGGTTAGAACTTGATGGTCAGCTTAATATAAGAGTAAATTAGAAAGAACCAATATGTTAGGAAAGAAGACTTGGCAATATTGAGTGATGCTTGGAATGGGAGGGCTAAAAGACAAGAAGTGGCTTTTTAGTGACTGTTTTATCAAGAGGTGTATTTTACTGAGAGATGAACTAGCACAAATCTGCTTTATTAACTTTCGAAAAAGTATTCATTTATTCTTTGGCTGCATCAGGTCTTGAGTTGCGTCATGCGTAGTCTTTCATTGCAGTGCGTGGGCGCTCTGGTTGTGGCTTTGCAGCCTTGGTAGTTGCAGCCTCCTCGAACTTAGTTGCTCCATGGCTTATTTCTCCACATTCGTAGTTCTCAGTTCTCCAAACAGTGATTGAACTCAAGTCCACTGCATTGCAAAGTAAATCTTAGCCACTGGACCACCCCATGAATCTGCTTTAGAGCACAGCTTCATCCTGCCTCGGTGCATATCCTGGCTCCACCGCATGCAAACTATGCGGCAAAGGGCAAGTTACTCAACCTCTCTGAGTCTTAGTTTCCACATCTATGAAGTGAAGATAATAATAGTACCTATTTTGTAAGACACTAGTGACAATTAAGGGAGTCAACACATATAAAGTGTACACAAGAAGACTTGATTGAATAAATTTTAATTAGTTATATTTGTGATGCATTTTGATGATAACATTGGAAGACGGTGGAATATTTCAGAGGAAGATTAAAAAAGCTTGTCTTCAATTAATTGGAAGGTTAGAGAAAATAGCTATGAAAACTACCTTAAACTTGTCCTCAGACTAACAGTTAAATGAAGACAAACACAGATCCAATAAATATGATATAAAGCAGAGTATCATATGTGCTACAACAGATATAGAATAATGGAGTATGGAAAATATGATAATATTATATTAGTATAAATAATAGTTGGAGTATGGAGAATATAGTAGTCCTTAGTTGGTTGTCTCTTTACCATTCATATGGTACTTCTTACTTTCTACAACAACCTTTAGATTTTTCTTTGAGAAATAGTCCCTACCCCATTTCACTGTTGTGGTTTTGATGTTATTGACCCCAATCTTAATTGCATGGGCTTCCCTGGTGGCTCAGATGGTAAAGAATCTGCCTGCAATGCAGGAGACTCAGGTTTGATTCCTGGATTGGGAAGATCCCCTGGAGAAGGAAATGGTTACCCAATCCAGTATTCTTGTCTGGAAAATTCCATGGACAGAGAGCTTGGTGGGCTACAGTCCTTACCTGAGCAACTAACACACTATGACTACGAGATTCTGATTAACTTCACCCGATTGGCATCCTTCCTGGTCTGAATGTTTGTGTCCCCTCTCCCCAAATTAATATTTTGAAACCATAACCCCCAAAGATGATGTATAAGTAGATGGAGCCTTTGATAGGTGATTAGGTCATGAGAGTAGAGCCCTCATGAATGGGATTGAAAGTGAAAGTGAAGTCGCTCGGTTGTGTCCAACTCTTTGCGACCCTATAGACTGTAGCCTACCAGACTCCTCCATCCATGGGATTTTCCAGGCAAGAGTACTGGAGTGGGTTGCCATTTCCTTTTCCAGGAGATCTTCCCAACCCAGGGATTGAACCTGGGTCTCCCACACTGTAGGCAGACACTTTATCGTCTGAGCCACCAGGCAGATCTAGTGTTCTTTTAAAAGAAACCTCACAGAACTCCCCAGGCTTTTCTGCCCTGTGAGGATACAGTGAGAAACCTGCAACCCCCAAAAGGGTCCTCACCCTTATTTCAGACCTCTAGCCTCCAGAATTGTAAGAAACAAATTTCTGTTGTTGGAATGCTACTCAGCCTTTGGTGTCATGTTATAGAAATCCAAATGGACTAAGATACTGCCTCCTTGTAACTGCTATCAGTTCAGTTCAGTCACTCAGTTGTGTCCGACTCTTTGCAACCTCATGAATCGCAGCACACCAGGCCTCCCTGTCCATCACCATCTCCCAGAGTTCACTCAGATTCACATCCATTGAGTCAGTGATGCCATCCAGCCATTTCATCCTCGTTCGTCCTCTTCTCCTCCTGCCCCCAATCCCTCCCAGCATCAGAGTCTTTTCCAATGAGTAAACTCTTCGCATCAGGTGGCCAAAGTACTGGAGTTTCAGCTTTAGCATAATTCCTTCCAAAGAAATCCCAGGGTTGATCTCCTTCAGAATGGACTGGTTGGATCTCCTTGCAGTCCAAGGGACGCTCAAGAGTCTTCTCCAACACCACAGTTCAAAGCATCAATTCTTCAGTGCTCAGCCTTCTTCACAGTCCAACTCTCACATCCATACATGACTACTGGAAAAACCATAGCCTTGACTAGACGGACCTTAGTCAGCAAAGTAATGTCTCTGCTTTTGAATATGCTATCTAGGTTGGTCATAACTTTTCTTCCAAGAGTAAGCATCTTTTAATTTTATGGCTGCAGTCACCATCTGCAGTGATTTTGGAGCCCAAAAAATAAAGTCTGACACTGTTTCCACTGTTTCCCCATCTATTTCCCATGAAGTGATGGGACCGGATGCCATGATCTTCATTTTCTGAATGTTGAGCTTTAAGCCAACTTTTTCACTCTCCTCTTTCACCTTCATCAAGAGGCTTTTTAGTTCCTCTTCACTTTCTGCCATAAGGGTGGTGTCATCTGCATATCTGAGGTGATTGATATTTCTCCCAGCAATCTTGATTAAAGTGATGGGACCGGATGCCATGATCTTCATTTTCTGAATGTTGAGGTTTAAGCCAACTTTTTCACTCTCCTCTTTCACCTTCATCAAGAGGCTTTTTAGTTCCTCTTCACTTTCTGCCATAACGGTGGTGTCATCTGCATATTTGAGGTTATTGTTATTTCTCCCGGCAATTTTGATTCCAGCTTGTGTTTCTTCCAGTCCAGCATTTTACCTTCTACATAATAATAACTTACCACTCATTATTAGGAAAACCATTTTGTAGAATTTTGAGCTCTGTTTCAGGTAGATTCTATTCACTTTGGTTAAGTCAGTTTCTATCTCATTATCTTATTTTCTTCATCTTTGCTTCTCAAATTAGAGTTCAAATACTTATCGTGATATGAGATAAGATAGTAAGGTATTGAACCATAGGAGACTCAAATGCTTATTAATTTTAAATAAATAATTATAAATAAGTAGACAAGTTCTATGACTTTATGCAAAATAAAGCTCCATAATAAAGAAACCAATGGATTATTGAGAAACTTTTTCACATATTGATCCAAGATTATTTTTTATGCACAGCACCCACATATGTTAACTTATTAACATAATATTTCTGATTTCTGTTAATATACCCTCTTATTTGGGAGTACCAAAGGTTAATTAAAGAGATATTTATTTCTGATTTTCAGTTACTTCCTTAGCTAATTAATATATTTTTCAGAGCAGTGGGAGCCACAAAATATTTCACTTTTAAATAACTTTTCCTCTCAGTTGACAGCACCTTTAATACACCAGTCCTTGTGTTCCTATGTCAGTGTTATCTATTGTGACCTGGTACAACTTAGAGAGTCCATGCTAGGCAGGTTTGTCTATAAATATTTACCTGAAAAGCAGTTGAATGGGATATTCTCTTTTCTTCATCCTGCAGCCATAGAACATGGGTAGACAGAGAATAGCTGGGAGATGCGTGTACATCCCTTGCAGCAGACCCAGTGTATCAGAGACCTGATAGGACTTGTCAGCCATCATCTGGATCGTCTCCTTCACTGGGCAGATGAATGACCAAAGATACTGTAAAAGTGGCTGTCCATTTTATTTAACATTATATCCTCAACACTTTTGAGTATTCTAAGCATCTATATATCATTATCAGGAATTCTAAACCTGAGAATAAACTAAGATAGTAATTTTGATTTTATTCTAATATCCAGACAGCAGCTCTGCCAGATAAATAAGCTCAATTAGATTATAAATGGAAGGATTGCAATTTGTTATCTCTAGTTTCTGGCATGTAACAAGAACTTAATATTTGTTAATGGTGACAGGATGTATCTACTTATATAAATAATAGCTTTTGCTATCACAGGTATTTGTGAACTGTGGCATAATTTTCATTGTGTATTTATGGGACTCAAAGCGTAAATTATATACTGATCCAGGTAACAAATTTGTTTGAATGAATTGAGGTTAATAAATCTCCTCAATGGAATATTTTCCACCAATAACTGACTTACTTTTTGTTTGGTTTGTTTTAAGTCTGTGTACTATTTAGGTTACAAAGTAAGTAATCAACACTGAGAAAGTCACTGGACAAGACAAGCCTGAACCATCTGCTTTCAGTCACTTTTTAATCCAAATAGTATTTCTGTGTTGTTATTAATCTCATAACTTTATGCTGAGCATGTAAAGGAAAGGATCAGAGTGACAATCCAGTGAAATTTTATAACATGGAAAAGGTCAAAGCTATACAATCTAGTATTTTCTTTCAGAGAACATATGAGGCCCTCAAATTGTGAAACCTAATTCCTGTCACAAAGCTTATAAAATGAAGAGAAAAACAAAAACAAAAACAAAAAAAAAAAAAACATAAACATAAATCAGGCCCTTTGTTACTATCTAGAGCAGTAAGAGCCATAACAATTTAATCTGTTTGAATTACAAAGTTAGTAATGTAATCTCTAACTCACAGTTTTATAATCAGGATTATGTTTGTGCTCTCCCCTTAGTCACTCAGTCATGTCCGACTCTTTGCAATGCCATGGACTGTAGCTCGCCAGGTCCTTTGTCCATGTGGATTCTCTAGGCAAGAATACTGGCCTGAATGCCATGCCCTCTCCAGGTAATCTTCTCAACCCAGGGACTGAAGGCAGGTCTTCTCCATTGCAGGCATATACTTTACTGTCTGAGCCACCAGGGAAGCCCAAGAATACTGGAGTGGGTAGCCTATTCCTTCTCCAGGGGATCTTCTCAATCTGGGAAACAACCCAGGGATCTCCTGCATTGCAGGTAGATTCTTTACCAGCTGAGCTTCCAGAGAAGTCCAAGATTGAGTTTAGTTTCCTTCAAATAAAAAATTTTATGTGGGTATTTTTTTAATAAGCTTTGTAGTGCTCAGTATGTTATTGCTTTAAAGGTTGATGTTTAAAAAATATGATATTATACATGTTTCAATGCCATTCTCCCAAATTATCCCACCCTCTCCCTCTCCCACAGAGTCCAATTAAAATAAATAAATTTATATTAAAATAAGAATAATGAGATAAACCAGAAAAATATTCTCTTATCTTTAATATATTTGAAAATATATTAATAACATTGCATATAAAAACATAGCTGATTTGGTATATAATCATTAGGCAAGAATTTCCAATTATTTCATTAAATTATTTTATATTATTTTCCTCTAGTCACCCATTGCATTTATTTTCTAATTTATTTTTATTGAAATATAGTTGAATTCTTTTCACGACTGCTCCAGCAGAGCCACTGCACCTTACCTTTGACGAGGGGTCTCTCCTTACTGCCACCGTTCCTGACCTTCAACGTAGGATAGCTCCACTAGGCCCTCCTGTGCCTTCCCAGCCACCACTCCTCGGGTTGCTCCTCCAGGCCGCAGGCCCTGGCCTCGGGCATGGGTGGCTCATCTCAGCTGCCCCTCCTGGCCTCGGGGGCGAGGTGGCTTCTCCCAGCGATGTCGGTGATGTCAGTAGCTCTCGGCCATGCTCAAGTGCGGCGGCCGCCTCCGACGCCTGCGCTTAAGTTGGCTTAAAGCTCAACATTCAGAAAACAAAGATCATGCCTCTGGCCCCATTACTTCATGGGAAATAAATGGGGAAACAGTAGAAACAGTGTCAGACTTTGTTTTTTTGGGCTCCAAAATCACTGCAGATGGTGACTGCAGCCATGAAATTAAAAGATGCTTACTCCTTGGAAGAAAAGTTATGACCCACCTACACAGTATATTCAAAAGCAGAGACATTACTTTGCCGACTAAGGTCCGTCTAGTCAAGGCTATGGTTTTTCCTGTGGTCATGTATGGATGTGAGAGTTGGACTGTGAAGAAGGCTGAGCGCAGAAGAATTGCTGCTTTTGAACTGTGGTGTTGGAGAAGACTCTTGAGTCCCTTGGACTGGAGATCAACCCTGGGATTTCTTTGGAAGGAATGATGCTAAAACTTAAGCTCCAGTACTTTGGCCACCTTAAGCAAAGAGTTGACTCATTGGAAAAGACCCTGATGCTGGGAGGGATTGGGGGCAGGAGGAGAAGGGGATGGCCGAGGATGAGATGGCTGGATGGCATCATGGACTCAATGGACGTGAGTCTAAATGAACTCCGGGTGTTAGTGATGGACAGGGAGGCCTGGCATACTGCGATTCATGGGGTCGCAAAGAGTCGGACATGACTGAGCGACTGAACTGAATTGAACTGATAGTTTAATTACAATATTGTGTTAATTACTGTTGTATAGCAAAATCACCTAGTTACACATTTTTGTTGTTATTCAGTTGCTAAGTAATATTTGACTCTTTGTAACCCCATGGACTGCAGCACAGCTGGGAGGGATTGGGGGCAGGAGGAGAAGGGGATGGCCGAGGATGAGATGGCTGGATGGCATCATGGACTCAATGGACGTGAGTCTAAATGAACTCCGGGTGTTAGTGATGGACAGGGAGGCCTGGCATACTGCGATTCATGGGGTCGCAAAGAGTCGGACATGACTGAGCGACTGAACTGAATTGAACTGATAGTTTAATTACAATATTGTGTTAATTACTGTTGTATAGCAAAATCACCTAGTTACACATTTTTGTTGTTATTCAGTTGCTAAGTAATATTTGACTCTTTGTAACCCCATGGACTGCAGCACACCAGGCTCCTCCATCCTCCACTATCTCCAGAAATTTGCTCAGATTCATGTCCACTGAGTCGATGATGGTATCTAACCATCTTATTGTCTGCTGCCCACTTCTCATTTTGCCTTCAGTCTTTCCCAGCATCAGGGTCTTTTCCAGTGAGTCAGCGCTTTACATCAGGTGATCAAAGTATGGGAGCTTCAGCATCAGTTCTTCCAATGAATATTCAGGGGTGATTTCCTTTAGGGTTGACTGGTTTGATCTCCTTGCTGTCCAATGGACTCTCAAGCGTCTTCTTCAACACCACTGAAAAATTGATGAAAGCATCATTTTCTTGGCACTCAGCCTTCTTTATGGTCCAATTCTCACATCTGTACATGACTACTGGTAAAAGGATAGATTTGTCTACACTGACCTTTGTTGGCAAAGTGATGTCTCTGCTTTTTTTTTTTTTAATTAAATTTATTTGTTTAAATGAAGGATAATTGCTTTACAAAATTGGGTTGGTTTCTGCCAAACAACAACATGAATCAACCATAGGTATACATATGTCCCCTCCCTCTTGAAACACCCTCCTATCTCCCTCCCCATCCCACCCCTCTAGGTTGTTACAGAGCTCTGATTTGAGTTCCCTTAGTCAAAAGGAAATTCCCATTAGCTATTTATTTTCCATATGGTAGTGTAATTTCCATGTTACTCTCTCCATGCATTCCCCCTTCCTTCTGCCCCCTTCCCCTGTACCACGCCTATAAATCTGTTCTCTATGTCTAAGTCTCCACTGCTGCCCTGCAAATAATTTCATGAGTACCATCTTTCTAGTTTCCACATATATTTGTTAGTATATGAGATTTGTGTTTCTCTTTTTGACTTACTTTACTCTATATAATAGGCTCTAGATTATATGCTGCCTAGGTTTGTCGTAGCTTTCCTTCCAAGAAGCAAACATCTTACTTTCATGGCTACAGTCCTTGTCCACAGGAATTTTGGAGACTAAAAAAATAAAATTTGTCACTCTTTCTACTTTTTACCCCTTCTATTTGCCATGAATTAATGGGACCAGACGCTATGATCTTAATTTTTTTAATAGTTGAGTTTCAATCAGCTTTTTCACTCTCGTCTTTCACCCTCATCAAGAGGTTCTTTAATTGCCCTTCACTTTCTGCCATCAGAGTTTCATTTGCATAGCTGAGGTTGTTATTTCTCCTGGTGATCTTAATTCCAGCCTGTGATTCATTCAGCCAGGCATTTCACATGATGTAATCTGCATATAAGTTAAATAAACTTACATTAAATAAACTTAGAATGCCAGTATACAGTCTTGACCTACTTCTTTCCCAATTTTGAACCAGTCAGTTTTTTCAAGTCTGGTTCTAACTGTTGCCTTTTGACCGCATATAGGTTTCTCAGGAGACAGGTAAGGTGATCTGCTATACTCCCTTCTCTTTAAGAATTTTCCAGTTTTTGTGATCCACACAGTCAAAGGCTTTAGCATAGTCAATAAAGCAGAAATAGAGGTTTTTTTTGGAATTCCTTTGCTTTCTTCATGATCCCACAAATGTTGGCAATTTGATCTCTGGTTCCTTTGCCTCTTTGACACTCAGCTTGTACATCTGCAAGTTCTCAGTTTATGTACTGCTGAATCCTAACTAAAAGGATTATGAGCAAAGCTTACTAATGTGTGAAATGAGTACAGTTGTAATTAGAACATTCTTTGGCATTGCCTTTCTTTGGGATTATGTAAATACTGACCTTTCTAGTCCTGTGGCCACTGATGATCTTTCCAAATTTACTGATATAGTGACTGCAGCACTTTAACAGCATCATCTTTTAGGATTTGAAATAGCTTAGCTGGAATTCTGTCACCTCCACTAGCTTTGTTCATACTAATGCTTCCTAAGGCCCACTTGACCTTCCACTTCAGGATGAATCTAGGAAAGTAACCACACCATCATGGTTATTTGGGTCATTAAGACCTTTTCTGTATAGTTTGTCTGTGTATGCTTGTTGTCATCTTTTCTTAACATTTTCTGTTTCTGTTAGGTCTTTACCATTTTTGTCCTTTATCATGCCCACTTGCATGAAAGTTCCCTTTATATATCTTTTTCTTGAATAGACCTCTAATCTTTCCCATTCTATTGTTTTCCTCTGTTTTTTTTTACACTGTTTGTTTAAGAAGACTTTCTTATCTCTCCTTGCTATTCTCTGGAACTCTGCATTCAGTTAGGTTTATCTTTCCCTTTCTCCTTTTCCTTTCACTTCTCTTTTTTTTTCTCAGCTATTTATAAGACCTTACCTTATTGCATTTCTTTTTCTGGGGACTGTTTTGTTCACCACAGCCTCTACAGTGTTCAGTTCAGTTCAGTCGCGCAGTTGTGTCCGACTCTTTGCGACCCCATGAATCGCAATACGCCAGGCCTCCCTGTCCATCACCAACTCCCGGAGTTCACTCAGACTCACGTCCATTGAGTCTGTGATGCCATCCAGCCATCTCATCCTCGGTCGTCCCCTTCTCCTCCTGCACCCAATCCCTCCCAGCATCAGGGTCTTTTCCAATGAGTCAACTCTTCTCATGAGGTGCCCAAAGTACTGGAGCTTCAGTTTTAGCATCATTCCTTCCAAAGAAATCCCAGGGTTGATCTCCTTCAGAATGGACTGGTTGGATCTCCTTGCAGTCCAAGGGACTCTCAGAGTCTTCTCCAACACCACAGTTCAAAAGCATCAATTCTTCTGCGCTCAGCCTTCTTCACAGTCCAACTCTCACATCCATACATGACCACAGGAAAAACCATAGCCTTGACTAGACGGACCTTAGTCGGCAAAGTAATGTCTCTGCTTTTGAATATACTATCTAGGTTGGTCATAACTTTTCTTCCAAGGAGTAAGCGTCTTTTAATTTCATGGCTGCAGTCACCATCTGCAGTGATTTTGGAGCCCAAAAAAACAAAGTCTGACACTGTTTCTACTGTTTCCCCATCTATTTCCCATGAAGTGATGGGAAAATCCCAGGGTTGATCTCCTTCAGAATGGACTGGTTGGATCTCCTTGCAGTCCAAGGGACTCTTAAGAGTCTTCTCCAACACCACAGTTCAAAAGCATCAATTCTTCTGCGCTCAGCCTTCTTCACAGTCCAACTCTCACATCCATACATGACCACAGGAAAAACCATAGCCTTGACTAGATGGACCTTAGTCGGCAAAATAATGCCTCTGCTTTTGAATATGCTACCTATGTTGGTCATAACTTTTCTTCCAAGGAGTAAGCGTCTTTTAATTTCATGGCTGCAGTCACCATCTGCAGTCATTTTGGAGCCCAAATAATAAAGTCTGACTCTCTTTCTACTGTTTCCCCATCTATTTCCCATGAAGTGATGGGACAGGAGCCATGATCTTCGTTTTCTGAATGTTGAGCTTTAAGCCAACTTTTTCACTCTCCTCTTTCACTTTCATCAAGAGGCTTTTTAGGTCCTCTTCACTTTCTGCCATAAGGGTAGTGTCATCTGCATACCTGAGGTTATTGATATTTCTCCCGGCAATCTTGATTCCAGCTTGTGTTTCTTCCAGTCCAGCGTTTCTCATGATGTACTCTGCATATAAGTTAAATAAGCAGGGTGGCAATATCCCTTGAGGTACTCCCTTTCCTATTTGGAACCAGTCTGTTGTTCCATGTCCAGTTCTAACTGTTGCTTCCTGACCTGCATACAGATTTCTAAGACATCTTTACATAAACAAAAAATCAGATACTTCAGCATCACCTAACACCAAAAGAAGTATTGAAGTATTGTAGACTGTTTTTAAATGAAAGGAGGTAATACCAAGCTGTAGTAAGGAGTACAAGAAATAATAAAAGTAAATAGAATTAGAAAAGGCATGTCTGTGAGAAAATATAAATTCAAATTGATTATATTTTTTAAAGACTAGTAGGAGTTAAAATGTGTGTGTATACATATCTGTGTGTGTGTGTGTGTATCACATAAAAATACAACTTTAGACAAAAATTAGGAAAAGAATAAGACTTATAATGTTGAAAAGATTTTGATTTGTCTGGGATATGGGACTGTTTGTGTCTCCCGGAACAGTGATAAAGAATCAACAATTTGATGAGAAAATTGGAATAGTTCTTCTTTCATTGAAATTGGACTGATTATGTTGACCTAAAAAATGCACAGTGTGAAAGTTGTGAATCATTTTATTGGATGAAAAATAAGGACTGTAGTCTGGGAAACAACATTTCAGATAGCTCTGAGAAACTGCTTCAAAGAGGTAGGGAGATTTCTGCTAGTCTTATGAAGGTTACTGCTAGTCACAAGTATCAGTCATCACCATGAAGGATTTTAGTGCTTTTCTAGATATGAGGAGATACAAGAGTTTGGCTCATAAAATCAGCTCCTGAAAGTATAAACTATCTAAAGACGTGTTCTGAAAGTTTTTGCAGAGAACAAAGTGCCTCATTTCTGCTCTCCACCTTGAGCTCCTATCAAGGGGGTGTTGAAAGTTAGCAGCTGCAACAGCACATGATGTAATCTTTATAGAAGTAAATGTCAAGTGCCAATTTGCAGTTGACGATTCCAACTGGATTGAGTCAATTGAAGGAAAGAAAGTGAAAGGATAACAGAAGTGGGACAAATAAACCTCAAACTTAAAATAGTATTTATCAGTAACTATATGAAATGGAAATCTAAATTAAAGAAAGGCAAGATTATTAAACAGGAAGCAGATAAAATTGATTTCAACTATATGTTGCTTACAAGAACCAAAGCTTAAATATAAATATATGAAAAGTTAAAAGAAAAAAGATAGAAAAGCTATATTATTCAAATGTTAACTGAAAAAAGCTGAAAAAATATATTGTATTAGAAGAAAAATCAATCGCTTCTCGGCCTTTTGGCTAAGATCAAGTGTAGAAGAAAAATCATAATTTAAAGAAAGAAGTATTCATAGGTATAGAGAGCTACTTCATAATTATTAAAGAGTCAGTCTATCAAGATGATATGGGAATTATAATTTGTCATATAAAGTATATATCAAGTCAATATGTACCAAATAATACAGACTCATATAAAGAAAAAAAAAGATAGAAAATCAAGAACAAATAAAAATTCACAATTATAATAAAAGATTTTTAATATATCTAAGTAACTAAAAAAAAGCAGTCAAGTTATAGTTAAGGATATAAAATTTTAAACAGGGTTTACAAATTGAACTAATTCATACATAGGACAGTATAATCAACATTTCCAAATCACACAATTTTACTAGATTTTGATATTCAGAGCAGATTTAGGTTCACAACAAAACTGATTAGAAAGTACAGATTTCCCATACACCCCCTAGCCATATATGCATAGCCTCTCCCATTATCAATATTGCCCACCAAACTGATGCATTTGTTACAATTAAATCTTCATTGACTAATTTTTACACCAGAAGTCCATTTACATTGTGGTTAAATTTAGTGTTGAGCATTCTGTAGGCTTGGAGACATGTATGGTGATATGTATCAACCAGTATAGTATCATATAAATTAATTTCACTGCTCTAAAAGCCCACTGCAATCTATTTATCCCTTTGTCCTCCAGTCTCTGGCAGCCTAATCTTTTTAATATCTCCATAGTGTTGACTTTTTTCAGAGAGTAATATAATTATAATCTGAAAGTATATAGCCTTTTTAGATTGGCTTCTTTCACTTGTTAATGCAGATTTATTTTCCTGCATGTCTCTTCCTGGCTTGAGCACTCAGCTATTTTCTGTCCATTTTGTTTGAAGAATATTCAATTGTCTTGATGTACCATAATTTATAGTTCTGTGTATTTCTGCCACCTCTTCTTAATATTTTTTGCTTCTGTTAGGTCCATACCATTTCTGTCCTTTATTGTGCTCATCTATGCATGAAAAGTTCCCTTGGTATCTCTCATTTTCTTGAAGGGATCTCTAGTCTTTCCCATTCTATTGTTTTCTTCTATTTCTTTGCATTGATCACTGAGGAAGGCTTTCTTATCTCTCCTTGCTATTCTTTGGAACTCTGCATTCAAATGGGCATATCTTTTCTTTTCTACTTTGCTTTTCACTTCTCTTCTTTTCTCAGTTATTTTTAAGGCCTCCCCAGAGGCCTTGCATTTTTGCATTTCTTTTTCTTGGGGATGGTCTTGATCACCACCTCCTGTACAATGTCACAAACCTCTGTCCATAGCTCTTCAGGCACTCTATCAGATCAAATCCCTTGAATCTATTTGTCACTTCCACTGTATAGTCATAAGGGATTTGATTTGGATCATACCTGAATGGTCTAGTGGTTTTCCTTACTTTCTTCAATTTAAGTCTGAATTTGGCAATAAGGAGTTCATGATCTGAGCCACAGTCAGCTCCCAGTCTTGTTTTTGCTGACTGTATACAGCTTCTCCACCTTTGGCTGCAAAGAATATAATCAATCTGATTTTGGTACTACCATCTGGTAATGTCCATGTGTAGAGTCTTCTCTTGTGTTGTTGGAAGAGGGTGTTTGCTATGACCTATGCATTTTCTTGGCAAAACTCTATTAGCCTTTGCCCTGCTTCATTCTGTACTCCAAGGCCAAATTTTCCCATTACTCCAGGTATTTCTTGACTTCCTACATTTGCATTCCAGTCCCCTATAATCAAAAGGACATCTTTTTTGGGTATTAATTCTAGAAGGTCTTGTAGGTCTTCACAGAACCATTCAGCTTCAGCTTCTTCAGCATTATTGGTCAGGGCATAGATTTGGATACTGTGATATTGAATAGTTTGCCTTGGAAATGAACAGAGATCATTCTGTCATTTTTGAGATTACATCCAAGCACTACATTTTGGACTCTTGTTGACTATGATGGCTGCTCCATTTCTCCTAAGGGATTCTTGCCCACAGTAGTAGATATAATGGTCATCTGAGTTAAATTCACCCATTCCAGTCCATTTTAGTTCACTGATTCCTAATATATCGATATTCACTTGCCATCTCCTGTTTGATCACCTCCAATTTGCCTTGATTCATAGACCTAACATTCCAAGTTCCTATGCAATATTGCTCTTCACAGTATCAGACTTTACTTCTGTCACCAGTCACAATGCATTGTTTGTTTTCCTGTTTTGAGTTCTAAGAGTTCTTTGTAATTTTTGTGTAACAGTCCTTTATCAGCTATGTCTTTTGCAAATGTTTTTCACAGTTTGTGGCTTATCTTTTTCAGTCTCTTGACAGTGTCTTTAACCAAGCAGAAAATGTAAACAAAATTTTGACAGTAGAGCAAAAATAGTCTTTTCAACAGATGGTGCTGAAAAAAACTGGACATCTACATGCAAAACATGAATTTGCACGCAGGTCTTATACCCTTACAAAAATTAACTTAGTTAACTTACTCATAGACCTAAATGTAAAACTGAAAACTGTAAAACTTTCAGATGGTAACAGGAAAAAAAAAATCTAGATGACTTGGTTTGATGATGACTTTTTGACACAATACCAAAAGCATGATCCTTGAAAGAAAGAATTGATAAGCTGAAAATTAAAATCTGCCTCTGTTTTCACTTTATAGGTTTTCTTTAAACAAGATTATCCATACTTGTGATTTCATATCTCAGTTTTATGTTTGAACTAAAAAACAGATCTTTAATAGAGACTTCACTCTTGAGTTACAGAGCCTTATTTATTAATGCCCCTGGGCATTTCCATTTAGATGTACCATAGTCATCCTAAGCACAACTTGTGTAAAGTCAAAATCCCTATCTTCCTTTTCTAAACACAGTCTTCATTTTTTATTCCCTATATTGATTATTTTGATCACCAATCATTTCTTGCTAAACTTCAAAATCAAATGACATTCTAGACCTCTTTATCACTGATTAGATATCACTTATATCACTTGTTATCATTATATCTCTTTTTTCATCTCCATGGTCTTGGTGTTAGTTAGACACTTAATTTTGTCAGGAAGACAATTGTGATAGCCAGCTTTTTTTTTTTTTGAAGTTCATTTTCTATAGTGTCTCAACAATATAAAATACATAATGAATCTGACCATGTTACTCATCTTCTTGCTTTTAATGTAGTAATAGACACCACCCTTATGGCAGAAAGTGAAGAGGAGCTAAAAAGCCTCTTGTTGAAAGTGAAAAAGTTGGCTTAAAGCTCAACATTCAGAAAACGAAGATCATGGCATCTGGCCCCATCACTTCATGGGAAATAGATGGGGAAACAGTAGAAACAGTGTCAGACTTTTGTTTTTGGGGGCTCCAAAATCACTGCAGATGGTGACTGCAGCCATGAAATTAAAAGGCGCTTACTCCTTGGAAGAAAGGTTATGACCAACCTAGATAGTATATTCAAAAGCAGAGACATTACTTTGCCGACTAAGGTCTGTCTAGTCAAGGCTATGGTTTTTCCTGTGGTCATGTATGGATGTGAGAGTTGGACTGTGAAGAAGGCTGAGCACAGAAGAATTGATGGCTTTTGAACTGTGGTGTTGGAGAAGACTCTTTGAAAGTGAAAAAGGAGAGTGAAAAAGTTGGCTTGAAGCTCAACATTCAGAAAACGAAGATCATGGCATCTGGTCTTATCACTTCATGGGAAATAGATGGGGAAGCAGAGGAAACAGTGTCAGACTTTATTTTTGGGGGCTCCAAAATCACTGCAGGTGGTGACTGCAGCCATGAAATTAAAAGACACTTACTCCTTGGAAGAAAAGTTATGACCAACCTAGATAGCATATTCAAAAGCAGAGACATTATTTTGCCAATAAAGATCCGTCTAGTCAAGGCTATGGTTTTTCCAGTAGTCATGTATGGATGTGAGAGTTGGACTGTGAAGAAAGCTGAGCGCCAAAGAATGGATGCTTTTGAACCGTGGTGTTGGAGAATCCTTGGAAGAAAAGTTATGACCAACCTAGATAGTATATTCAAAAGCAGAGACATTACTTTGCCGACTAAGGTCTGTCTAGTCAAGGCTATGGTTTTTCCTGTGGTCATGTATGGATGTGAGAGTTGGACTGTGAAGAAGGCTGAGCACAGAAGAATTGATGGCTTTTGAACTGTGGTGTTGGAGAAGACTCTTGAGAGTCCTTTGGACTGCAAGGAGATCCAACCAGTCCATTCTGAAGGAGATCAACCCTGGGATTTCTTTGGAAGGAATGATGCTAAAACTGAAGCTCCAGTACTTTGGCCACCTTATGCGAAAGTTGACTCATTGGAAAAGACCCTAATGCTGGGAGGGATTGGGGGCAGGAGGAGAAGGGGACGACCGAGGATGAGATGGCTGGATGGCATCACGGACTCAATGGACGTGAGTCTGAGTGAACTCCGGGAGTTGGTGATGGATAGGGAGGCCTGGCGTGCTGCGATTCATGGGGTCACAAAGAGTCGGACACGACTGAGCAACTGAACTGAACTGAAGTATATTTAAGTTAAAAGCTGACTTTTTTTAGCATTATATACAGCTCCTTGTATTTTCACCCACCTCCCAGTCTTTACAGAATTATCTCCCTCATCCATTTCCATTCACTCTGAACTGTATTCACACTGAATCACTTCATTTCCTACAACTCTCCCAACTCTGTCTCAGATCCATATTTTATTGTATATTACTGTTTATGCTGGAAATGAATTCCCTTGTCTTTAACATCTAGCTAACTTCTCCTCATCCTTTCTAATTTCAGCATAACTTTTACTTAGAATCTCTGTTTTTCCCAGGCAATGTTTGGGTCATTCTCCCTGGGCTTCCATATCACCTTGGGCAAACATTTGAGCACTTAGCACATTGCACGTTGATTGACTTTTTATGTGTGTGTCTGTGTAGCTTTATGCAGGATATATGACTTCTAAATTATGCTAGATATTGGAGACCTTTTCTTCAAGTAAATAATTTTAAATGAGTTTATGAAATCTGTTATCAGTTTAACATTGAATGAGTTACGTTATTTAGATTTGAAAACCTGGGTTCAAGTTAGATTCTGCCACTGTATTTCCTGGTTGCTGAACCAAAGTTAGCACTAAAGGCTAAATTTTCAGCTTCTCAAAGCCAAGAATGTTGTCATTACTGTTTAAATAGTCATTATTTGGTGATAATCTATCTATGCTCACGAACAGATAATTGCCTAAAGGATCTTTAGAAGAACTCATTGAGGAGGGTTTTCAAGATGGCGGAGGAATAGGACGGAGAGACCACTTTCTCCCGCACAAATTCATCAAAAGAACATCTCNACGTGAGTCTGAGTGAACTCCAGGAGTTGGTGATGGACAGGGAGGCCTGGTGTGCTGCGATTCATGGGGTCACAAAGAGTGGGACACGATTGAGCGACAGAACTGAACTGAACTGAACTGGAAGAAGCACAAGCTGGAATCAAGATTGCTGGGAGAAATATCAATAGCCTCAGATATGCAGATGACACCACCCTTGTGGCAGAAAGTGAAGGACTAAAGAGCCTGTGGATGAAAGTGAAAGAGGAGAGTGAAAAAGTTGGCTTGAAGCTCAACATTCAGAAAACGAAGATCATGGCATGGCAAATAGGTGGGGAAACAGTGGAAATAGTGGCAGACTTTATTTTTTTGGGCTCCAAAATCAGTGCAGATGGTGATTGCAGCCATGAAATTAAAAGACGATTACTCCTTGGAAGGAAAGTTATGACCAACCTAGAGAGCATATTAAAAAGCAGACATTACTTTGGCAATAAGGGTCCATCTAGTCAAGGCTATGGTTTTTCCAGTAGTTATGTATGGATGTGAGAGTTGGACTATGAAGAAAGCTGAGCACCAAAGAATTGATGCTTGGAACTGTGGTGTTGGAGAAGACTCTTGAAAGCCTCTTGGAGAGCAAGGAGGTCCAACCAGTCCATCCTAAAAGAGATCAGTCCTGAGTGTTCGTTGGAAGGACTGATGTTGAGGCTGAAACTCCAATACTTTGGCCACCTGATGGGAAGAGCTGATTCATTGGAGAAGACCTTGATGCTGGGAAAGATTGAGGGCAGGAGAAGAAGGGGACAACAGAGGATGAGATGGTTGGATGGCATCACTGACTCAATGGACATGAGTTTGGGTGAACTCTGGGAGCTGGTGATGGACAGGGAGGCCTGGCGTGCTGCAGCCCATGGGGTCACAAAGAGTTGGACACGACTGAGCCACTGAATTGAACTGAACTGAACTGGGGAACTAAGATCCAGCATGCCACATGGCTTCACCAAAATCAATCAAGAAATCAATAAAAATTTTTTAAAAAGAAAAAAGAAATAAGGTAGAGATACTTGATATCACCTCTACTGTTCAACACAGTACTGCTAGCTCTAGTCAATGCAAAAAGACATAAAAAAGAACTAAAGGTAAGAAGATAACAAAAGAAGAGATTAAATTGTCATTACTTGCTCAACTTTAGAAAACCTAACAATCAATAATAAAAACCATCAAAATATATAAGGGTTTAGCAAGGTCTCTGGAAAAATGACCACCTTAGAAGACTCATGCCACATGGCTTCACCAAAATCAATCAAGAAATCAATAAAAATTTTTTAAAAAGAAAAAAGAAATAAGGTAGAGATACTTGATATCACCTCTACTGTTCAACACAGTACTGCTAGCTCTAGTCAATGCAAAAAGACATAAAAAAGAACTAAAGGTAAGAAGATAACAAAAGAAGAGATTAAATTGTCATTACTTGCTCAACTTTAGAAAACCTAACAATCAATAATAAAAACCATCAAAATATATAAGGGTTTAGCAAGGTCTCTGGAAAAATGACCACCTTAGAAGACTCAGTTGCATTCATTTCTTATACCAGCGATAAACGTGTGTAAGATACAACAGAAAACATGGTTTTCATAAGAAAAAACAAAGAAAGTATCTAGGAAGATATCAAGAAGGTATTTAAAACCTCTTTGGAGAAAATTTGAAAAACTTTAAAAAAAAGAAATAGAAAATGATCTGAATCAATGAAGAGACACAAATAATGGAGTAGATGCTTTAATATTATAGAGATGGTAATTCCCTTCTGATTAGTAGTCTATATATTCAGTGCAGTCCACACAATATTTCAGTTGGATTGTTTTTTAAAAAGAAATCATATCATCTTCCTTTAAAGTGTCTAACGAAAGATACATGTCAATAAGTTGCTACGTTTATTTTGAAATAGAAAAACCAAGAATGAAGAGGTATCTTCCCAGATATTAATACACACTACAAAGCCACTGTGACAAAAACAGTATGGTAATTGTGGATAGCAGGCTAGCCCAGTGGAACAGAACTGAGAGCTCAGAAGCAAACCTTTGAGTATAGGAGAACTTGAAAGATGATGAAGCTGGCACAAATCAACGGAGAGAGGAAATAGTGCCTTAGCACTGCAGAAAAACTAAACTGGGTCCTTACCTCACTTCATTTATAAAGTTGGACTACAGATGGACAAAGGTGCCTGGAAGGATGAAAGTATAAAGTTAGAGGAAGAAAATCTAGGAGACTGTCTTTGTCATGTGAGTAGGGTTGAAGGATTTCATACGCAAGACACAGAATGCAGACTCCAAAAGGTGAAAAAGTTAATAGGTGGGCAACAAAGGTGTCAAGAATTAAGAATTTATTTTAGGAACTTCCCTGGTGGTCCAGTGGCTAAGACTCCACGCTCCCAATGCAAGGGTCCTTGGTTTCATCCCTAGTCAGGGAACTAGATCCCATATGCCATAAGTAAGACCCTGTACAGCCAAATAAACAAACAGAATTTATTTTAAATATGATACAAGTGACAAAGTTGGCAAGTGGCTCACAGGGGGATTTTTACATCCTCAAAAAGTCACATACACATACTATCTAGATTATAAAGCAAATCTAATAGGAAAATGCACATAGGGACTATCCAGATGGCCAGCAGTGCTCAACTTGGTTAGGTAACTAAGAAATGCAAAACAGAACGAGGTATCACGTCATAGCTTCTGGGTAGCAAACACTAGAGTCAGACAATTCCAAGTGTGGGCCCTGGAGAGCAGTGTGCCCACTCTTAAGGATGCCACATATATGCCAGGATCTAGCCATCAGGCTTGTGGGTAAGCATTCCAGAGAACACTTGCTCATAGCCCACGAATGGGTGGGTTCATGGGTGTTCATCTCAGCATTCTTGAGATACTGAGTAGGTGGAAGCAAGCAGAATTTAACAAGAGGGTGATGGAACAGGGCTATGGAATAGATCAGCCTATGGGTGCTTTTCAGCAGTTAGGTGATATAAACTCAATACGCAAGTGCATCCTGGGAAGATTTTATTTATTCACTTATTTAAGCCAAAGTATAGTTCCTTACAATGTTATCAGTTTCAGGAGTATAGCACAGTGATTCAGTTATATATACATATGCATCTAATTTTTTCCAGATTTTCTTCTCTTACAGGTTGTTAAAAAAAATCGAGTATAGTTCCCTGTGCTATACAGTAGGTCCTTGTTGACTATCTATTTATATATATTAGTGTGTATATGTTAAGCCCGAGCTTCTGATCCATCTCTCCCCACTTTGGTAACCATCAGTTTGTTTCCTAAGTCTGTGAGTCTATCTCTGTTTTGTGTATAAGCTAATTTGTATCCCTTTTTTAAGATTCCACCTATAAGTGATATCGTATGATATGTGTCTTTCTTTGTCTGACTTACTTCATTTAGTATAATAAATTTTAGGTCTATCCATGTTGCTGCAGATAACATTATTTCATTCTTTTTTAAAGCTTAGCAGCATTTCTTTGTATATTGTTTAGTGGCTCAGCCATGTCAGACCCTTTGCAGCCCCATGGACTGCAGCACCTCAGGCTGCTTCCCTGTCCTCGCTTGAGTATACATACCGTATTTTCTTTATCTGTGTGTCTGTTGATGGATGTTTATATTGCTTCCATGTCTCAGCTATTGTGCTGGGCAGATCTTAAAATCAGAGTGTTGACTGAAAGAAGCAGATTCAGATATCTGGCATGATATGACTTCTGTATATTTTAACATATTTTAAACAACATATGCAAGAATACTTACCAAGTCCATTAAATCCGAGGAGGAGGGGAGGGAATAGGAGTGGGAACTGAAGGGAGAAAATAAAATGGGAGACTGATGTAGATGCTATGAGCTGAGGAATATGAGTAACTCAATTTCTGCACCTGTTTTCAAAAACCAGTTAAAAATTGTAGCGCTCTCTCTTTTTTTTTGGTGTTGTTTTGTCTCCAGCACGCCCCGCGTTGCTCTCAGGCCTCGGCACACTTTCAAGCAGTGCTTCCTGCATCTCTCGCTGCTGAAGCTGTGAGGCTCTGGGGAGCATCCGTGTCAGTCACCCTCTGCCCTTCTCTGGGTACCCAGCACAAGCTGGTGATAAATAGTTTTGTTGACTGAAAACTCAGAACACTCTGGAAACCAGCTTGTTTCTCAAAAGCTTAGAAACACAGTCAAACCAAAGAATGTGGTGCTTTGAACTAAGCTTTTCTAAATCTCCTCCTGCATATTTTCAGGCTCAGGGCTGGGAAGCAGGCTCTAGCTTCCATCCCTGTGTTGTCTCCCTGACTGGCTTCCCCCTGCTCCTCTGGTTCCCCACCTCTCTCCAGCCGTGCTCTCTCTCCAGGTGGGAAAGTCAGCTGATGGTGGCATTAAGGAAGCCAGGAGGCAGAAGTTTGTCTATCTCAGCAACCATCCAGCCAAGGCAGGCCAGGGAACTGCGCTCTCCTGCTTCCCACCCCCCTTCACCCCCCACCCTGACCCCTTCCTTGGCCTTCTGGGGACCCACTCTGTCCTAAGGGTAAAGTCTCTGCCTGACATTCAAGTCCCACCAGATCTGCTCAGCCATCTGGGCCTCAGCTTTTGCTACTTGAACTGGTATGATTTGCTTCTTTACCCAAGGGTACAGCTGTGGTCACTATTTATTTGGCTGTGCTGGGTGTTTTTTGCTGCTCTGGGTTTTCTCTAGCTGCGGTGAGCGGGCTTCTTACTGCCATGGCTTCTCTTGTCACGGGCTCTAGAGCATTCAGGCTTCGGTACTTGCGGCAGGTGGGCTCCGCAGTTGCAGCCCCTAGACTCTAGGGCGAAGGCTCAGGAGCTGTGGCGCACAGGCTTAGGTGGGATTACAGCTTGTGGGATCTTCCCTGATTGGTGGTCGAGTGCATACCTCCTGCATTGGCAGGCAGATTGTTTAACAGTAAGCCACCAGGGAAGACCATGGTCACTCTTTTTTAGATTTTAAAATTCAATAATAAGTGACTTGAAATAAAACAGTTACAATTAAAACTAAATAAACTTTCTTGGACCTGGTGCCTGAGGAGGCAGTTGATTGCTCCACCCACCTTGGGTCTGCCCCTCTCTGCTCTGCAGTAAGTAACAACTCGCTTATCTCACTTTCTAAAACTCAGCTGTTTGGCAGGGTCAGCAGGTTAGAAAAGCCCTTTCGGCATTAACCTCTGCACTAGGAGTTTCCACCCCGTCTCTCCAGACCCACAGTTCTCCCTTCTCCACCCTCTCTGGGCCCTGGGAGGCCTGCCCTGCAGACAGCCTCCGCAGGCCCTTCACGTCCGCAGTGAAGAGACCAGCAGGAGGACTGGCCTGTTTCGGGGGCAGTCTGTGCCCTCCAAGAATGATGCCACCCACAGCGAAACCCAGGACTCTCCTGCAGGCTGCCCTACTCCCTGTATCACTTCGTCTGCAGTCTCATTGTGCTTCCCTACAACTCAGCACTGGTTGAAGGCCAGCTTGGCTCCCCCTGTTACTGAATCCAAGCTGGCTGTACTTACCATGCCTATAATTGGGAGAGGAGGTGTTGAGGTAAGGAATAGCGGCTTTATTTGGAAAGCCAGGTATCCAAGAAGATGGGGCACTGGAGTCCTACAGTGCCATCTTATTGGCTCTGGATGCCCGTTTCTTTTATAGATCAGAGACGGGGGAGAGGGAAGGAAGTAAAGTGAAATGGCC
>SJXQ01011872.1:92515-133194 GCA_006408695.1 Aepyceros melampus | reverse complement strand
GATGCTTGGTCCATGTCAGAATCCCTGTCCAGATGTCCTGATGTGACCAGCTGTCCCTTCATCAGAGAACTCTGCCCTGACCCTTTTGGCCTGCAGTTAGAATCACCTGTTCAGGTTTCTTTGCTGCCCTCAGCAGACCAAAAACACCAGGAGAGCAGGCACTCAGCCCTCATATTTTCTGAGGTTTCCCTGGTCACTTGGCCCACTGCACGTCCCTGGAAAACATCAGCTGCCTAGATGAATGCCAGCATCTGCAGAACGCACATCCAGGACCCTGGCTGGAGACTCAAGGAACTGAGAGAGAGCTGGATGGCATTAGGTCCACCCTCTGACCAGGGCCCCATAGCTCTAGCTGGAGCGAAGGACTCACACGGATGGCCTGGGCAGAGCACATCGGCCGGGCAAGTTCATGGTGCTTAAAGGGAAGTAGGCATTGTAGCTAAGTCACACTGGACTCTTTGCGACCCCGTGGACTGCAGCACACCAGGCTTCCCTGTCCTTCACTATTTCCCAGAGTTTTCTCAAACCCACATCCATGGGTTGGTGATGCCATCCAACCATCTCACCCTCTGTTGCTCCCTCCTCTCCTGCCCTCAATTTTTCCCAGCATCAGGGTCTTTTCCAATGAGTCAGCTCTTCATATCAGGTGAACAAAGTATTGGAACTCCAGCTTCAGCATCAGTCCTTCCGATGAATATTCAAGGAGAAGAGAATGATTCAAGCCTACTTTATGGAGAGCGGATAGAAGGCGCCAGACAGAGGTGACTCTCGGAGGGCTTCACCTTCAAGGCACACAGCTTAGAGGATACACAAGCTGTCACAACTGTCCCTGCGTCCCCGCACAAGCCAGGCGGTGACAGTGCCATCAGACAAACGCGCCTCACCTGCCACGGAGATGCAGCCGGTAGGGCCAGTCACAACGACGGCGACACCTGGACCAAGCCCTGGAAGGCAGGGGATTCAGATCAGAGAAAAGCGCCTCACCTGCCAGGGAGATGCAGCCGGAAGGGCCAGTCACAACGATGGTGACATCTGGACTGAGCCCTGGAAGGCAGGGGATTCAGAACGAGACCCAGCAAGGCAGAGAACAGAACCAAGGGCAGAGGGCAAAGAGTGGTGTGTTCGGGTCCCACAGCTACTGTAACAAGCTGCCTAACACACACGCGCTCCCTTCCAACAACACGGATGTGTTTATTCTCTTAGAGCTCTGAGTGCCTGAAGTTCTAGACATGTCTCACTGAGCTAAGACCAGGGTCTTCCTGCTGAGCTCCTCTGCCAAGTTTCTGATTAACTCTCTCTATCCAAACCTCTACTCCTTTTCTTTTCTTGAATCTGTTCCCCTCAAAATGGTTGTTGTTAGTTGCTTAGTCGTGTCCGACTCTTTGCAACCCCATGGACTGCAGCATGCCAAGCTTCCCTCATCCTTCACTATCTCACTCGGGAGTTCGCTCAAACTCATGTCCATTAAGGAGAATCAAAGAAAAGAGGGGATTGAAACCACATATAAAACCCTGTGTCCCTGTCCTTTGAAGTCAAAGGCTTTTGCTTTAGTCTCCCAAGCCTCCCTGAGTCTCCAAAGGCTCAGGAGCTAGTGACGGGGCTATGTGGGGACTTCCTGGTGGTCCAGTGGCTGAAACTCCACATTCACAGTGCAGGGTTCCCAGGTTCGATCCCTGATCAGGGATCTAGATCCCACATGCAGCAACTAAGAGTTCAGATGCTGCAACTCAAGAGCCCACGTGCCACAACCAAGACCTGGTGCAGCCAAATATTTTTTTTAATGATTAGGAAATGTGAAGATGTGGAAACAAAGTACAGCCCCAGGTAGACAATGTAGACTGCAACCAGCCACACAGTCCTGAACTCCCAGTTTCCTGAAAAATACAAAGGCCTGACACATACTCCCAGGCTGTTTTTATAGGAAACAGACGCCCCACCGGAGGGAAACTGCTGACCACAAGCATGCAGTCCATTTTATGGATGAATCAGTGAAGGCTTAGGGGGACACCTTGTTCTGGTCCCAGAGTTAGTATCTGGTGATACTGTTGTTGTTGCTTATCTGACTTTTTTGCAACCCCACAGACTGGAGCCTATCAGTGGCCCCTCTGTTCATGGGATTCTCCAGGCAAGAACACTGGAGTGGGTTGCCATTTCCTTCTCCAGGGGATCTTCCCGACCCAGGGATCGAACCTGCATCTCCTGTGCTGGCAAGCAGATTCTTTACTGCTGAGCCACCAGGGAAGCCCCTGGCGATGCTTCGAGTGGACTAAAGGCAGTTTGACCACTGATGTGTACTCTCCAGCTCTGGCCTAAACCATCCCTGGGGCTGCCAGACATGTCAGCCCCCACTCCAGTAAAGAGACTGGCTGTGGAGTCTCTGAAGTGCTTCCCAGCTTGGCCACATGTCACAGTCTGATGCTGGGGGAGTTCAGTGTATCCAGTGTGAGTCCCTGGCTGAGGATCTTGGAAGCCTGCACTTGGACCTCCCTGGACTCCAGCCCCGTACCTTTCCTGTTTGCTCACTGTATCTACTCACCAGGATGAATCAGAGCCAAGAGTGTGAGTCTATGCTGGGTCTTTGAGTTTTCCCAGTGGCTCACGGGATCTGGGGGTGACCTCGGGACCCCTGACACCCACCCTCTCACTGCGCTTGAGTTCTGGGCAAGTGGGCACCGGGGCGTCTGGCTTATTGCTCTGTCCCTGGCACAAGGCGGGGCTCGCTGCCCTCTGCACAAGACGGCTCCCTGCCAGGACAGCCTGGCCTGAAGTCCAACCTTTGGCTTGCAGGGCTGGCAGAGCCAGGGTTAGATCAGGGGTGTCCAGTTCCCAAGTGTGTCCTTGATTTCACCCAAACCTGTGTCAAATGGGGCCCTCTGCACCCCCTTCCCCTCTCCTCCTTTGGGGGAGCCCAGCTTCCCAGAGGTGCTAGGAGTAGGAAAACCAAAGGCGAGAACTTCCTCCTTCAAGGGAGACGGGGCCTCAGCAGGCAGGGGAGCAACTAGCTTGGGGACTGGCTTCAGGTGAGGACGTCTCTCCTGGGATCCAGTCCCATGCAGCCTCGCTGCTCTGTGAGGAAGAAGGGCTCAGCCGTCCCCAACAGGAAGGCACCCACTGCTGCATGTACCCACGTCTCAGACACCTGCAGGCGTGAGCTGGACACCATGTGAAGCAGGCCTCCACCAACAGGGATGGGCATGTCAGTCCTGCAGGAGAGACCCCACGCTCACCCTGCGGGCCCTGCCCACCCCTGCGCAGGGCGTGGGGTTAGGGAGTGGAGAGGAAACCTCTGCAGAGAAGGCAGGCCCAGCGCACTGGCCAGAAGGCTGCCTGTGCCCTGGGCCTCCTCCCTGCGCACTCGGTTGCGGGGGGAGGCTGTCGGCCTGGCTGGCCCAGCCCAAGGCCTCGAGGAAGCTCTGGAAAGACTCAGAGGGACTGAAGTTCTATAGAAACAAATTCTCCTTAAGCTAAACCTGGGCAGTGGACAGGCCGGCCAGCCCTCCCGTGGGAGCCTGCAGAAATTCCTTCGGAGCACTCACTAAAGGGGAGAAAACTAACGTACACTGAGCACCTACTGTTTGCTTAGCAACACGCTGGGCTCTTAGAGCATCGTGTTTAACTGAGCAGCTGAGCGGCTCTGAGGCCGACAGCCAGGGCTTACGTCCCTGCCATCCTCTGTAGGCTGAGGCTGGTACCCTGACGGACCCAAAGTCAAGAGGGTCAACGAGTAAATACATGGAAGGTGCTGGGCGCGGGCTCTGATGCAGGGAAGTTAAAATGAGTTGCTACCACAGCTGCATCCCTCTGAGGGAGGGTTAGTAATAAGCCTGTCTTACAGCGGAGGACAGGGCTTCCCAGGGGCTCAGCGGTAAAGAATCCACTTGCAGGGCGAAGCTACAGGAGACAGAGTTTCAATCGCTGAGTCAGGGAGATCCCCTGGAGGGGGGCATGGAAACCCACTCCAGTATTCTTGCTCCCATGAACAGAGGAGCCTGGCGGGCTATAGTCCATGGAGTCACAAAGAGTCAGGCACAACTGAAGCGACCTGGCGCGCACTCACAGAGAACACGGAGGGTCAGAGAGGATCCGTGGTGAGAACTGAGAGATGGTTATCAGAGCAGCCGGCCTGTGCCCAGCCCACGGGAAGGGAGCCATGGCAGCTGACGGCCGCTCTCACCTGAAAAGGGGCAAACTAACACGCAGCTCCCACGCTTTCTGCACTGGAGCCCTGCACTGGAGCGTTCTCTGTGTCAGGGCTTCTCTGCAGCCCGGATCCTGCTGTCAGCCGTGAGGCAACACAGCAGCCCTCGTGTCCTTCTGGGGGTGAGCCTCTGAGGGGGAGCCGTGGCAGGGAAGAGGAAGGCCTGGACTCTGCAGCCAGCAGGGTCTGCTCTGGACTCTCAGGCCAGTCATTTAACCTATGGAGTCTCAGCTGGCTCACCTGTAAAATGGCAACAATGCTAACTGACAGGATTGAGGATAAGACTAGAGAAGGCATAGAAAGTGTCTCCCCCAGTCTCAGAGACAAGCTCCACAGATGACAGCTACCGTTAATTATTATTGCCACTGTTGCCGTTTTACAAAAACCAGATCCCCAGTTTTGTTCTCAAACCCAGCCCGGTTCCATTAGGGCCAGCTGTCCCGAGCATGGTCTTGACAAGCAGTTGATGCCACCTCTGGGCTAAGCCAGAGAGATGCTGGGCATCACCATGGTGACAGACTTGGATGGCACACACCGGGGCGCTGGCGTCAGGGGCCCACAGCTGGACCCAAACAGATGAACATTCTGGGTTCTGATGCAAAATGCCTGGGATGGAAGCCACCTCCCCCAGGGAGCCTGCCAGACTGCTAAATCAGCCCGTACGCGGCTGTGCTTCTTCTGACTCCAGGAAGACTCGGCAAATGTTCATCCCTGAAAACCCACTAAGGTGGGGTGCCAGACAGGAAGGGGCCTAGAGGCCCCACAGCCCTCACACTGAGGGGTTTCGTGAAACACATCCGTTTCAAAGGCGAGGGGCAGACACTCGAGAGGGGACGTGAGGCGTTGAGGGTGGTGGATGCTGTTCAGTCACTAAGCCGGGTCCGACTCTGCGACCCCATGGACTGCAGGCGGCCAGGCTGCCCTGTCTCGCACCATCTCCTGGCGCTTGCTCAGGTTCATGCCCGCTGAGTCGGTGATGCCATCCAGCCATCTCGTCCTCTGTCTCCCCCTTCTCCTCCTGCCCTCAGTCTTTCCCAGCATCGGGGGCTTTTCCAGTGAGCTGGCTCCTCGCATCTGATTTAAAGACAAGTCCAGCCCCTCCTCTGCCCAGTGACCTTCTTCCTGCCCCTACCTGGGCTCCTCGCCTGACATCAGACCGCCCTTGGCCAGTCCCCGGTTCAAGAAGGGGCCTTACTAGCTCGGAAGCTGACGAGGCAGGCGTGGCTCCGGGAGAGGGGATCTGTGCTGACAGCGCTGCTTCTGTCACAAGCCAAGGGTTCCATTCGGAGAAGAATGGCGACGATGGACAAGTGCCCAGACAAAACTACCATCTCAAAAGACACACACACCCCTATGCCCACAGCAACACTACTCACAACCGCTAGGACACGGAAGCAACCTAAATGTCCATCGACAAGACAGGTGACTAGATGAGGAAGATGCGGGGTATGTGTGTGTGTGTGTGTAATGGAATACTACTCACCCATAAAAAGAAAACAGAGACATCTGCAGCAACATGGATGCAACTAGAGATTATCAGACCAAGTGAAGGAAGTCAGAAAGACAAATACCACGTGGTATCACTTATATATGGAATCTATGAAAGAGGAACAGAGTCCTATGGACACAGAGAACAGGCTGGCTGGTGGCTACCCGGGGGAGGCGAGGTGGGGGAGGGGTGGAGTGGGAGGTCGGGACTAGCAGACGTAAGCTTCTACATATAGGATGGATAAGACAAGGTCCTACTGCGTGGCACAGGGAATGTAGTCAATATCCTATGATACACCATGGTGGAAAAGGGTATTTTTAAAAAAGAATATGTGTGTGTGTATAACTACAGCATCACTGCTGTATAGCTGCAATTAACACAACACTGTAACTCAACTGTACCTCAATGAAAAAGGAAAAAAAAAAAAAGAGGCAGACTCCAGGCTGAGGCAGAGCAAGTGACGGAGAAGAGGAGATGTGCAGCTTTGTGGGACCAGCCCCGCCTGGCCTGGCTGAGGGCTTTGCTGACCTCGTCCCAACCCCCCAACTTCCCTCTAAAGGCTCTGCGCTAAAGCTACGTTACTTTCAAGGGTCAAAGACTGGGCACCGGAATGGTGAAACAGAGAACAACAGCTCTGGGGTGTGGACCAGGAGGATCAGGAAATTAATACAGAAACGGATGCCAGTGTTCTGTTACAGAGGCTCTCAGAGGGTCGCTGCCATGGAGCCCACACACAGCTGGCAAGTGTGTGACTGCATGTCAGGCACTGGGAGTCTTCCCACCGCATCCCAGCCTCCTGGACAAAGGTCAGAGGAGGCTCCAGTGGAAACAGCCCTCCCTTGAGCTCATCCTCCTCTGGTCTCCAGTTGGAGCCTTCTCAGAACTCCCAGGCTCCTCCATCTTCTTGGCTGGTCCCTTTCAGTTACCAGCCTCTACCAGCTGGGTGGGCAGGGCTTTACCCTGCCTCTCACAACAAGGCCGGTGGCATTTTGCGCCCCGTGTGTGATGACGCCTAAGATTCCAACCCCCGCCCAGCCCTCCATCCTAGGCTCTAGGCTCCGAGACTCAGCGCCCATCTCCACCCGGATGTTTGACGGGCCTGGCAAACATACTATGTGCAAGGCCACCTCTTGATTCCCCCACCGCCCTTGGCCACTTTCACTTCATACACATCAACTCTCTTCCGCTGGCTCCTCACCCCAGCCACCCTGGGGCCAGCCTGACTCCTCTCTTTCCCTCCTGTCCGTATTGCTGCTGCTACTGCTAGTCACTTCAGTCGTGTCCGACTCTGTGCGACCCCACAGACGGCCACTGGCAAATCCTGTCTGCTCTATTTTCAGGATACATCCAGAATTTGACTGCTGCTCACAGCACGGCCCCACCCAGCCATTATCTCCTCTCGCCTCGGTGACCACATCATTGCCCGGCCTGATGGCTTCCTTTTTGGTCTCGTCATTATTCACAACAGCCTCGGATGGCTCCCACTCCACTCCAAGTCCACAGCCAGAATCCTCCTTTGACCATCCTCCTTGTCCCCTGACCTCACCTCTGGTGCTCTCCCCCTCGTTCACTCTGCTCCCACTACACTGGCTTCCCTGGTGCTTTTCCAGCAGGTGCTGCCCCAGGGCCTTTGCACGTGCTGTTTCTGCCTCCTGACTCAGTCCCCCAGGTCTCCATGCTGTTGAACTATCTTTGTGGCCTTCTCCAACCACACATGACACAACCCCAGCAAGCCCCTTCCCCTACACATCCTCTGGGTGGCTGTTTCCTCCAGAGTAGTGACCATCTGACATATATATGTTTGTCATAGCTTTCCTGCCAGAAGCAACCATCTTCTAATTTCATGGCTGCAGTCACCATCCTCAGTGATTTTAGAGCCCAAGAGGAGGAAATCTGTCCCTGCTTATACCTTTTCCCCTCCTGTTTGCCATGAAGATGATTGCTTCTTGGAAGAAAAGCTATGACAAACCTAGACAGTGTGTTAGAAAGCAAAGACATCACTTTGTTGACAAAGGTCCATATAGTCAAGGCTGTGGTCTTTCCAGTCGTCATGTATGGATGTGAGAGATGGACTATAAAGAAAGCAGAGTGCTGAAGAGTTGATGTTTTTGAACTGTGGGGCTGGAGAAGACTCTTGAGAGTCCCTTGGACAGCAAGGAGATCAAACCAGTTAATCTTAGAGGAAATCAACCCTGAATATCATTGGAAGGACTGATGCTGAAGCTCTAATAATTTGGCCACCTGATATGAAGAGCTGACTCACTGGAAAAGACCCTGATGCTGGGAAAACTGAAGGCAGAAGGAGAAGGGGATGACAGAGGATGACATGATTGGATGGCATCATCGATTCAATGGACATGAACTTGGGCAAACTCCGCGAGATGGTAAAGGACAGGGAAGCCTGGTGTGCTGCAGTTCACGGGGTTGCAAAGCGCTGGACGTGACGACTGAATGACAACACACATACATGTTCACTTGCGGTCCAAAGGGCAGTGGCTTTGTTTTATTCACTGTTGAACTATCTGAGTCTGAAAAGGTGCACGCAGTAGGCACACAGTAAGAATTTGCTGGGTGGGATGGATGAAACGGACAGATATGTGGAGGACTCTTCCTTCCCACTCTCGCTGCTCCAGGCCCACCATGACTTCAGGCCCCCCATGCCCAGCTGAGGCTGAGGCAGCCGGGCTTCTTCCTGGAACTCTGACAGATTCTGGGAGAACTGAGTGTGCCTTTCAGTGTTGAGACTAACTTTAATCTCTTTATTAGCACCTATTTTGAAAGCAATCCTAGTCGCTTATATTTATACTCTCCCATAATAACTGTACCTGCGTACAAGGTAGCTGCTTAAATGTCTCTATAATTTTCTCATCATGTTTTCTTGGTTTTCTAGTCAAAACAACAGCTTTAATCACAGGGGTTCTACATATATTAAGAAATAAAAAGATTTTTCCCCCTTTGTTCTGAATCATTGTTTATAATTACCGATTGATCAAGTTAGTATTTGTACTTGACTCATATCATCCTTCTTGGGTTGAAGAAAGAATGAAGAAGGGAAATTACTTTTGACTTGATGGCGCAGAGCACCAACTACATACTTGATTGTTTTATAACCACTGCGTCAGTCCCCACTGCCATGCTGTGAGGTCTGAGTTACTGACTCCATTTTATGGATGAAGAAATATGAGTGCAGAGAAGAGCATAAACTGCCCACGGTCATGTAGCTAAGAGACAGACTGGGGATCTGAGCCCAGGACTGCCCCACTCTTTACAGTTTATTTTTTTATTTTTGGATATTCAGATAGTCAAACTAAGTCCCCACTAAAGTGCAGGATAAATAAATAAATATCCCCCCATATCTAAGCTGCTCTGAGGCAGCCCCACTGAGACTCAGTCTTTCCTGATACCTCGGGTTCAGTTTCAGACACTGCAAGAAAGGGAGTATCGCAATGGAGCAAGTCACACAATTGTTGTGGTTGCCCATAAATAATTCGCGTTTATACAATACTGTCGTCCATTTATGTGTGCAATAGCACTAGGTCTTAAAACAATGTACATACCTTAATTAAAAAACACTTCCTTGCTGAAAAATGCTAACCCCCATCTGAGCCTTCAGTGAGTTGCAATCTTTTCACAACAGTAACATGGAAGATCGCTAATCACAAATCGCCACAGCAGATATAATCAGCATAAACAAGTTTGAAATATTGTGAGAACTATCAAAATATGCCACAGAGACAGGAAATGAGCAAACGCTGTTGGAAAAATGAGGCTGACTTGCCTAAGGCGGGGTTGCCACAAACCTTCAAGGGGGGGGGAAACAAAACCAAACCAAACCTGCGAAGCTCAATCAAATGTGTGCCTGTATTTCTTCTCTCAGAAGGGTCTCCCGTGCCTAGAGGTAGTCACGCCCCTCCCGCTGCCTCCGTGCAGCCCCGCAGACACAGATGGCAGTGGGCGGGGCGGGGGCGCCTGCCCCTGCCTCGCAATGTTTCAGACTTGTTTATGCTGATTACATCTGCCGTGGTGATTTGTGGTCAATGATCTTCCATGTCACTGTTGCGAAAAGACTGCGATTCACCGAAGGCTCGGGGTGTCCTGCCAAGGCCAGGTAGTACGGATTTTGAATACCAGCCGAGGCAGCCGCATGAAGTGGAGAAAGCCCAGACCTGGTGTCTGCCCGACCTCGCTGGCTGCGCCAAAGACGGTCCCTCCCCTGCCACAGAAGCCTGCAGAGTTGAGGCCCAGAGTCTGATGAGGAAGCCGCCCAGAGAGCCCACGTGCCCAGTGAGGGAGAGAGCTGGTTTTCAAAGGCTGCGCCTGGGTCTCAGGCTGAATCTAGAGGCCTCACCACGACCCCTGAAGCCCTGGCTTAGACCCTGACCTCATCGCCACCACCTGCCCGCCCTGGCCCACGGCCCCCGCCCTCCAGCTGCACACCTCCCTCCTCTCGTCCTCCCACCCTCTTTGCTTGGCTGACTCCCAGTCATCCTCCTCATTGAGCAGACACCTCCCCAACCCCAGGGCAGCCGAGGCTCCCATGTCATGCCTTAGGGACCTCGCCTGGGTCCTGGGTGGCACCCACAGGCATAACTGGAACCCTTTCCTGGGTAATGGGGTCACAGTCACTCTAACGGTGGCAGTGCCAAGGGGCCACCCCATAACACCCACCCCCAACAATGTAAACATGAGTCAGACCCTCCACTGACTGGGCGTCCTGACCTCCAGCTGAGCCTCCAGGCTGACACGAAGCCCCTGAGGACGGACGGCTGGTTGTGTCTTCCCAAAGCCCAGAATGGGGCCTGGCAGGCACAGAGGAGGCTCAACAAGTAGCTTTAAATAAAGGACTTAATCTCAAGGCAGGATGACTGCGAGTCTCCTTCCCACCCCTGCACCCTTGACATGGCTGCATGGAAATCTGACAAAATGACTTAAATCAAAAAGGTGAGAAGGACATTAGAGATGAACAAAAGGTTCAATGCAGCAAGAAACAATAACAATTATAAACACTGCTTCCCCCCAGTAATGGACCAAAATACATGAAGCAAATATCATAGGCTCAAAGGGAGAAATAGAAACAGACAGATGGTGATTTCAATACTCCAGCTCTCAACAGTGGACAGAAGCACCAGAGGGAAGATAAGTACAAGAAAAGGGGACATAACACAATAAACCAATTAGAGATAACAGGTGTACACACGTGCTTCTCAAGGCCACAAGGGACATTACCCAGGATAGATCACACGTTAGGCCACAAACCAAGTCTCAACAGATTTTTAAAAGATCAGTTTTATATGGACTATCTTCTTGAATCACAAGAGGATGAAGTTAGAAAGCAGTAACAGAAGGAAAACTGGAAACCCACAGATTGTTGTGGAAATTAAACACACTCTTAAACAACAACTGGATCAAAGAAAAAAAATCACAAGTGAAATCAGAAAATACTTCAATAGGAATGAAAGCAAAATCTCAATATACCAAAGCCTATGGATACAGTGAAAACAGTGCTAAGGTGGAAATTTCTAGCTATAAATGCTTGTATTAAAAAAAAAAAAAAAACAACTAGGAAGATGTAAAATCAGAACTCTTATTTTCTGACTTTGGGAACTAGAAACAGAGAAAACCAAATCCAAAGTTAACAGGGAGGAGAAGATGAGGATGAGAACAGAGAATATAGAGAAAATTTAATAGAGGAAATTAATAAAACCAAAAATTGGTTCTTTGTAAAGATCAACAAAATTGACAAATCTTTGTCTTGATGGACTAAGAAAGAAGAGGAATGACTCAAATTATTAAAGTCAGAATAAAAATATGGACATCATTACTGATTCTACAGAAATAAAAAGGATTATAAGAGTGCTGTGAACAACTGCATGCCAACAAACTGGATAACTTAACCGAAATGGACAAATTCTTAAAAACAAAAATCCCATCAAGACTGAATGCATGAAAGAAATAGGAAATCCAAATAGATGCAATGCTTAGTAAGGAAAATGAATCAGTAATCAAAAATTTCCTGTCAAAGGAAAGCCCTGGACCTGATTGCCTTGCTGGTGAATTCTGCCAAATGTTTAAAGAATGAATGCTGGTACTTTTAAAACTTTTTCAAAAAACAGAAAAGGAGGGAACACTTCTTAACTCATTCTATGAGGCCTGTATTACCCTGACGCAAAGCCAGACAAAGACACTGTAGAAACAAAACAGAAACTACAGACTCAAAGCCCTGGAGAATATTAATGCAAAAACCCTCAACAAAACACTAGCAAACCAAATCCAGTGGAGAAGGCAATGGCACCCCACTCCAGTACTCTTGCCTGGAAAATCCCATGGATGGAGGAGCCTGGTGGGCTGCAGTCCATGGGGTCGCGAAGAGTTGAACTGACTGAGCAACTTCACTTTCACTTTTCACTCTTCATGCATTGGAGAAGGAAATGGCAACCCACTCCAGTGTTCTTGCCTGGAGAATCCCAGGGACAGGGGAGCCTGGTGGGCTGCCGTCTTTGGGGTTGCACAGAGTCGACACAACTGATGCAACTTAGCAGCAGCACAGCAGCAAACCAAATTCAGAAGTTTATTAAAAGGATTATCTACTATGACCAAGTAAGACTTATTCCTGGAATGCAAGGATGGCTCAGCATACAAAAGCTGATCACTGTAACAGCACACAAACACAATAAAGTGAAAAACAGATCATCTCAATTGATGCAGGAAAAGTATCTGACAAATTCAATGTTCCTGCACAACATAGCCTTGCACCCTTGTCTTCTGGAGCACAGTCCTACGCTGACTGTGCAGCAAGGACTTTACGTGCATTAGTCTCACCAACCTCCCTTACCAGGAGGAGGGAACTACAACTGTGCCCATTTTATAAAGGAGGCAACTGAGGCTCAGAGAGGTTAGCACATTACTGACCAGAGACATATTAATATGCCTTTTGTTACCTGAACGTTATTGCCTGGAGTGTTTCAATATCCACTTACATAACAAATCACCAGCCACAGGCGTTAGTCTCTGCAACACTCCCCTGGTCAATAATGAGTGAAGTGACTCACCCCAGATTTACACATCTATCAAACAACAGAGCACGTGGTCCATGCTCTGACATCACGTCCATGCTCCGGATAATAACTGCAGCAGCAGCAGGGAAGATGGCAAAAGCATACACCGCATTTACCGTGGCCTACACAGTGTTCTAGAGGTAACCCTCACTACAGCCAAACAAGCACCGTGCTACTATTAATTTCACTTTACAGACAAGGAATCTGAGACTCAGAGAGGTGAAGTAACTTGTTCAAGGTCTGACGGCTGGCCGGCGGCGGGGCAGGGTCCAGGCTGGAGCCTGCTCTGGCTCCCAGGCCCATGCTCTGGGTTACTGCCCTACACTGCCTGCTGAGATGGGACCAATCGCCCTCTTTTCTTCATGCATAGGTTCTTTTTTGTTGTTGTTGCTTTTAAAATTTATTTTTAATTGCAGTATAACTGCTTTACAGTCTTGTGTTGGTTTCTGCCAAACATCAACATGAATCAGCCACAGGTATACGTATATGCTCTCCCTCCCCACCCCACCCCACTAGGTTGTTACAGAGCCCTGGTTTTGAGTTCCCCGAGTCATACAGCAAATTCCTGTTGGATATCTAATTTACACATGGCAACGTATGTTTCCATGTTACTCTCTGCATACATCCCACCCCCTCCTTCCTCCCCGCCTCCGTGTCTTTAACTTACATTCTGCATTCTGAAGTCATCCTTCCTAGGGTTAACTGCACCTGATGTCAGTGCTGCAACTGTATAGTGCAGAGGTCAGCAAGCTTTAGCGAAGGGCCAGAGGATAAGTATTTCAAGCTGTAAGAGTCATGCAGTCTCTGCAACCACTCACCTCTGTCACTGCAGTGTGAACGCAGGCACAGACGGTAAGCAACATACGGGCATGGCTCTGTCCCAGTAAAACTTTATCTATGAAAACAAGCAGCAGTGGGAGGATTTGAGAGAACAGCACTGAAACATGTATACTGCCATACGTGAAATGGATGACCAGTCCAAGTTTGATGCAAGAAACAGGGCACTCAAAGCCGGTGCACTTGGACGACCCAGAGGGATGGGATGTGGAGGGAGGTGGGAAGGGGGTTTGGGACGGGGGAAAACAGGTACACCTGTGGCTGATTCATGTCAATGTGTGGCAAAACCCACCACAATATTGTAAAGTAATTAGCCTCCAATTAAATTAATTTTTTAAATGTGGTAAACATGAGAAAAATTAAAATTAATTTCCATGCACATAATATTACAGATTATAGAATAAACAAAGCTCTCCTCCAAGTTAAAAAAAAAAAAAATACCAACAACAAGCAGCAGCAGGCCAGATCTGGCCCCTGGGCTATCTAGTCTGTGAACCTCTAGCTTAGGTAACATGCACGCTGTGTGCTAGTCGTGTCGGACTCTTCGCGACCCCATGGACTGTAGCCCACCAGGCTCCTCTGTCCACGGGATTTTCCAGGCAGGAATACTGGAGTGGGTTGCCATGCCCTTCTCCAGGGGATTGAACCTGCATCTCCAGTGTTGCAGGCAGATCCTTTTACCCACTGAGCCACCTGGGAAGCCCCTCCTTGATTTTTGGATGTCAGCAGTGGTGGGATGCACCATTCATAGTCAATCACATCTTTCTGGAACAACAGGAACAAAAACCAGCAAGGCAGCATTAAATGTACTGGTCCATTAAAAGTCCTTTTAATTTCAAGCAGCCATCTTAGACACTGTTGGTGAAACTTCAGCCTTGGGGAAAGCAATCATGTGTGTGCGTGTATGTGTGTGTACATGCTAGCATACTCAGTCATGTCTGACTCTTTTTGACCCCATGACCTGTAGCTCACTAAGCTCCTCTATCCATGGGGTTTCCCAGGCATGAATATTGGAACGGGCTGCCATTTCCTCCTCCAGGGGATCTTCCTGACCCGGGGATTGAACCTGCGTCTCTTGCACCTCCTGCATCAGCAGGTGGATGCTTTACCACTGTGCCACCAGGGAAGCCCCAGTTTAGGCAACAGTGGGGCCGGTTCTGAACCACCCACTCTCCTTTATTTGGAGGCGACAAGCCAGGTAAAGGCCATACTCTGGGCTCTGAGAATAGAAGAAAACAACCTGACCTTTGCTTTCTGTATGCACAGATCCCAGAGGAAACAGGCTCCTCAGTCTGCTTCAAACTAGCTCTCTGTAAAAAGCCCCGGCTGGCAGAGGCCCTCACCACCTGCTCTGACTGGAGCGAACGCTGGTCTCAGGACATGCCGTCTACAGGAGGGCAAAGTCCTGCTCCGAGATGGCAGGCCCTCGAGCCACTGAGCCAGAGAGCGGGGTGGTATTTTATCAGCCCACGAGCTGGATGGGAGCAGACCGGGGAGATGGAGCCAGGTGGGGGCAGGCTGGAAGGGTGACTGTGCCCCTGGCGTTGTGAAGCCAGGAGGCGCTGCCATCTGCGTGCCCTGGGAGTCAACGTCACCCCTCCCTGGGGCTGCAGGTCCTCCGTATTTAAATAGGTCCATGTGACAAGCCGGTTACTCGCCCTAACTCTGCGGAGCTGTTCGGGAGGCAGGGGCTGTCCCTTTCCTAATCAGTCCTATTTCTTCTAGGGGCCAGCAGGGTGCCTGCACTTAGTAACTGTGCTGGTGGGGTGGGAAGAGCTTGCTGGGCCACGGAGCTTCAGAACGGCCATGAAAAGCTCAGCTCTGTTGCGTCTTGGCTGTGTGATCTTAGGGAAGTTGCTTGACTTCTCTGAGCCTCAGTTTTCACATCTGGAAATAATGTGCACAGAGAAGGGGGATGGTAACAGCTAACAGATGCTCGTTATTGGTCCACCCACCATGGGTCATGGACGGTCCACAGGCAGGTGATGTGTTATTTCCTGGACACTTCCGGGTTCTTCTCTGAGGGTCAAGCTGTGGCGACCTTCCCCAGATCCTGGATTTCTGAGCCTGATCGACACCCCTTGCTATACCTACCTGTTGGGATTCATGCAGCTTCATGAAATTCTTTTATCACCCCTCCCAAGGAAGCTCTGGGCATCCTACCAGGGGCTTTTGCTGAATTCCCCAGCCCGAGGCCCTAGCAGGGTGAAGAGCTTGAGCTTTGGAATCTTAGCTCTGCCGTCTACCAGCAGTGTAGCCCACAGCAACTAACTCCACCCCTCTGGGCTTAATTTTTCTGCCCGTATGAAAAGGATAATAAGTGAAAATAATTCAGAACAGCTCTCTCAGGGGCTACTGGGAGAAATAAATGGGATTTCCCATAAACCCTCTAATCCCAGGGTGTAACAGAGAATAAGGAATGACAACTGATTAATAAACACCTGCTGGACAAATGAGCCATTTAATGGAATATCCTGGGAGAACGCACAGTCCCCATACAGTCCCCACATAAACATTCCTAGAGGCCCCAAGAAGGGACCTGTCTCTTCAGAAGACTTCCCTGGTGGTTGAATGCTTAAGACTTCACCTTCCAATGCAGAGGGCACGGGTTTGATCCCTGGTTGGGGAGCTAAAATCTCACAAGCCTCCCAGCCAAAACACTAAAACAAAACAGAAGTGATATTGTAACAAATGCAATAAAGACTTAAAAAAAAAATGGTTCCACATTAAAAAAAAAAAAAAGACAAGGGCTAGAAAGGAAATGTAGAGTCTCCGCAGATGCAAGCCATCAGGTTTCAGCAGACAGGCCCCAGGGCCCCCTCCCAACATCAGCTCCCCTATCCAACACTCTTGATGCTTGCTGCCTGATGACCGCAGGGTCGGCCTCCCCCAGCTTTGCCTGAGTATTGGCAAATACTCCAGGATGGGACACCCATCCTTGGAGGCTGCGAAGCCGTTCTCGGGAACAGTCCTAAGGCTGTGTTCACCCGTGGCAGTGAACTGTGGCCTGGGTGTTAAGGAACTGGGGTGTCGTGGCTCCCCATCAATGCACACACCTCCCTCTCCCTCCTGCTGTGTGTTCTTCTAAACAACAAAGCTGAGGACCGTGGACTTATTTGCCTCAGCAGCCTTCAGCAATTAAAACTGCTGAAAGACCTTTGCCCCTGCTGACGTGAGCAACAGGAAGCACTCCTGTGGTTTCGGGACATGACAAGTCAGAGCTGGGTCTGCCATCCAGGGCCTCTGCAGTTGTGGGGTGACCCTGGCTGAGCCCCTCCCCTTCCATCTCGCACCCTCCTCACCGGATCTGTTCCTCATCCACAAGAGGGCATGGCAGTCTACCTCTGTGACCTGGGCTGGGGCGAAGGGCCATGAGGGTTCCTGTTAGTGTGATAAGACCTCTCGGCCTAGACGCATTAATAATTTTTAAAGTGCACTCAGTCGTGTCCAACTCTCTTGACCCCATGGACTGTAGTCTGCCAGGCTCCTCTGTCCATAGGAATTCCCAGACAAAACCACTCTCCTTCAAATATAGAGAGTGCCTCACACCTTGCGGTTACTGCTTCTTCAGGACCCGCCTCGAGAGGGTTCATAGGGCATGTAGGTGCCCGGAGGTCACCTTTCATCAGAGAAAGAAAAATCTTGAAAATGAAGCCAACACAGAGTCTTGTTGACATTATATGAACCTCCGGACCCAGCCACTGAAGTCATCACTATCCTTGGGCTTTACAGTTAGGTGAGCAAACAGTATTTTTTTTCAGTTTAAGATAATTCAAAGCAGGTTTCTGAAATTTTACAAACCAGAGTCCTTCGTGACACATACCATGCTTCTGGGACCTTTACAGACTCAGCCGTTTGGCATTCTGAGGGCCTATCACGGATCTAGATACCGTGTTTAGCCGCTCAGTCGTGTCCAACTCTTTGAGACCCCATGGACTGTAGCCCGCCAGGCTCATCTGTCCGTGGGATTTCCCAGGCAAGAATCCTGGAGTGGGCTGCCATACGACATGCCTTTACCTCATTCTCCCACTTCACTAATAATTTATTTTTGTAAAAAGCAGTGAGAATATAGCGTTTCCAGCAATGAATGACCTTAGAGTCAGAGACCAGGGGTCAATAACCGCCTGGGACCAAAGTCCACATTTCCAGCACTTCGCCTTCAAAGAGTACACACTGAGAAGTCAAACTCAGCTTCAGTGTCAGCTCTGAAACCTGCCAAGCTGTGTGATCTTAGGCAAGCCCGTCAGTCACTCTAGGCCTCAACTTCTTCCTCTACAAGGTGGGGATAAGGATGGGTCTCACTTCTCAGAACTGCAGGTGAAACGAGATCCTGCCAGTAAAATGTGTGACACAAGGCCCTTCCCATGGCAGGAGCACCAGCAAAGGTGGGTAAAGCGGAAACGGTGGCTCCTTGTAGGGACACCCTGGCAGGAGACCACATTGCAGGATTTGAGAAAGCTGGGGATTAGGTCTATCTCTACTATACTAATTTGGAAAAAGAAGGAAAAAAAAAAAAGAAAAAGTAAAGAAAAGCAGAGAGAAGCAGTGCTCCACCCTTCTGGATGTATCAGACAAGTCTCCTTAAACGGATCACACATCCCACCCTGGGGAGGTCCTGCTGCGGGGAGTCAATGGAAAGGAGCTTTGGGTTCATTACAATAAACACTGACTTAAGCTCCACAGCACAGATCAAAGGGGAGGGAGGTTCCTGACCTCTGGATGGTTACACTGGAGGGGGTGAGAGACACACGTCCACACAGGTCAGCACGAGGCCTCGTGGCCTCGGTGGAGGGAAGCACAGGAGGAGTGGGTGTCAGGAGAGGGCCCCCTACCCCTGCCTGATGAGCTGGTACTGAAATGGAGCAGGACCCTATGGCCCTTGCCACTCCCATCCCCACACCATGCCCTCTGCTGGCCTTCTGCCTGAGGAAAACTTTAACCAAAGGATAAGTTTAATCAGAGAAGTGAGAACTGCTGAAACGAAAACAGTCTAAGGAGACTAACAATAATAATGTAATCATTAAGCAGAGCCAAGGACCTTTAGTTCCTTCTCAAGACAGGCTATAGATAATGCTCCGAGTCATGTCCTGTGAGCTGTCCTGTAGATACTGGAACACCAGGTGGAGAAGTTAACGACACGGTGACCAGATCACACCCAGGACATGAGCTGCCACAATTCCGAGAACTGACCACAAAGAAATGGGAGTAAGTGCACCCTGGAACCGAAGATGAACTGGCCCTAAAGCATCCAAGATGATGCCGGTCAGGCCACTGGTGACCAGCTGAGGATGACTGTTAGAGATGCCTCTGCTGTTTCTGCATGTAGCCCCCCACCCACTCTCTCTATAAATGCTCTCACCCCCTGCTTGCTGGGTGTGGGGTCGGGGGAAGTCGGCCTTTGGACAGATGTCCACCACCCTCCCCCAACAGTGGCCAGCACCTGAAGGAAAGCAAACTTTCCTTTCCACCAACCTGGCCTGTTTACTGGTTTTTGAGCGGCGAGCAGCCGGACCTCCACACACTCCTTTTGGTAACAGTACCAGCATGTCAAGTCAGCTAAAGAAAGACTTGCTGGGGTCAGACAGAGATGTGGCCAGGGTCTGGACTTGTGGGAGACACTGGGCTGTGGCAAGAACCTGGCAGTCCCTATTAGGGCAGGGTGATTAAAAACTGCAGGACGGAGTGGTTATGACCCAGGACACTGGAGTCGCACACATCTGAGTCTGAGATGTTATCCTCCTCACTCACTATGGATGGATCCTTTGGCAAATTCATTAGCTTCCCAGAGCCTCAGTTTCTTCATTTGTACAATGAGCCTAAACATGGTACCTACTCTCAAAGGGAATACTGTAAACATCAAGTAAGATAATTCTACCAGATGGAGATATTAATAATTTTGGCAAATAGAAAGTGCTCAATACATCCTGTCCATCACAATTAGCAGGAACATTCCCCAGCACTGAGCATTCACTCCCTGACATAACACATGTTTATACAGAACACTCCTTCTTAGCATACACAACTGGTCCATGATTCTTTGGTGTAGAAAATGCAGAAGGCATCCAAATCTGGGGAACAGAGTAAGCCCCGTTCCACTGTGGGCCTCCTACCAGATGTGGCTATAAAACCTGGAGAGAACGCATGAAGGGAGCTATCTATGGATCCTGAGAAGTCAATAATAGCAGGTGGACTGGGGAAGATCGCTACTAAACCTCAAACGAGCTCACAGTTTCAACTATCTTTTAGCCTGGACTCAAGGTAGCCAGACACCTGAGTGTGGACGCAGAGGGCTCCGGGCCAGCTTTCTGGTTCTATTCAGAGGCAGGAGAGGGGGTTCCTAACAGTCAGGAAGAGTCGAGTTGGGGGCTCTTGTGTTTCTTTTGTCTCCTTCCTCTGGTTCTCATGCCTCAGTCTGGTCCTGAAGCACCCAAAACTCTGAGGGAGGGTGTGGCAAGGTGAATAATGGCTGCCGAGAGGTGCCCTGGGACCTCCCTGGTGGCTCAGATGGTAAAGCATCTGCCTACAATGCAGATGACCCAGGTTCCATCTCTAGGTGGGGAGGATCCCCTGGAGAAGGAAATGGCAACCCACTCCAGTATTCTTGCCTGGAGAATTCCATGGACAGAAGAGCCTGGCAGGCTACAGTCCATACCATCCATGGGTTGCAAAGAGTTGGACATGACTGAGTGACTTTGACTTTCAAAGACGCCCTGTCTCACTCTCTGTTACTTTATGTGACAGAAGGGTCTTCGCAGATGTAGTTAGTTTAAGGCTTTGAGATGAGGAGGTGATCCTGGATGATCAGGGTGGGTCCAGTGTGATCACAAGGTTCTCGTAAGGAGACTGAGGATCAGAGTCACAGAGTAGCTGATGCGGTAGAGGCTGAAGTGATGCAAAGAAGGAGCCATGGTGTTGGCAGCTTCTAGAAGCTGGAAAATGCGAGCAAGTAGATTCTGCCCTAGAGCCTCCAGAAGAAACCAGCCCTGCTAAGCTCTCAACTTCAGTCTCATGAGACTGAGTGTGGACTTGTGACCCCCAGAACTCAAACGCATTATAGTCGTGTTGTTTTAAGTCACTGAGTTTGTGGGAGGTTTGTTACAGTGGGTGTCGGAAACTGATATGGGGGAAATATTCTTCAAATGAAAGAACTTTGGCCCCACAAGGGCAGGACAAACCCTCACTGCTTTTTATCTCTGTGTTCCCCTGCACTTGGTCTTGGACATAGTTATGGAAGGTATGTGAATCTCAATCCAATCCTCACACCCTATACAAGAGTTAACTCGAAATGTATCATTGACCTAAACATGAAAGTGAAAGTGAAAGTGAAGTTGCTCAGTTGTGTCTGACTCTTTGCGACCCCGTGGACTGTAGCCCACCAGGCTCCTCCATCCATGGGATTTTCCAGGCAAGAGTACTGGAGTGGGGTGCCATTGCCTTCTCCAGGGGATCTTCCCGACCCAGGGATCGAACCCGGGTCTCCTGCATTGCAGGCAGATGCTTTAACCTCTGAGCCACCAGGGAAGCCCTAAACATAAAATTATAAAATTTTAAGCAGAAATTCTAGGAGAAAGTCTGCAAGGAGATGAAACCAGTCAATCTTAAAAGAAACCAACCCTGTATATTCAATGGAAGGACTGATGCTGAGGCTGAAGCTCCCATACTTGGCCACCTGAGATGAAGAATGACTCATTGGAAAAGACTCTGATGCTTGGAAAGATGACTGAAGGCAAAAGGAGAAGGGGGCAGCAGAAGATGAGATGCTTAGATAGCATCACTGACTCAATGGACAGGAATTTGAGCAAATTCTGGGAGTTAATGAAGGACAGGGGAGCCTGGTGTGCTGCAGTCCATGGGGTCCCAAAGTATCAGAGATGACTCAGCAATGGAACAACAACAACAAAGGATATAACGCACAATGCAGGGAATATAACCAACATTTTATAACAACTTTAACTGGAGCATAATCTATAAAAAGCAAATCACTATGTTGTATATTTAAAACTAGTAAAATGCTATAGTACATAAGTCAACTACATTTCTGTGAAACTCAATAGTAAAACAACAAACAACCAAATTTTTTAAAAATGAGGCACCATTTCACGCCAGTCAGAATGGCTGTGATCCAAAAGTCTACAAGCAATAAATGCTGGAGACGGTGTGGAAAAAAGGGAACCCTCTTACACTGTTGGTGGGAATGCAAACTAGTACAGCCACTATGGAGAACAGTGTGGAGATTCCTTAAAAAATTGCAAATAGAACTGCCTTATGACCCAGCAATCCCACTGCTGGGCATACACACCAAGGAAACCAAAATTGAAAGAGACATGTGTACCCCAATGTTCATTGCAGCACTGTTTATAATAGCCAGGACATGGAAACAACCTAGATGTCCATCAGCAGACGAATGGATAAGAAAGCTGTGGTACATATACACAATGGAGTATTACTCAGCCATTAAAAAGAATACATTTGAATCAGTTCTAATGAGGTGGATGAAACTGGAGCCTATTATACAGAGTGAAGTAAGCCAGAAAGAAAAACACCAATACAGTATACTAACGCATATATATATGGAATTTAGAAAGATGGTAACGATAACCCTGTATGTGAGACAGCAAAAGAGACACAGATATACAGAACAGTCTTTTGGGCTCTGCGGGAGAGGAAGAGGGTGGGATGATTTGGGGGAATGGCATGGAAACATTATAATATCATATAAGAAACGAATCACCAGTCCAGGTTCAATGCAGGATACAGGATGCTCGGGGCTGGCGCACTGGGATGACCCAGAGGGATGGTACGGGGAGGGAGGTGGGAGGGGGGTTCAGGATGGGGAACACGTGTAAACCTGTGGCGGATTCATGTTGATGTATGGCAAAACCAATACAATATTGTAAAGTAATTAGCTTCCAATTAAAATAAATAAATTAAAAAAAAGATAAAAGCGCTATGTTATAGGAAAAAATAAATAAAAATGAGCACAAGACTTGAGTAGCTACTTCCTCAAAGAGGACACAATGAAGAAAAGTAGGCACATAAAGAGATGTTTCATATTATTAGCTACCAAAGGAATGCCAATGAAGACCATGACCAGACACCGCAGGGCACCCTTTCAAACAGCTGTGACAGCACCAAGCAATGAGGAGGGTGCCGAGCATCTGACACTCTCACACTGCTTGTGGGACTGCACAACAGCACAGCAATTCCGAGACACGGCTTTACACTTAACCTACGACCCAGCCACCCTATTCTCAGGTATTACCCTAGAGAACTGAAAACTTCAGTTCACATAAAAAGCTGCTCATGAATGGTTATATGTGCTCCATTCAAAAGTTGTTCACAAATGTCTTTTGTGAACAGATAAACTGTGGAAATTCATACGATGGAACACTCCTCAACAATAAAAAGGAACAGACAACCAATATATCTGCCAGCTGGGTGAACTTCAAAGGAGCTGTGCTAAGTAGAGAATCCAGTCTCCAGAGCTTAGACGCTATATAATTCCATTCAGACGACGGTCTTGGAAAGAAAACTGCAGTGAAAAGAACACGCAGTGGTGGCCAGGGCTCAGGGATGGGGGAGGGCGTGACCACAAGGGAATAGCACATGACAGCTCTGGGGTGGGTGATAGGATTGTTCTTTATCCTGATTGCGACGAAGGCTCTCAAATCTATATCTGTGGTAATATTCATAGAGCTGAGCACACATAAGCACAAAATCAACTTTTGTGGCTTTTTGTTTTGTTTTGTTTTTGACCCTGCCATGCGGCTTGCGGGATCTTAGTTCCCCAACCAGGGATCGAACCCAGATCCCAGCAGGGAAAGCACTGTATCTGAACCACTGGACCACAGGGAATTCCCTGCATGCTGATTTTAAAAAGAAGTTGATTTAAAAAATAATAATAATAATAAAGTCAAGGCAAGCGGGATTCTGGTCAATATATGCAAGGTATGAACTGGCCCCTTCCCAGAATGCAGTGGGATGACCCCTCTCTGAGCCCCATTGTTGATTACTAGGCACTTGGGGCTCTAATCAGTGGGCTTCCGCCCACCTTCCTGCTGGTGGAAATATTATCTGGTGCAGAACTTTACAGCTGTGCCTCCCCCATGTCCTTTCACTCTCTACCTAGAACAAGCTGCACAAATGGCCCCAGTTATTCACTCCCTCAGTGGTGCTGCAGTCCTCTGGCTCTGACTCTTGGTCTCCACTGCGGTCCACAGCATGCCTTGCCCAACATGGGGTGTGAGCAAATACGGCACAGTCAGAGCTTGGTAGGTGCTGCAGTGATCGAGTTTTCCCCATTCTCACTCTGCCATATACACCTAGGCTGGCCTGCTGGTCCCAGCAGCCCCGTTATTCCCAGTCAAGACCATTCCTGGACCAGCTGACAGTCAGCTGGCATAGAAGCAAATGTCACAGAAGCAAATGTAGCCAAGATCAGCAGAACTACCTAGCTCATCACCTAATATGTGAGCAATATGTTGTTATTATTGTTTGCCACCAAGGTGTCAAGGTTGTTTATTACACAGCATTAACGTGGCAGTAAATAACTGATACATCACCCAATTAAGCAACCATTCTCAGTTACCACTCAGAGAGAACATTTAAAAAGAGCAGGGGGAAATGCAGAAAGCTGTGAAATTGTTTTACCCATGGAGAAAAGAGCTGCCATGGAGATTGATTATAATGTAGTGGAACAGAATAATCCCGTCTGCAAAGAGCACTCGACTTCTTGCATGTTGTCTTATCCCCAATATTAGAGAATTTTTACTACTATTATTATTATTTTTTACTAACACCAAATTGGATAGAGGTTATTGTATCCAAAATAACTTAATCTGCTTCCCTTGCTCCAAACTGAATTTTCAGATGCTCCAATATTTAAAAATAAAAGACATGAAGTAGGGCAAGCAATTGTAATAATCTCAAAGCTGCCAACTCAAATCATTTCGAGACTGAAGTGAGAGTCTGAACAAAGAAGTGAAATGTGACTACAACAAAAATAGCTCCCCTTGGAGAAGTTCCTAGTAGGTGATATTTCATGTAATCCTCTTAGCAAGCCAGCAAGGTCTATGCTACTGGCTCCATTTTACAGCTGGGGACACCGAGGCACAGAGAGGCCAAGGCTGCTAGGTAGTGTGGTTGACACTGAACCCAGGTCTGTCTGATTCAAAGTCTTGCTCTTTTAGTTAGACACCAAACTGCTGTTTTAGTATTAGTTAGACACCAAGCTGCTATTTCAATGTTGTAAGAAACTAATAACAGAGCTTCAGCCTATCTGCTCATGTGATCTAGCCATCACAGTGAAGAGTTACTGGGGGGAATAGGTCTGACATTTTAGGGGCACCTAGCACTTTGCTGCCTGGTCTCTGGGCTCAGCAATGTAGGGCTTGGCCATGGGATTGCCATCTTGATGCTAACTTGATCACAGAGCATCAGCCTCCCAGATTAACTTGACTGGGAATTAATTAACTTGAAAGGGAGTGGCCATGGCTGGAAGAGTTGCAGAGAAATCTATATTGTCTCCCACAAATCCCAACAAGGTGGCTTGCTGTGTGCTCCTCAGGCCATCAAGCCTTGCAAATACCATCGCGCCGAGGTCTTCCCTGATTCTGAGAAGCCAGAAACGAGTTGTGTATCCTCCAGCTAATGGAACCAGTCATTTTACCCCTACAGCTACAGCTCATCCAGTAAATGCATAGGATGGGCCTGGTCTAAGTGCTTCAGCAATGCTGAAGCTCTGAACCAGCCTTCTGAAGTCGGGGCGGGGGAGGGGCGCCTAGTCTGAATCCCATTTTTCAGATGGGGATGTTGAGGCATAACATCCTTAAAGGGTCTGATCTGAGATCACTGAGCTAGTAAACGGGATAGCCTTGAGTGGAACCAGGTCTGCATGACTGTAGCTCTTTCTCTTAACAACAAAGTTAGCTCGTACCTTTAAGGCAAAAGTCATAAAACACCCCACATCCCAAACTCTGACAGAATGGCTTGCTTCCTGTTGCATTAGTAATTTCTCAACCTGCCTTCCCAGAACAAGCTAGTGAGAAAAACATCCAAAACTCTGTCACAGCAAGTTCTCATGTGTGAAAAATAAAAACAAGGCATCCTGTTCTCGCTCAGCAGCCCGTGACCCGCTTTATCTTCTGAGTGATGCTTGCTAGGCCAGCAGATGGTGTGTTCAAAGGCGAGTTCCCAGGGCCCAGGCAGGACTTTGGTTCACCTTTCTGGCCCAGTTAAAACATGCTGGGTGTATTAGATTCACGAACAAGAAAGGGCTGAGGCTTGTGAGCAAACCGGTTGAGGAAGGGATGGGAGGGGTGTGAAGTGCTTGAGTAGCAGGTATCTAAGACCGCTTTTTTCAACTGGGTCAAAGCCCTCAAGAGTTCTGAACCTTCAGCGCCACTTTCCCTTTCTTTCTACAATATTTACTTTGGGAGCTAACCGCAAAGAGGCAGAGATGGGTAGGACCTTGGACAGCACCAAGCAGCTGCCCTAGAACAGATCAGTAAAAAGCTACGGTGCAGAAAGTTTAAAGTAGCAGCCCGAGCCCAGGCCAGAGACCGCCCCACACCCGCCTCCCAGAGGAGAGGCAAGTGGACAGCGATGAGTGTGACAAAGCCAGGCTTACTTCCTGGGATGTGGATAAGCCACAATTAGAATCCTGAACTTGTCAACAGCCCATCAGAAGATACTTAGGAATGCTTTATCACGTTTTTCATTTTGATGGAATCGTGACAGAGAGCAGAGACTGCCAAACCACATAAACCCAGCTTACACCATCACCTCCAGATGGAGATTATGGCAGGTACTGTCACTGTCAGAGGCTCAGTTTCCTCATCTGAAAAATGGGAACAATAACCCCAACCTCCAAGGGTAGATGTGAGCACTTAATGAAAGAACAACTCCTGGCCCATTTCCTGGGGTCTTCTTACCTCTCTCTCAGCCATGGGACCTGAGGGATTTGCAGCTTGCTAAACAAGATTCAATGACAGGGACGTCCCTGGAGGTCCAGGGTTTAAGAATCCACCTGCCAATACAGAGGACACAGGTTTGATCCCTGATCTGGGAAGATCCCACATGCCCCAGAGTAACTTGTGCTACAACTACTGAGCCCATGAAGCCTGCATGCTCTAGAGCCTGTGCTCTGTCACAGGAGGAAAACCTGCACCCCACAATGAAGAGTCACCCTTGCCTTGCTGCAACTGGAGAGAAAAGCCCCCACACACAACAGGGAAGACCAGTGCAGGCAAAAATTAAAAAAAAAAAAAGGAAAAAAGATCCAATGACAGACCAGCTTCTTGGGCTGGAGCGCAGTTGATACCTGGGTCAGGTGACTCCCTGCTGTGGGGGCTGTCCTGTCCACTGGAGGACGCTGAGCACCATCCCGGCCTCCCCCAACTAGACTCTAGCCCCCCGCCTCTTACAGCTGTGATAACCAAAAGCGTCTCTAATCACTGCCAACTGTCCCTGGGCTTGGGGAGGAAGGCAATAATGTCCCTAGCTGAGAACCATGGAGTCAGAGGCAGGAGGAGACCCAAAAGGAGTTCGATGGGTAGGGGCTGCTGCTGCTGCTGCTGCTGCGTCGCTTCAGTCGTGTCCGACTCTATGCAACCCCACAGACTGGACTATGCAGCCCACAGGCTCCGCCGTCCCTGGGATTCTCCAGGCAAGAACACTGGAGTGGGCTGCCATTTCCTTCTCCAATGCAGGAAAGTGAAGTTGCTCAGTCGTGTCCAACTCTTAGCGACCCCATGGACTGCAGCGCACCAGGCTCCTCTATCCATGAGATTTTCCAGGCAAGAGTACTGGAGTGGGTGCCATTGCCTTCTCCTGGGTAGGAGCAGTGAGTGAAAAAAAATGGAGTCACACAGACACAAACACAATCATAGTAAAAAGCCACTCTGCACAAAAGCCCTTCAGGTAAATTGTACCCATGAAGAGAATGTGTTTCTTGAACTTAACAGGTGAGATGGCCTGACTTCCTTTACAATCTTAATAAGTGTTAGTCACTCAGTTGTGTCTGACTCTTTGCAATCCCATGGGCTGTAATCGACCAGGTTCCTCTGTCCATGAACCTAACAACCTGTCAATAACATATCAACCCTAATAACCTGTGACCAATTCCCTGGAAGGGTAACTGTCCTCCAAGGAGCCATGTTCCTCTTGCTAGGAGCAAAACCACATAATTACTGGCCATGTTATTTTTCCAGGTAAGTAAGCATGGCCTGTGGTTACACAAGGCTTCCCTGGTGGCTCAGAAGGTAAAGTGTCTGCCTGCAATGCAGGAGACCTGGGTTGGATGTCCTGTGGTTACACAAAGGTAAGAAACCAAAGAACAGCCCTGGAGAAGACGCTGGAGGCTCTGGCAGGCACCTTACCTGGAGGAGCCGAGCATCTGGCTGGTCAAGGCCCCTTCCTGGGAATACGGTACCTTCTTCACCGTGGAGGCAACAGGCTGTTACTCTTGGAAGCTGAGCCAATGTCTACTGCCTAAGGCCTGCTCCAGTGGGCCCGTCACTCACCAGGCCTCAGTCAGAACTGCGGGAGCCGCTGTGTCCTGAGCATCTGAGGTCAGAGCCACCCTGGCTGTTATCTGATTGTCACTGTCCTCTGTGACTGCCTCAGGAGGTCACTGCCTGCCCCGAATTTCTTTAGGTTTTAAACAGATTCGTCTAACGCAGGCCCTTTGGGCTCCGGAAGGCACGTGAATACAGTGGGCCACATGCAGCCCATAGCCGTTGTGTTTGGCCCATAGACAGACAGACAAACTAGCTGCCAACTAATTTAAGAGTCAGATTTCACATGAAGACACGGGCATTGGCCATCTCTTGGAAAGTCACAGGCCACCAACCTGTGGTCTCAGTGATAAGCAACTGGGCTGAGGAGGGCCTGACACTCTGAGTTCCACTCCCTACACCTCCCTACTGACATAGCTTACTGGCTTCATCCACATATAGGACCTGCCTGGACCCTCTCGGTATCCGAGTTTGCTGTGGTCATCGTCCAGTCGACAGGGATAAACTCGGGGTGTCTGTCTGCTCTGTTGATCCCAGATGATGTAAGGTGCAAAGCTCCATGAGCAAGATGGAGAAAGATCACAGAAACAAGGGGGGTGGCTCCCACCGGGGCATATCTGTCCCAAGTAGGGTGCCAGTGCTGGTGGTGAACTCCCTCCTCTCCCAATAACCACCTGATTAATAACAGCAGGGTAAGAGGCAGAAGCCAAGAAACAGCAACAAAGGCAGGGTAAGAGGCAGAAGCCAAGAGACAGCGACAAAGGCAGCAATGGAAATAAAGCCATCTCTGAGCTGGGGATGGGACATCATCAGTGCTTTGTCCCATCAATCCAAATGCACTCAGATGCTCAGTTGCTCAGTCATGCCAATCCCTTTTATGACTCCATGGACTGTAGCCCTCCAGGCTCCTCTGTCCACAGGATTTCTCAGGCAGGAATACTGAGGTGGGTTGCCATGCCCTCCTCCAGGGATGTTCCTGAGCCAGGGATCGAACCCATGTAGGCAGATTCTTTACCACTAGTGCCAACTCCTAAGCCCCAAATCCAAATGAAGCACCAACATATCAGAAAAGGAGTCAAAGGTTCTGCAATCCCAGCTGACCTCTATCTGATCAGAGTTATTGAAAGTGATTGCCACTCAGCTGTGCCCAACTCTTTGCGACCCCATGGACTGTAGCCCACCAGGCTCCTCTGTCGATGGAATGTTCCAGGCAAGAACACTGAAGTGGGTTGCCGTTTCCTTCTCCAGGGATTTCCCCAACCCAGGGATTGAATCCAGGTCTCCTGCATTGCAGGTAGATTGTCTAGTGTCTCAGTCACTAAAGAATCCATGGCCCCAAAGGTCATGATTTCTGAAATAATGGCCAGACACTGGCCACAAAGCCACCAGGGCTGAATCCCCAGGTGGAGGCTTTGAACTCTGCAAGGGGCTCCACATCAGAATGAACTGCCCCAACCTACGAGACTAGGCCAATAGTCCTCCAGGACCTTGGACAGCTACCAGGTCCTGAAAGGTCACTGCAGAGAGCTGCCAGTCAAAGGCACGTTTCTAAGCAGAGCTGTGGAACTGACTGCCCACTGCGCCCCCCTCAAAACCCCAGGCCAACCAAGCAGCTGGGGATCTCACAGCCGCTCCACCCCCGCTGCCCTCGATGCCTTGTTTGTGGCGCCCTCCCCCGACGCGGGTGGCAGGGACGCTGCCACAGTTGTGCTCTGCCACCTGCTCCGTGCTCCTCAGCCAACTTGGCAGTAAGGAAGGAGGACAGCTTGCTATTCTTACTGCTCTGGGACTAGGTGTGAATTTGGCAGCTTGTTCACGCAGAGGAAGCCTTCTTTGGGAAATGCTCTCTCCTCTGGCAACCCTGACCCAGCTTTCTCCAGGTTTCTGCCTCCTGTCTTCTCTGCTCTGCCGGCTCCTGGCGCAATCTGTTGCAGTTCCTTCCCTGTCATCTCCTCTCGCTCACCCTATTTCCCTGAGGGCCCTACCCCGGCACCATGACCCCCATTCCCAAGTTCATGCCCAGAAACTGTCTCCCAAGAAGGGTTGCCAAAATCCTGAAAGAGATGAGTCTTAGGGATTGCAGAGTAATTCCTGAGTGTTTTCTTGGAAATTCATTCCCCAAATCACAAGTTATTCTTAAAATAGTCCCAACATTCTTCATACAATTTACTCTTTATTGTGGAACTCTAACATGGTCTGCTCAATAAGGAAGAAATAGTAAGTTCAGAGGTAATTCACAAAGAATCATAGCCTAGGGCAGATATTCAAATGTGGGAAATGCTAGTGAACACTAAGGAGTCCTGTTTGGATAATAATGCAATGTGTGAATCTCCTATGACAGTCCTGTGTTACAACAGGAAATTTAGGACATTTTGTGCCTCTGAAACTTATTTCTTGGAATGCCACTCACATCAAGCACGGTGCTGTACAATCGTTAAGTGTCTGACTCTTTCTGACCCCAGGGCCTGCAGCACGCTTCCCTGTCCTTCACTATTTCTCAAGAGTTTGCTCAAACCTACGAGACTAGGCCAATAGTCCTCCAGGACCTTGGACAGCTCAAGTCTAATAAGTTGGTGATGGCATCCAATCATCTCATGATCTTTCACCTCCTGCCCTCAATCTTTTCCTAGCATCAGGGTCTTTCCCAATGAGTCAGCTCTTTACAACACGTGGCCCAAAGTATCACAGCTTCAGCATCAGTCCTTCCAACAAATATTCAGGGTTGATTTCCTTTAGGATTGACTGGTTTGATCTCCTTCCTGTCCAAGGGACTCTCAAGAATCTTCTCCAATACAATTTGAAAGCATCAATTCCTTGGCATTTGGCCTTTTTTGTGGTCCAACTCTCACATCTGTACATGACTACTGGAAAAAACCATAGCTTTGACTATACAGACCTGTCATTAAAAGTGATGTCTCTGCTTTTTAATATGCTATGTAGGTTTGTCATAGCTTTCTTCTGAAGAGTAAGCATCTTTTAATTTCATGGCTGTAGTCACCATTTGCAGTGATTTTATGCAATAAACTTGTTAGCATTTATTTTATTTGCAAGAATAATTCACCATTTGCAGTAGGCAGAGCCACAGACACACTACTTATGACACGGCATCAGCTGAAGGCAAGAATGACTAATGGGATCGTGACCCTCTCTCTCCTACAAGCTCCTGCCCTAGTTCCTGGAACCACTGACCTCGGCCCTCAACTCCACGTGTGCCGCCTCCTATTCTTGCCTTTGCCTCATTAATGTGGATTCCTTCAACCAGGGATGTTGACTGTTAGGCTTTAATTTTCACAGAAGAATCATCATACTTTTTCTTGATTTCCTGTTTTTCTTGAGATTTGGAGAGAGATGTTTCCTGAGAAATGCAGGCAGGAACTCACCGCTGAACCAAGTCCAGAGGCTGCCATCTGAGGAGACACTCACCTTCCTCTCTTGCCTTCCAGACCCCACAGAGACCGTCTCTATGCCCAACACCCTACAGTCTCATCTACTCTAAAACCAGTTTCCCCTTTGCCCCCTTGATCATCACCCACCCAGATATTTAGCCTCAAAATCTTGGCATCATGAAGCAGGGCACCCAAAGCCGGTGTTCTGGGACAACTCCAAGAGATGAGGTGGGGAGGGAGGTGGGAGAGGGTTCAGGATGTGGGGGACACATGTGCACCCATGGCTGATTCATGTCAATGTATGGCAAAAACCCATCACAACATTGTAAAGTAATTATCTTCCAGTTAAAATAAATTCATTAATTTAAAAAAAATGGAAAAAAAATCTTGGCATCATCTGGTGTAGGCCCTCCCACCTTTTCTCTGGGCTCTTATAAAAGCACCCTGCTCTGTCTCCCTAGTGCTCACGCCCCATCCCCGGCTGCCAGTAGGATCCCCTGAAGCACAGACCTGAGCTCAGAGCCTGCAAGGACTCCCCGCTTGGAGACCAACATGGCAACTCGCTCAAGACCTCTGAGCTCCCAGCCCTGCTTTCCAGGGTGTCCTGACCACAAGGGCAGTGCCCTGTTCTCTGCAGTGGAGAACAGGGGGCCTCTGAGCTTTGCAGCTGTTCTGCACATCTAGGAGGGGAAAAAAACACATCTCCCCCTTCATGTCTAACAGAATGGTGCATATCAAACCAGTATGAGTGGGTAGCGGTTAGTGATACCTGTCAATATTCAAATATGCGCCTGTCCCCAGAGCCAGAACCACTTCGAAAGATCAGTCCCACAGACCTACCTGCCCAAACGTACATCTACTTGAAACGTTTCTGGCAATACTGTCTGAGGGAGCCAAATCTGGAAACCTCTTAAGTGTTCAGATGGAGCGATGGTAAAATAAATTATAAAACAGCCATTGCACTGAGTACTCTGTAGCTTTCAAAGGGAATGAGCCAGCTTTATTAAATTAAAAAGGCAAACACAGAGGGCTGGATGGAGCCTGCCTTTGGCTTACATAAGTATCGACGCTTTCTGCAAAGTTACATAAGAAGCTCGACAGCGATCGCAGAGGGTGGGGGCCCGACACACAGTGGAGTGGGGTGTGCTGTTTACTTCTCCTTCTTATATCTTTCTGGAGTGCTTCAGGATTTTTTTTTAATACCATGATTTTATCACTTCCTCCAAAACGTCTGCTCCCCAGACTCCTTTTCCCGTGCTCCCTTTCTGCTGGTAAAAAATAGTTACGCACATACAGGGCTTACTATGTGCGAGGTGCCATTCTAAGAGCTCGACATGCACGTGGAACTCTGTTGGCCCCACGAGAGGGTGCTGGGAACACTGCCACTGTACAGAGGGAGATGCTGAGGGCTGGAAGGGCTTCAGTGAGCTGCCCAAGGCCACATGGCTAGTCCGAAGCAGAGTGGGGCTACAAATGGGACAGTCTGACACCTACCCAGGCACTCTGCAAATTTCCTGGTGAATGAGCTCGGGAAAGATGGGAAAAAACGCTGCCTTGGAATAACTGCATGACCACACACCTATTGCCCCTGAGGCCTGGGGCCTGTCCCAGTCATCTGTGTGGTGATACTCCCTATCAACCTCCTTACCACCCCAGACACCTGCATGGAGTCATGTAGGTGTTTGTGACCTGAATACAGGGTTGTGCTGTGCTGAGCTGCTCGGTCACTTCCAACTCTTTGCAATCTCTGGGCTGTAGCCTGCCAGGCTCCTCTGTCCATGGGGATTCTCCAGGCAAGAATATTGGAGTGGGTAGCCATGCCTTCCTCCAGGAGATCTTTCCCACCCAGGGACTGAAGCCAGGTCTCTCGCATTGCAGGTGGAGTCTTTACCATCTGAGCCGCCAGGGAAGCCGCCAGAGAATACGGGGTTATCTGTACCTAGTCACACAGAGCGTCTCCACCCCTGCCTGCTCTGTTAGGACCGCAAGCCTGTCATAGTCTTCTCTCACCCCCAAGACCAGTCCCCAAGTGCATCTGGGGTCCCTCACCTTCACGCGGCGCTTCTTATCACTCTGCTCCAGCCACCGCCTCTTCCTGCTCGGACCCTACAAAAGCCTTCCCTCCGCCACCCCCACCCTCACCCTGATTCCATCCTCTAATCTACATCCAGAGTAAGGATGCAAAAACATAAAGCAGGTCACGTCGCACTCCTGCCCCAACCCCTTCAGGCTGGAGCAAATCCTGACGTCATTATTAGAGCCTCCAAGGCGCTGTGTGATCCGACCCCGGTGACCTCTCCAGCCTCGTTCTCCTGCTCTGTACTCTGGCCACACTGGCCTCATCCGATACACCGGGCTCACTCCTGCCTCAGGGCCTTTGCACTCACTGTTGCCTCTATCTGGAAACCCCTCCCTCAGAAATTCACAAGGTCGTCGTCCCTCAGAGGGGCCTTCCCTGATCATCTGGTGGAAACACCACCCACATGCCCGGGACTCTCTAGTCTCTAACTCTGTTAGTTTTCTTCAGAGACCTTCTTGTTTAGTGGCATATACCATGTTTATTTGTCCATTCTCCATCTCTCTTGACTCCGTTAAGGTGGTTTACGCTTTTTTCTGTTTTGTTTGCTATTACACCCCCAGTGCCTGTTGAGTCCTTAGCAGGTGGTCAGTAAACACTGACTGATGACAGGGGTGTTTGCCGAACAGAAGTCCCTTTGACGGGGGTTTTCCATGCATCTGCTCAGCGGTGTTCCTGCCCTGGAGGTGTTCCAGGCTCCCTCACTTTTCCTGGACTTGTAGAAGCTGCACCATCATCAGCTTTGTGAAGCTGATCTCGCCCCTCTTCACCACCAAACAGAAAGAAACGGCAGGAGTGAAACATAATTACTGTCACTGGTGGGATGTGTGTGGGGCAGGGGGCCATCTGACTCACGGAGGAGAGTAGCTGTCACCCTCGTCATCTTCAGAGTTATTTGTTCTGAGCTCCGTGGGTGGGAGTCCTGCGGACGTGGAGGGCCGGTACCCTGGGGGACTGCACTTTCTCTGCATCCCTCGACACAGCCCCTCATAGGCCAGCAGATGGAGGTGATTAAGTGGCATTTTGCATGTCATCTCTCCAGGTGACAGGGTTGGCGGGTCCCCCTGGGGAGAGGCCTCCAGGTAATGAGCTTCTGAGGGATGGGGTGTCTTCCTGGGGGAGAGGCCTGGTCCCTAGACGGAGTGCTGCCATGGGCTCTCAGAGTCCACAGAAAGCCAGAGCCCAGCTGGTGCGTACGGTTTCTCCCTGAGCCACTGCGTCTAGATGCGAGATCCCTGTGGGGAAGGAGGAGGGGAAAGGTGGACTTCCAGAAGAAGTCATGTTATCAGTTAGCGTTTCATGAGCACATACTATGTGCTGAGCACTCAGAGTCCCTGTAGCTCAGGGCAGTGCACTGGACTCTTGCTCTGGCCTGCAACTTGCTCTCACCAGGACCTTAGGCAAATAGGTTAAATTTCCTGGGACCCAGTTTTTTACCTGTAGACATGGATAGATGATGGATGGATGGATAGATGGATGAAGAGAGAAACAGAGAAATGTCCGTAGGGTTTTTGTGGGGATTCTCTCCTGGTCTTTCTCACCAGTCTTGTCATCAACTGCAGTCGACATAGAGAAGCGGCCGAGTTCCACTCTCACACAGAGCCCTCACCTACCATCCCGCATCCATACCTCTCCTCCCATTTCACACGAAAGGAACCTAAGACTCAAGAGGCTGCATGCTGGGCCAAGATCACCCTCCTCCTCTGTGGCAGAGCTAGTGGGGAACAGCAGTGACGCCCAAATCCCCACGCTTTCCATTTGGACACTGGGCGTCTCAGACTCATCTGCCCATCACAAATCACTCACATGGATATTTCATTTTAAGCATGACCCACATCTCACCAGTCTGCCAGTCTGGCCTCAAGAGTGAGACTTGAACAGGGTCTGTACTCTTTTCTGGCCTGGGAGATTTGGGCCAGTCCCCAAGAGCAGTGTGAGCCCAGGGTCCTGGGAAGGAACCACGTGGCTCCTGTGAGTGGCCCCTGGCAGAGTGGCGTGTCTGCTGGGCTCCCGTGATCCTAGAGGCGGCCAGGCTGAAGCATCTCAACCCTGAGCCAAACCTCCTGCTCGCGGGGAAAACGTGGCAGCTCCTATTTCAGCAAAAAATATGTTTAACAGCTTTGAGAGTAAATGTGGCAGCAGATGGGGGCGGGGAGTGGGGCAAACATCGACCGTGTTTTCTGCCGAGAATCCGGTGGGGAGGGTGCCCTACATTACTCCCGCCCCCACCCCCAGAACTCCTCTCCCTCCATGGAGTGGCAGAACACGGTGCGTTTCCCACGGCTGAGGTACTCTGCAGAAAAACATTTTAAAAACACACTAAACACCAGCACCGCAAATCACTGGAGTCTTCACGGAGCTGCAGTCTGGTTCCGCAGAATGACTTCTTGGAATCCACGACCCCTGCCCCCTTCGTTAATGCACCTTCCAAGGAGCACGCGACATTTCCCAAAGTAACTGCTCACATCTGCCACGTGTCACATCCTGGGGTCTGCCTGTCCCTCCAAAACACCAGGAGGATGCAAACAACGTGAGGTCCCCCAAAGGAAGAGGGTATTAGGGTGTGTTGTCTATTCGCTGGTTTGGGGGGCAGACTCTAATCTCCACGTGGGCCAGGCACACACAGGGTTCAAAATGGAAAAGAAACGGCCCACTTCCTACTGTCCTACTTTCTAATTCCGACTGCTGCTGGCATTAGCCAGGAAGTCAATGGGAGGCAGAGAGATCTGGAGAAAAAGAATTCAACCTGCTGATTCCTCAGCTCTCAGACGTGTGCAGATGGCAGAATCCTTGGAAGTCACGCTGCCCCTTGCAGAACACAGTGAAATACTGACACGTTAAACAGGAAAGACGAAGCAGAAAAGTGTGTGTAAAAGCAGGTGCCTTCGAATACTGGATGCCAGCCCTGCACCACCCTGAATGCTTGAAGGATTTCGGTGAAGAAAAATGAGCAAACTCTCCCCGCTAGGTTTAATCCCCTGCCTCGCTTCACCCTCCCGCCCCTCATGGGAAAGGGACCATCTTGACGGCTGCCAGCAGTGGACGAGCTCGTGGAACACACTTCGGAGCACAGAGGGTGAGCGATGCACCGTGGGTGCCTCACAGCCGGAGCCTACACGGCTGAGCAGCAGGTCAGAGACAGCACTGCGAACTCAAGTGTCTCCCGGGCCAGGCAGGCAATACGAGTGACTGTGGGCAAAACAACAGCCAAACGCTCATGGCAAATGGCAGGGAGTCGGCTCAGTGCCAGGGATGAGGGGGGCCGGCGTGGACAGGGCAGTGGGAGTGCGCTCTCTCTGGGAGGTGGTGAAGGACAGGGAAGCCTGGCGCGCTGCAGTCCATGGGATCACGGAGAGTCGGACGTGACTGGGAGAGGAACCACCACCACCACCGGGGGTAAAGAACCCGCCTTCCAATGCAGGGGACGTGGGTTTGATCCCTGATCAGGGAACTAAGATCCCATGTGCCAAGGGGCAGCTAAGCCCACATGCCATAACTAGGGAAGCCTGCATGCTGCAAGTAGAGCAGCCCGCAGGCTGCAACAAAGACCCAGTGCAGCCAATATATAAATAAAATAAAAAAGGAAAGACCCGAGGAAATCTGTCAAGATTCTAAGAATAATCATGCTTGGGGGGTGGTTATTTCCTTAGTTGAGACAGACGCTTTTTAACTGGGACTCTCTCAGAGTGAGCTTCTGAGCTGAAATAGTTTTCTAGAAGGATGCAGAGACAGGACATGATTACATGGAGGTCACCGGCAAGGACAGACCAGGGCAAGGCTTGCCTTCTGTCACTCCCTCATGAAATGATCTGCAAGTTCCAACCTGTAGCACCATCTGACTTTAAAACGACAGAGGAGGAGAGGGTGGCGAGCAGTGGAACTGCAAGGAAAGCTGTTGATGTCAACTGGATTTGAGACCAAGGTTGAGTCCGGAGTCCCGTGTCAATACTGTGTCATTTGCCACAGTCTCTTCTGTATGTTTTACAGCCCACGCAATGGAACCCCACGTTCTCCATGCTAACTGGGCACAGAGCCTTATTTCTCAGCTGTGATCGTGGCAGCCAGCGTGGCTGGGACTGCACAGCACACCGACGCTCCTGTGTTAACAGGCGGTTGTCACAATTCCACAGGCTGGAGTTGGTGCATGGCCCACCAGAACTGCCTGGACCACCCACCCCAGCAGCGGGGGCGCCAGCTCACCCCTACGAGGCAGCCTATTCTCACACTTGAGGTGGACAGCCGTTCCTAACATCGGGGTTTTAGGACCACATCTTGGATTCTATTTTCACTGGGAAATCTGATCCAAACACACATGACTCAGTGAGAAGTTGATTTCTAGTGCTCATCACAGGCCAGCGGGCTGCCTTTAAAAGAAGAAGGGGGGCTTCCTTGATGGTCCAGTGGCTAAGACTCTGTGCTTCCAAAGCAGGGGCCTGGGTTCCATTCCTGGTCAGGGAACTGGATCCCACACAGCACTACTGAGAGATGCCACGTTCTGCAACGGAGACCCAGCACAGCCAAGCACATACAACATGCAGTGTGCAGAAAGGAAAGAACGGGGCCTCCGCTCATGAACTGTAGTGGTGTTTTCAAAACAAAATCAAGCCCCTAGCGGCACAAATTACCGAATGAAAGAAAAATACCATATGGTGTATTCTATTTGGAGGGGTGGAGGGGGAGACAGCTTTTTTTTTATCAGAGATAGCAGAGAACAACTGAATCTTCTCATAAAGGTCCTAAAACAATTAAAAGGATGAAAGTAAGAGGATTTGGCTTCAGTTTCAAAGCCTGGAGCAGGTTCAGTTCAGTTGCTTAGTTGTGTCTGACTCTGTGACTCCATAAAACGCAGCACGCCAGGCTTCCCTGTCCATCACCAACTCCGAGAGCTTACTCAAACTCATTTCCATTGAGTCGGTGATGCCATGCAACCATCTCATCCTCTGTCCGTCCCCTTCTCCTCCCTCCTTCAATCTTTCCCAGCATCAGGGTCTTTTCTAATGAGTCAGCTCTTCACATTAGGTGACCAAAGTACTGGAGTTTCAGCTTAGGAATCAGTCCTTCCAATGAATATTCAGGATGATTTCCTTTAGGATAGACTGATTGGATCTCCTTGCTGTCCCAGGGACTCGCAAGAGTCTTCTACAACACCACAGTTCAAAAGCATCAATTCTTCAGCACTCACCTTTCTTTATAGTCCAACTCTCACATTCATACATGACTACTGGAAAAACCATAGCTTTGACTAGATGGGCCTTTGTTGGCAAAGTAATGTCTCTGCTTTTTAATATGCTGTCTAGGTTGGTCATACCTTTTCTTCCAAGGAGGAAGCATCTTTTAATTTCATGGAGCAGGTAAGTCCTGCCAATATCTGTCTGGTTGGAAATTCAACTTGGAAATTCCAGAAAGTGTGAAGCCAAAGACACTTTCCACACACAAAAGCAGAAATAAGCCCCATTTTGAGTTATAGCATCACCGTTAGGACCAAACAGATCCATGAACCCTCAGCACACCCATTTTGAAGAGCTCCAGGGAAAGGAAACTCTTGCATTATCAGCAAACCAGTCTTTATCAAATGACAAGTCCCAACCGACTTTCAGAGGCCCATGGGTTTGCTATATGGATCCTTAGGTCTATCGTTTCCACTACAATGACAACATTTTAGAAATCATATACAGTTGACCCTTGAACAACAGGGGTTTGAGCTGAGCAGGTCCACTTATATACGGATAGTTTTCAATAAACAGAAAGATTTTTGAAGATTTGCAATCATTTAAAAACTCGCAGATAAACTGCATAGTCTAGAAATACTAAAAAATTAAGAAAAAGCTAGGAATGTCACAAATGTATAAAATAAATGTAGACACCCAAAAATATGTGTTATCTGACTGTTTATGCTGTTGGTAAGGTCAATAGTAGGTTATGAGCAGCTAGGCTTGGGGGAAGTAAAAAGTTATACACAGATTTTCAACTAGGAGGGAGGTTGGTGCTTCTTACCTCCGTGTGATTCAAGGGTGGAGTATAATTATATTCTCTAGCATCTGAAGACTCAGTATAAACTAAGGGCAGCTTCATCGTTTGGGTTCCCTGAATCCAAGCATGAGATGTCTTAATATGATGAGAGATGGATGAGGACTATAAGGAATAATCAGTGAAAAGGCAGTGACACCAGTGAGGCCCACCAGCCCCGAAGTGTGGCTCAAATAGATGTTCTCCAGCAACGTGACCCGAGGAAAGTTGGGTCAGGGGCAGGTGGGATCAGCACATGGATCACCGGCAAGGTATGTGGCAAGCTTGGGAGAAGCCAAGTTTCTTCTGCATATCACTGTGAGCAAAGACTTGGTTTCATAAAAAGCAGTGGCCACTGTGTTAATCGACGATTCTGAATTGTGATAATGTTCTAAGTGTCTGATATGTAAACACCTTTTTTGCTTTTACTTCTATACAACCTGTAAGAACAAGGTCGATATACCTAGTTTTAAGCTGGCTTATACTTAAGTCATACAAATGTGAAAGTAATTTAAGTCGGCACCAGTGAGAGTCTTTCGAGAAGTTTCCTTGGGTTCACTGCTGACGTGCTAAGAAAGTCTGAGAGAGACTACTTTAACTTCGGGACACCTGTGGGCTGCAATCCTTCCTGCGATCAAAATGTACCAAAGGACGAAACTGCAGAGTTTTGAATCTTGGGGAGCCTCGAATCAACAGTGCTGACTTGCAGGCTCACCCCCTTGGGTCTCCTGGGGTGTCCAGGACATAGACACGTGCCACAGCGTAACCTCAGAGGAGAGAAGGCAGGCCGCACTGGGCGGAGCACGTGACCGGTACTCACACGAAGAAGGGCATCAGCTGGGTCAGGGTCTCCTTCTGGGGGCTGGCGGTGAACTCAGGGACTGCCTGGATGACTTTGTTCATGACGCTGCGCAGGTAGGTCTGCAGCTGCTTCCTGCGTTCCTCCACAAACTTGGCGTCCTGGGAAGACAGACAGACAGGCATCCTCAGGTATGCTTTCTGCTTTCCTCAACCGCCCGGAGAACACGTGACCAACAATCTTCTTTACCCAGAGTGAGTGCAAGTGTACCTCAGGCTTTACACGTGTGACCACACTTAGCAACAGGGGAGATGCT
>SJXQ01011872.1:67336-92248 GCA_006408695.1 Aepyceros melampus | reverse complement strand
TGGGTGGGTGGGTGGGTGGGTGGGTGTGTGTGTGTGTCTCGCCATGTCTGACTCTTTGCAACCCCATGGACTGTAGCCCCCCAGGCTCCTCTGTCCATGGGATTCTCCAGGCCAGAATACTGGACTGGGTTGCCATGCCCTTCTCCAGGGGGTCTTCCTGACCCAGGGCTAGAACCCCAGGTCTCTCGCACTGCAGGTGGATTCTTTATCATCTGAGCCACGAGGGAAGCCCCACTATTACTGCTAAGTGGGGGCAATGCAGGTTCATGAAATTTCCTACAGTGCATTCCCAGGAACGAACAAAATCTCAGCACCTGCAACATGCCAAGCACGGCGCTGGGATCTGGGACAGACCATGACCACAAAGGGTCTCTGCGGTGGCCCTGGTGGAGGAGGTAAATAAACCCAGTGACCACACAGGTCAGCACACAGCGTCATTCATCACACTTAGTATGCCACCCTCCAGAGGTGTGCTTAATTTTGCTTCACGGGAATTTTCTGAAATTGGAATCAGTCATCACTATTTAAGAAAAGATTTCATCAGTAAACAAATTCCACCCTTTCTGAGAAACTAGGAGACGTAGCGACATGGCCCCACTCCCAGGGCCACTCCGGGGGTGAGGGTCTGCTTGGTGTGGCCCCGGGTCCATGCTCAGAACCCTCCTGGCTCACACCCCCATGTCTGCCTGGCCCTCGCAGGCAGGGCTGGCTCCCAGGCGTGCCCCAGGGTGAGAACTTGGACCCGTGTGGTGGCGTGCTGTCCCCATGCTGAATATCTGAATAACTTCGGCATGAGGGGCCCTACATCGGTCTGTTGCCATGGGCCCCACAGATCCCAGAGCCCCACCTGCTCATATGCATCTGAACTAGCCGGGGGAAGAGGGCCTGCGTTGGGGGTGGGGGACATCCTTCTTTGAGGAAGCTATGCTTCTTCCAGACTGGAGGCTGAGTGAGGCGAACAGGGCATGGCAGAGCAAGGGGATGGGAAGAACAGGGTTACTCATCCTCACAGGGACACAAGACGTGCTCTCTGATGAGTCTCACACGACAAATGAGGGAACGGTGGCCCACAGCGAGGCTGGGCTGCTCGCCCACGAGGCCCCACCCAGAGCAAGACACTCATCGCCCCCCTCGCCAGCCGCCCCAGCCAGCCTGGGGCTCTGGAAGTCTGCAGAAGGCGCCCACACGCTCAGAGACACCTGAGGACAAGCCCTGTCCCCACAAGGCTCTGCCAAGAACCCAAGCACAGCCGAGAGACTCTTAAGTGCTGCCAGGGTTAGCAAACAAAAAGACACGATGCCCAGTGAAATCTGAATTTCAGATAAACAATGAATTTTTCAGTATTCATAACTCCATATTCAATAATTCATGACTCAATAATTTTTCGGTATTCAAGTATGGCTATACAATAAAACCTTTCCATGTAATATTTGGGAATCACTTAGACTTGGAAATCATTCACTGTTTATCTGAAATTCAGATTTTACGAGGTGCCTGAGTTTCATCGCAACCCTCCTCCGGATGCCCACAGGGAGGAAGGAACACAAAGCATCTGTTGCCCCCTGGGGGCCGCTTCAAGGTCACAGCAAGGTCTTTCCTCCCAGAGCCGCCCTCTGATGTAGTGCCTCAGCGGGATGTTTCTCCAGGGGAATGGCGCGCCAACACTGTGGCTGGCCATCCAACTTGATCGCCAGTGCGGTCCCAGGTTGGGGCTGGAATCTCATCAGTGGGGGCAGGAGGCATCAGGCCAAGAGAACCACGGGTCCTCGCCCCAAGCTCAGCCACTCAGGCTGCGCTCACCCGTCTGATGCCTGGGTCTGCTTCGTGGACTCCAAGTTTCAACCCATCATAAGCAATTAGACCCTCCTCCTCGGGAAAGTGATTGATATGCCAGGTTAATGCTGAACGGAACCACTCAGGCCTGGTTTTTAATCCGCGCAAGAAACCCTCAAGGAAGGCTTGAAAGGCTTTGCAGCAGGAAGGCAAGAAAGGGGCTCAGCAGCCCCGGAAGAACTCATGGGGATTTCTCCTTTTTCAGAGGAAGGACACTCAGAACACTCTGAGCACCTAGGAGGGTGAGGATGGCTCCCCGTGCAGCTTGTGGGGCTGTGCTGGGCTATACGGTCCTGGGAGGGGAGGACAGGAGGACCCCCAAACGAAGGTCAGAGGATCCCACCCAGGAGTCGAATCTGCCTGTTTTCACTAGGGCTTCTGCAGGCCCAGGTCCCAGGGCCAACAGGGGCTTGGCAGAAAGGTTACCACCTGCAGGAATCCCATATCCTTGCCACACACTGAATCCTCGAGCTTGCCAGTCCCTGGAAACCCCAGCCAGCTTCTGATAAAACCCAACATGGTAGCAATCTGAGTTTGACAGCTGAGCAATTTCTACTGAGCCGTTCAGAACAAGAGATGGGTATTTGTGGAGTCTTCATGCATGCTCTGCACTCAGTGCTTTCCCAGCACCACATATTTCCAGCACAGTGGAGGCTCGGGAAGGGTAGGGAAATTGTCCGAGGTCTCAGGACCTGAGGCAGCTCAGTAGGGTCCCAGGTCATCGGCCGATGAGCAAGGGAGAGCTGCCTTCAATTCTGAAGACGCTCTTCAATTTACAGAAGAAAAATCTACAGGTCCTTTAAACCCCAAGGCGCCTCCCAGTCAAGATGCAGTTCACAGAACTTGCACCTGCCCGTCGGTTGCAACAGAAGGAAGCCGGTCACACCGGAATGATGGGGGGCAGGGTTAGGATGGTGGGGGCTGTCCTCAGACCACGAGCCTCTGCCTAGACACACTGTCCTCAGATCTCAATCTCATCCTGGGGGTCTGGACCCCTTGAGTGGCCACACACGACTCAGCAGGATGCGGTGAGGCTGCAAAGATCTCAGAATACCTCAGTCTTTCCCGGGACTGTCATTTCATTTTTCACTATGAAAGTTTCAAATTATGGTAGAAAGTAGAGCGCATGGTATAATAAACCCTCATGACCCTTTATCTAATAAAGTCTTAACCCTTTCCCATATTTCATCATTTTCACCTTTTTGCTAAGCTGTCTTAAAGTAAATTATACCTATCATGATGTTTTATCCCTAAACACATCAGGGTGCATTTCTAAAACACTAAGAACATTTTCCTATTGTACCACAATACTGTGGTCACCTCTAATAAGATGAGTGATAATGTGTTGGTGTTACCTCATACCTAGTGTGTATTCGAACATCTGAATTTTCAAATGTGCCTACTGCTTATGGAATTTTTTTTTTAAAGGGTGGAGTCCATCCCAGAACAAAGCTGGCAATTCTTCAGTAGGTTGAATGCAGTCTGGTTCAGATCAGATTCCCCTTTGGGATTAGTGAGGTTCTGACCAAAACTCCTGTGGCCACAGGACTGGAGAAGGTCAGTTTTCACCCCAATTCCAAAGAAAAGGAATGCCAAAGAATGTTCAAAGCACTGCACAATTGCACTCATCTCACACACTAGCAAAGTAATGCTCAAAATTCTCCAAGCCAGGTTTCAACAGTACATGAACCATGAACTTCCAAATGTTCAAGCTGGATTAGAAAAGGCAGAGGAACCAGAGATCAAATTGCTAATATCCACTGGATCATCGAAAAAGCAAGTTCCAGAAAAACATCTACTTCTGCTTTATTGACTATGCCAACGCCTTTGACTGTATGGATCACAACAAACTGTGGAAAGTTCAAGAGATGGGAATACCAGACCATCTGACCTGCCTCCTGAGAAATCTGAATGCAGGTCAAGAAGCAACAGTTAGAAATGGACATGGAACAACAGACTGGTTCCAAATTGGGAAAGGGAGTTTGTCAAGGCTGTATATTGTCACCCTGATTTAACTTATATGCAGAGTACATCATGCAAAACACTGGGCTGGATGAAGCACAAGCCGGAATCAAGACTGCCGTGAGAAATATCAATAACCGCAGATGACACCACCCTCGTGGCAGAAAGAGAAGAACTGAAGAGCCTCTTGATGAAAGTGAAAGAAGAGAGTGAAAAAGCTGACTTAAAACAACATTCAGGAAACTAAGATCATGGCATCTGGTCCCATCACTTCATGGCAAACAGACAGGAAAACAGTGACAGACTTTATTTTGGGGGGCTCCAAAATCACTACAGATGGTGACTGCAGCCATGAAACTAAAAGACGCTTACTCCTTGGAAGAAAAGTTATGGCTAACCTAGACAGCATATTAAAAAGCAGAGACATTACTTTGCCAACAAAGGTTTGTCTAGTCAAGGCTATGGTTTTTCCTGTAGTCACATATGGATGTGAGAGTTGGACTATAAAGAAAGCTGAGTGCTGAAGAATTGATGCTTTTGAACTGTGGTGTTGGAGAAGACTCTTGAGAGTCCCTTGGACAGCAAGGAGATACAACCAGTCCATCCTAAAGGAAATCAGTCCTGAATATTCACTGGAAGGACTGATGCTGAAGCTGAAACTCCAATACTTTGGCCACCTGATGTGAAGAAGTGACTCACATGAAAAGACCCAGATGCTGGTAAAGATTAAAGGTGGGAGGAAAAGGGGACAACAGAGGATGAGATGGCTGGATGGCACACTGACTCAATGGACATGAGTTTGAGTGGGCTCCAGGAGTTGGTGATGGACAGTGAGGCCTGGTGTGCTGCAGTCCATGGGGTTGCAGAGAGTCAGACACGACTGAGCACCTGAACTGAACTGACCAAAGGGGCAGATGGTGGTGCCTTTTCACCGCAAGCTGCTAGTGGGCTTGTGTGGCCTAAAAACATGAAAACAAGGGTGTAGGGGCTTCCCAGGTGGCGCAGTGGTAAAGAATCCACCTGCCAATGCAGGAGACACAGAAACATTGGTTTGATCCCTGGGTCAGGATGATCCCCTGGAGAAGGAAATGGCAACCCACTCCGGTATTCTTGCCTGGAGAGTCCCATGGACAGAGGAGCCTGGAGGGCTACAGTTCATGAGGTCACAAAGAGTCGGACACAACTGAGCACAGAGAGAGGGAGCTGTATCCAGCGCAGGCTCCTGGCCTCTCCTGAGAAGTGGCCCTCAACAGGGGAAGCACAGGGCCACCATCCCAGCCGGCCTCTGTGGGGACCCAACTTTGTACCACATGGGATTGCCCAAGACACCACAGACCCATCCAAGATCCACCCGGCGAGACGATCACGTTCCAGGTGATCACATTCCAGGTGACCTTCCGCAACAGCTTGCACTGCCACTGGCCAGCTCTACTGTGCGGCGGCTAAACCACTCAGAGCTGAGGTTCCTCATCTGCAAAATGAGGTAAGGGTGGTGTCTATGTCATTTGTGATACCCTAAGCTAAGTGCCTGGTGGCCAGCATCATCTGCCAGGCTCTGCGATGGATGCTGATGTCTCTGGATGTTCAGCCAGGATGCCTTTCCTCAGCGAGTGTCTCTGTGCATGGGGCGGGGACAGACTGGCAGACAGTAGTTCCCAGGCAGGGCAAGTGCTGGGAGGCCGCCTTCCAGAGGTGAGCAGGGGAGCGCGAGGGAAGTTCGTGTGAGAAACAGAGACAGGGTTCCCCTTGAGGAGCCGACTCTTAAAGGGGCTCTTCGGCATCTCTTGGAGGAGACACACCGTCAGGGGTCTAGGTGGGAGCCCTCAGTGGAGGAAGGGCATGCCAGGCGGAGGGAACAGCAATGTGGAGGCTGTAGGCAGAAGGAGCGCAGCTTATGGGAGTGGCAGGCGGGGCTGGGCTGAGTAGCTCCCAGGAGCCAAGGCTGGAGCAGCAGGGGTGGATCGCACACAGCCTCAGGAACCTTGAAAGAGGCACCAATGGAGGTGGGATGCAGGAAGTGCATTTACAAAGACTGTTGGTGGCCAACGGGCTGTAGGCAGCCTGAAGCAAAGAGACGCCCATGAACTCTGCCCCCTTGCCCAGTGTGCCCATCTCAGCCCTCAGCGTGGCTCCCATGAACCTTCTCGATGTGGCCCAGCTTGCCCTGCCAACCTCCCTTCATGTTACCCTACCCCCAACCCCATCAACACACAGCCCACATCCAAGGCGATCACAGCAGCTCCGTAAACACTTGCTGTAAGAACATACAAACATGGGCGGGGGGTGGATTTAGGGGCAACAAAGCAGGCCACCTGAGAGAATGAGCCCAGACAAGAGACGACAAGCCCCTTGATGGGGAGAGACACGGAGAGAAGCGGCTGCAGGCCGGCTCCCTGGCCCCCAACTCCCCCCGGGCAGGGAGTGAGGAGCAGACAATGAGAGAGCAAAGATGGGGAGCTGGTCCTTTGGGGAGCCCGTTTGTCAGCTGGGCCCCCGGGAAAGAGACTGGTGTCTACATAGGACCTGCCCTGCTGGACAGGGGCCAGCACTTAAGGGGCCACGGATCCTGGTTGTGCTCCTGGGGCTGCCACCAACACGCAGCATCAGCGGCGGTGGGCTGGACGGCAGCCCAGCTCGCGGAACGTGCCAGACGCCTCTGGTGGCCGCTTAGTGAGTCCTCGCTGCCCGTGGCCCTGCAGTCATCTTGCCCGGCACTCTTATCGTAACACATTGTCAGTTATGGTTGAGGACTAAGAATAGCAAAGGCAGGGAGTCCTCACCGTAGAAAAGAACACTGAGGACTGTATTAATGGGGGTATTGTTCCTCCCTCCCGAAAAGGTTAATTCTATTCTGAGCTTCAAGAAGATAAAGACGCCATCAAGTGAAGAAGGGCTATTTTTAAACTGATGGAAGGATATGAACAAGACAATGAGCTACCATTCCTGGAACCAGACCCCCGGTCCCCTGTACTCTCCCACATGTTCTTTCCTGGGTCCTTTCTTACAACGACGCCTCCTCAGCCACACCCTGTCTCTCCAAGGGGGCCGTCCCCACGCGTCTGCACGTCCAGAGTGCCTCTTCGTTCCCATTTAAGCATATCGCAGTGATTTATACAACATACAGAAGGTCTTGTCCATCAAGGGCATCAGGCCCTGTCGAGAGAGGCCGTGGCAAGTCAGCTGATCTGACAGTGCCTCACTGGCTGGAGAATCCCAGGACGATTCTAGAACTAGTTTCCCAAGGAGCCCAGCATCAGTGAACGACTTCAAGTTCTATTTTAGAGCCGACAGCCCAGGTGGGACGGGCTGATGGGCTGGAGCCATTCATTCGTTTACTCAATGATCCGGCCACAAATTAGTCCACTCATTCATGCAAGAGAGAGCTTGCTGTGAAACAGGTGCTACAGGGGAAGGAATAAATCAGTCTCGGATCCTGCCTTCACAGAGCTTACAGTCGATGGAAAAGACAGACTAACTGATCATTACACAAGTGCAATGAGGCCAGGAACACACAGGATAAAAGTGCGCACAAGGTCTGCTGTGGGGAGCGGGGAGTGTGTGTGGGGAGCACACAGGGGGGTAGGCAGGCCTTTCCCGGGATCATGTGAGATAATTGTCACAGTAGCATCAGCAGCAACAGGAAGAGGAGGTGTTACTATTAACGTTTACTGAACGTTCTGAGTGCGTGCATGCATGCTCAGCCATGTCTGATTCTTTGCGACCTCATGGGCTGTAGCCCACCAGGCTTCTCTGTCCATGGAATTCTCCAGGCCAGAATACTAGAGTGGGTTGCCACTTCCTTCTTCAGGGGATCTTCCCGACCCAGGGATCGAACTCAGGTCTCTGCACTGGCAAGGGGACTCCTTACCATTAGCGCCACCTGGGAAGACTGAGTATATTAAATGCTTTATTAGATTCACACAGACCCACTGGGATAGATACATTTTAGTATCCCCATGACAGACAGAGAAGCTGATTCTCAGAGGGTAGGGGTGAGGGGCAGTGTCCAGACATGTGACTGCTGAGGGGTGGAGACAGGACTCACCCCAGGAAGCCAGTGGGACAAAACACTCACTTTCATCAGCTGGAAGGACCAGATGTGAATGAAGCGGGGAGGAGGAGGCCTTTATTTAGAGCAGTTTGGTGGAGAGGGGAGGGCGGCGAGGGGTGAGAAAGGCCCACGTGTCTCTAAGGCATCCTTGCTGAGAATTTCAGGTTCCAAGCCTGGACAGACACCCACTAATTTAGAGACTTGAGCCACTGCCCCTCCTGCAGGGCCAGGCGAGCAAGTCCTGTTAGCTGAATTACCTTACCCCCAGTGACTCAGCTTGGCCACCATTTACCAAGGAGCCTGGTGATGGGCTGGGATGAACAAAGACAGCCAGGAAACAGGCGCAGCCCCGTGGGGGTCAGCATCTCCCGACAGGAACATTTACTGAGTCCTGAGTCCCAGGATGTTACACAGTTATCCACCCAAGCAAACATTTACTTGAAGCCTCCCCTGCCACGCCCAGTTAGTCCGTATGAAAAACACCTAGTTCTTGGCATAAAGGCATGAACCACCTCTCACTCATCCATACACTCGAGCATCCACCAAGTGGCAGAGAGGAGGGGCTTCCACTCGCCCATCCACACCTGCCCTGGATGCCCGCCTCGTTTCAGGGCCCGTGATGAGCAGGGGCTGGAGAAGGTGAACAGGACGGCTGCCCTCATGGAGGTCACCATCAAGATCCCCTCCCTTCATCCAACACTGCTGGGCCAGACCCTGTGCTGGGGGCCCCCCCGAGATGAGATGACAAGTCCTGGTGTCGGCAGACACCACCAAGAGGTCAGGGCCGACACTGGCAGAGCAGGAGGAGAGCTCCGGAGTGGGGGGTGGCACGCCCTCTGAGCTGGGCTGCTGGGAATCGGCAGGCACTTCCAGCCTGGGTCTGCGGCAGGGGGCCGGGTGGAGGAAAAGAATCCGGATGGAGTGCCTGACGGGGGTCGGGTGACATCCTCTCGGTGGGGGTGGGGTGTGTAAGGACTGAAGCAGTCAGGCCTTGGAGAGAGGCCAACGGTAAGGCGTGAAGTCAGTGAAGAGGGTCTGGGGGAGACGGAGTGCACACACTGGGGGTTCAGGAGGCCCAGAAGTCAAGACTTGGGGGAGGAACAGAGAGGAATTGATGAGGACTTCCCTGGCGGTCCAGCGGTTAAGACTTCACTTTCGCCTTCCAATGCAGGGGGTGCGGGTTTAATCCCTGGGAGAGGAGCTAAGATGCCTGGACTGTAAAGCCAGCTCCTCTGTCTCCATCAGTGGCACAGGCTAACACTCTCTCAGAAACGCAAGGGACTAGTGAAAACAGAACTGCCTCCCTCACCGTATAAAAATAAAATAAATAAATAAAAATATTTATTTTAAAAATATTTCCTATTTCCTATTTCTTGTGGAAATAGGAGTTTCCACAAGACACACAGCAAGATGCGTGACTCTGCCGGCAGCCCCAAGGATCTGAGGGCTTCCGGGTGAGACGCTGCCTGTGGCGGGAAGAGAAAGGGCAGGTTTGAGAAGACACCACAGACCCCAAAGCCCTCCCCACACTTCCTTCATGAAAAGCGCCAGAGGGCTTAGGGCTTGTACCAAATCTAAGCTTGCACTTCCTATCGATCCAGGAGACACTCCTCCTCTTGTTCAGAAAGCCCCCAGTGAGGCTATGGACAAGCCTCATGGCTCACAATACCTCACTCAGCAATGGGGAAAACAGAGCAGACCCCCAGGGCTGGGCAGCTCAAGGAGGGAATACAACGTAGAAGAGTTTGAAAAGCGTAACACAGCACCTGCATGATGTCCATGAACTATGCTAAACGTCAGAAGAGAAGGCGGGTCCCCACCCCCACCTGCAATGAAGGAGCTGCACCCCACATCTGGACTGCAAACACAAGAAACAAAGCAAGTCTCTACTCCACAAAAGGAACAGAACCCTCCAGCCCCACCTCCAGGGCTCAAGGTACATTTACACTTTCCTCCCATGCACTTCTCATAATGATCATAGTAATAATTACTGTAATACCGTTTACTGTCAAGCTTACTGTGTGCTGAGCACTACGTGGAGTGTCCACCTGAATTATCTCAAGAGACCCCTGTGACAGCTCTATGGAGTAGATACTACTATTTCCATTTCGCAGATGAAGAAACCGAGGCTCCCAGAAATTAAGTACCTCCCAGCTAGGGAGGAAGAGAGCTGGGATTGTAGGGCCATGTCTGTCTGAGTTCAGCTCATAACTGCGATGCTGTCCTGGCTCTTAGGGTCAACGTATTCATAAACAGCAGGATTTCTACAGCTTCGCTAAACACAGGAATGAAAAAACAAAGTAGTCCTGCGGTTCACATGGGGTGAGCCAGATACCAGAGCTCTAAAAACTCCCCTTGTAGCACAGCGCTGTGTATTGTGGCTGGGTAAGTCTCGTCTATCACTGGAACCTGCCCGTCAGTGGGAGGGGAGATTATGGACAGTAGCTTTAGAGCAGCCTCTGCAGCTCAAGAAGCGCTGGATACCGGGACCTGTCCGCCCACAGGCAGGAAACAGCCTGCAACGTCTCTTGCACCTTCCATGACGCTGGCACAGGCTGGGTCCTAGATAGGACATGACAAATGATCTCCTAGCAGGAGAACAGAAGGCTCTGTCGCAGTCAAAGCCCATTTTTCTCTGTTATTGACTTTGCAGCCAAGGCAACCTGCAGGCTGGACAGCTGAGGTGGGGATGGGGGAAAGGCTGGTTCATGCATTCACTGGGAAAAACTCAAAGAGTAGGGGGGAAAAAAGACTGTATCCATGTGCAAGTGTCTCTTCCCAGAGCTGCGAGCTCCAGTGTGGGAGGGGCCAGTGGGTAACACGGGCAACCACAGGTGCCAGTGGGGACAAGGTCAGCAGAAAGATACAGCCACAGCTTTAATCCCAGTAATTGTTGCCTCGTGGGGAAGTGGGTCCACTGTTGCCAGATTGCTTAGATTTTTTTAAAGTGAAATCCCAGATTTTTAAATATTGAAAATCATAAAAGATTTAAAAGTCCAGGTGGCTTCCCTGGTGGCTAAGATGGTAAAGCGTCTGCCTACAACGCAGGAGACCCAGGTTCGATCTCTGGGTTGGGAAGATCCTCTGGAGAAGGAAATGGCAACCCACTCCAGTATTCTTGCCTGGAAAATCCCATGGACGGCGGAGCCTGGTAGGCTACTGTCCATGGGGTCACAAAGAGTCGGACACGACTGAGCAACTTCACTTCACTTCCAGGTGGATCAAACAGAAGACAGGCTCCAATTTCAGATGTCTGATCTAATAAGATGCTCCTTAACTTAGAATGCTTTCCACAAACTTATGGAAGGAAGACCTAGGACCCGGGATTCTTTAGGAGAGCAGCTTGGTGTGTCCACAAGAATCACTCAGAGCTGAGCTCAGCCCCAGCTACAGCTTAGCTGGGTGACCCCTGAGCAAGTTTTCTCCACCTCTCAGGACCTGAATTTCTCCACTTGTGCAGCACAGCCCAGGTGGCTGAGTGGGTAAAGAATTCACCTGCCAATGCAGGAGACATTAGGAAATGTGGGTTTGATCCCTGGGTGGGAAAGATCCCATGGAGGAGGGCATGGCAACCTGCTGTTGTACTCTGGCCTGAAGAATCCAGTGAACAGAGGAGCCTGGTGGGCTACAGTTCATGGGGTCGTAAAAAGTCAGACATGACTGAAGTGACTCAGCACACACGACCTAGAGGATTATTATGTGATCAAATGAGATGATGTGTGTAAAACAAAAACCTCAGCTTTTCTCAACCCATGGAAGACATTCAAGACAGACATTTCCTTTTTCGAAGCAGTCACAATTCAGGTCCGTCAGCCGTATTCTTTAGGCTGGCAAATTAACGTGGTCAAGTTAAATACAGTATACTACATGACCCATTGTATGTAAATCAACTATACTTCAATAAAATTGAAAAAATAAATAGAAGATATACAGACACTTTACCGTCTGAGCCACCAGGGAAGTCCTATAGTTCACTACACAGCCCTGCAGTCCCACCCTGAGTACTTGTCCTGAGAAATTCTCACACAGGATCCTAAGGGTCAGGTACAAGGAGACCAATGGCTGTGCTGTTTTGAGTGGGGAACAGTCAGGAGCCACTGGGAGGCATCTCTGGAGTAAAGGACAAGTGAAATGTGGTGGATGTCCTCCCCAAAATACACTGAACAGTCACAGAAGCAAAGTACAGGCTGACGTGGCCGCATGAATAGAGCTGAACAGGAGGCTGAGTCAAAAAAGTGAAAGGAAGGAGGCTAGGATCATGCCATGTAAGTAAATTAAAACCATGACTAATGCAACATATTCTAGAAGGAAACACACAAATTTACAGCTCTGAGCCAAACATAATAGAGCAGCTATTTGTGGCAGTGAGAAGAGCTGATGGAAGAAGGGATGGTGAACTTCGGGCTTCAGGGTGAACACTGAGATCCGTGCATCAGGAGCTAGGCAACAGCACGAACTCGCTGTTTTGTCTGGGAGGTCCAAAGAGGAAAATCAGAAAGGAGAGATGTATTTCCTCATTCTGCACCTGTTTAATGCCAGGACCTCCGTCCATCAGATCCAAAGACCCTCATGGGATCCTGGGTTCCTAAGTGTCCTGCCCTGAAAAACTCCAACAATTTCAGAGGCTGAGACTAGAAATTCAGAGTGCCTGCATGTACTTTATGTCCCAGTCTTCCCTGAGGGCTCCGTGGGGTCTCACTTCCCTCCCTCTCAACCCCTCTATGCAACTGTTTTGCTTGTGGGGGCCCCAGACCAGCACAGCGATTGCTGGGCAGACAGATGGCACCCACACAGCCATTTCCCGACAATGCCCTGGACCATTTCACAGTCTATTGCAAGTGTGATGGTCACACAGGGTCTGGTTTAGAGAAAGTTTTAATGGCAGCAACAGCAGCGTTGTGTGAACCGTCTCTGACTGTCTTAATTGTAGTCTCTACGACCAGTATAAATCCTTAACTGCTGATGCCACAGCCTGAAATGGCTGTTTGAGCAAAGAGAGGCAAAATGAGCCAAAACATTAATGCCAGCCAGTGCGTGTTGAATGCCAGGACTTGAGCGGACACGGTTATGAGTGTTATTTCTGACCCCAACATTTCACCAATGAGGCTCAAAAATGTTAAGTGCTGGGCCCAGGATCACACAGCTATGGAGCAGCAGTGTCAGGATAGGAACTGACTAGAGGGCTGGTCTTTCTCTCGCTGGGCCCAGCCATCACGCCCCCAAGGAGGCCTCTCCGGGGAGGGGACATGGTTGGGAGGAACGAGCAGGCTTCAAAGCCAAGGAAGAGAAAGTGGCAAGGTGGCTGTGTCCCTCTCTAGAGCTGGCAGACAGATGCCAACACCCCGGCCCTGACCACACGGCAGGGACAAGGGGCGCACGCTCCACCCTCTAGGGCCCAGGCCTGATGCGCGGGACCCAAGGGCAACAGTGACACTGGAGAAGCAGGATGCTCGGCATGCTGCTGAGAGGGTGCTTTGCGGGCCTGCGGGGCCACTCCTCAGTTTTCAGGGGAAGCTGCCAAGCTGGGCTGTTAGGGGAAACCCCTCAGCTCTCATATCAGCTGGCAGCTAATTCACGTGCTTGACTATGATGGTACAGACGAAATAAAATATATCCACGGGCCATCCAGAAGCCAGAGGAAAAAAATCACCAGGTCATCAAACATAGATCTCCACAAAATCAGTCCCCCCAAGCTATGCTACTGGTCGGGGGTGGGGTATGGAGCCATGCTTCTGGGGGCCAAGCACTTTTCCAGAGAAACAACCCAGACACCCCAGAAAGGGGTAGAGCCCAGCTCCGGAGCAGGGTTGGGGCTACGCTACACACGATGGCCTGCTCTGGACTCCTTCCCTTGATTACCCTGCAAGCAATTGAATGGCCAGCACACCCACCCTGGGGCTAGACATTCAGAATAACAGGATTTTCTTAACTCTCAAAACACACTACGCAGGGAGGTGATGGTATCTCCAGTTTACAGGAAAGGCACTGGAGACTCACAGAGATGAATTTGCCTGTGGTCATGACAGAATGATCAGAAAAAGAATCTTTTTAATCAACTGATTATTATTTATGGCTGCAATGGGTCTTCATTGCTACGAGCGGGCTTTTCTCTAGTTGCAGTGAGTGGGACAACTCTCTGGTTGTGGTGCGAGGGCTTCTCATCGTGGCGGCTTCTCTTGTTGCAGAGCACGGGCTCTAAGGCACACGGGCTTAGCTGCCTTGTGACATGTGGGATCTTCTGGGACCAGGGATCCAACCTGTGTCCCCTGCATTGGCAGGAGGATTCTTAACCAATGGACCACCAGGGAAGTCCCAGAGATAGAATTTGAACTCAGGTCCAGTGAACTTCCAGGGACTCTGTTGTCTTACACTGCTCTTTGTCTACACAGGGGAAGGTTACAAAAAATCCATTCGATTCAGAAACTCTGACCTCTACCACAGGCCTGCTGCAACACTGGAGGGATGAGGAAGAAGAGGTCAGGGCCAGGCCATCTGAGTTTAAGGCAAACTGAACCTGTTTTACCGACAACGTTTCTGACACCAATTGTGTGGAGGTTTTTCTTCCACACCAACAACCAATTCTCAAACTTTCTGGACACCGACTTAGTGTCCAACAACTCAACTCAATTCTGACACTAAATGCCTGAGATTACCATCAGACCTCACAGGTCAAGGGCTCAGTCCCACGAGACTGCCCCCACTTGAGATGCCAAGTCCAAGTCCAAGCTGATGGTTAAATTAAGTGTTAGTCGCTCAGTCGTGCCCGACTCTTTGCGACCCCATGGACTGCAGCCCACCAGGCTCCTCTGTCCATGAGATTTTCCAGGCAAGGATACTGGAATGGGTTGCCATTTCCTGACCAACTGTCTATAAATCGGTGGTTCCCACAACACCCTCGACTGGTTGAATAATTTTCTAGAATGGCTCACAGAACTCAGGAAAAGAGTTACATACTGTTACCAGTTTATTACAAAGGATACAACTCAAGAACAGCCAAATGGAATAGACGCAGAGGACGAGGTCCTGCTGAGGGGACGAGGCTTCCCTGCCCTCGCCGGGTGCACCACCCTCCCAGGCCCTCGAGTGTAAAAATGACAGCTGCGCAGTCGTGTCCGACTCTTCAGAGCCTGTGGACTGTAGCCCGCCAGACTCCTCTGTCCATGGGATTGCCCAGGTAAGAATACTGGAGTGCGTTGCCATTTCCTCCTCCACGGGATCTTCCCAGAGAGTCATATATACATGAATGACCAACAAGGAACAAACTGAGAGTGCGGGGTTTAAATCTGTGGCAGCAGCGAGTTCCGCCCCAACTAACGTGTGGAGAACGGGATGAGCTAGTGGGCTCTGCTCTACCCTGGTCACCGGTGTCCAGCCCTGGGACCGCAGGGCCAGTGCACAAATGCCAGCAACTCTGCACAGTAGCAAAGACGTTCCTCCTCTGACACATACAGAATCCAGCATAAACTGAGCGTTTGCTCTGTGCCACGCCCTGTACCAGCGCTTTGAATTGGTGGCAAAGAATCTAAGCTGGTCAGACCACCTGGGGTGGAGACCAGCTCTTCCACATACTAGATCTGTGGCCTTGGAACAGTTACTTCAGTTTTATCATCTCCGAGAGAGGGATGATGATGGCAGGAATTGCAGCCCCTGGCACAAAGAGAGCACTCAGCCTGCGTCAGCTGAGACCATTGTTATGATCCTCCTTGTGCCGTTTAATTCTCACAGGTAACCTACGTGTTCAGCACGGTAATTATCCCCACTGGCTGATAAGCACACAAAATATCGTCTTCAAGCTCTAAAAAGACAAATGAATGCAAAACCGAGGGATGATTAAAAGGAACTTAAACGTGTTGTGATGATCAGCCTCAGGAGAGAGACCGGAGCAATGAGTGGGTTTTGGCTGGATTTGGTGCGATGTCGGGGATGGACGTGTGGTTCGTGTAAGTTTTCCAGGCAGGAGACCCTCATTCCCCAGCTAACTCTTCAATACTACCATTCGCTGACCAGAGCTGAATATCTTACACTGGCCTTGTCTGAAGCCCCTGATGAAGCCTTGATGTCTTTCGCCGTTGTTCAGTCGCTCAGTTGTGTCTGACTCTTTGCAACCCCATGGACTGCAGCAGGCCAGGCTTCCCTGTCCTTCACTATCTCTTAGAGCTTGCTCAAATTCAGGTCCACTAAGTCGGTGATACCATCCAACCATCTCATCCTCTGTCTCCCTCTTCTCCTGCCCTCAATCTTTCCCAACATCAGGGTCTTTTCCACTGAGTCTTAAGCTTTTGATAAACATAAGATTCAAAAAAAGAGAAAAAGAAAAGAAAAACCCTTTGTATGCTAAGATGCCCTGGATTTCCGTGATTTCATCTCTTCCTCCCTGGGGAATCAAGTGGACAATGGCCTTTGAAATCCTGGCTCCACTGCCTCTGTATCCTTCAGATGGCTTTACTGAGGCTGAGATTGTAAGAATTTATAATAGGTAATTTTTCTTCTTTTCTCCTTTCTTATTTTTGCCTGTCCAGCAACCATCCCTTCCATGGCTCTGTTAAGAAGACTTAAATAATCCTTTCAAAGATCTCCTGTTCCTCACTTTCAGTTCACAGAGGCAGGGAAGGGCTGCCCTCACCACCCACCCCTCCAGCCGCAGAAGCAGGCTCACATGAGACAGGTCCAGCAACTGCAAGTTCCCTCTAGTCATAGACACTGCCTCAGAAACAAAAGAAAGAAAAGACACAGAAGACGTGTACTCCAAAAACTACAAAACATTGTTGAAAGCACCAAAGAAGACCTAAATAAATGGAAACAGCCCATGTTCGTAAAAAGGAAGGCTTACTAATATAACAATGATGAGTCCTGACATTGATCTATGGATCCAGTGAAATTTCTTACGAAAATTCCAGTCGCTTTTTTTTTTTTTTTTTTACAGAATTGACAAGCTTACCCTAAAATTCACATGGAGGGACTTCCCTGGTGGTCCAGAGGCTAAGATTCCAGCTCTCACTGCAGGGAGCCCAAGTTTGATTCCCTGGTCAGAGATCTAGATCCCACATGCTGCAACTGAAGACCCCGTGTGCCATGGCCAAATAAATAAACAATTCATATAGAAGTTGAAGGGACCCAGAAGGGCCAAACTCTCTTGAACAAGAAGAGCAAAGCTGGAGGATTCACTTCTCCATTCCAAAATTTAATACAAAAGCTACAGTAATCAAGACAGAATGGTACTGCCATGAGGATAGGTATTTAGATCAATGGAGAAAAGCTGAAAGTCCAGAAATGAACTCTCACATTTCTAGTCAATTGATTTTCCACAAGGATGGCAAGACAACTGAATGGGGAATGAACCATCTTTTCAGCAAATCAAACTAGGACAGCTGGATAGCCTCATCAAAGAATGAAATTTGTTGTTGCTGTTCTTCAGTTGCTCAGTTGTGTCCGAATCTTGGCAACCCCATGGACTGACTCATTGCAAAAGATGGGATGCTGGGAAAAGATAGAAGGCAGGAAGAGATGGGGACAACAGAGGATGAGATGCCATCCAACCAGGACGGCATCACTGACTCAAAAGGACATGAGTTTGAGCAAGTTCCAGGAGATAGTGAAGGACAGGGGAGCCTGGTGTGCTGCAGTCCACGGAGTTGCAAAGAGTCAGACATGACTGAGTGACTGAACAACAACAAAGAAAATAAAGTCTCTCACCGTTTCCACTGTTTCCCCATCTGAAATTAGACCGTTGCTTTAAACCACATAAATTATCTCCAAATGAATCACAAAACTGAATGTAAGCGCTAAAACCATAAAACTGCTAGAAGAAATCGGGAATAAATCTTTGTGTGGTTAGGCAAAGCTTTCTTATATACATCAAAAAGCATACGGAACAAAAGAAAGAAAAAGCACATTGGATTTCATCGTTAAGAACTTGTTTTCTGGAAAGGACATCATCAAGAAAGTGAAAAGTCAACTCTGAATGAAAGAAAATATTTGTAAATCATCAATCTGATCAGGGACTTGTATCTAAACACATAAAGAACTACTGCAACTCAACAATAAAAAGACAACCCAACTTTCAAATGCAAAGCATCTGAATAGGTATTTCTCCAAAGAAGAGATACAAAGAAAATAAGGACATGAAAAAAAAAAGCTCATTATCATTAGTCATCAGGGAAACAAATTAAACCACAATGTGATATCACTTCATACCCATCAGGGTGGTGTTTTAAAAAAACAAATAATAATAAGTGTTGGTAAAAATCTGGAGAAATCAGAACCCTAATACAATGATGATGGGAATATAAGATGGTACAGTCACTTTGGGAAACAAACAGTTCTTCAAGGTGTGAAACACAGAATCACCATATGATCTAGCAACCCCACTCCTGGGTGGAAGGAAATGAAACAAGAGGATGAAACAAAAGAGAAAGGAAAACATATGCCTACACAAACATTCCGCTTTGTCCACAATAGAATTATTCATCACAGCCAGAAAGCGGAAAGCCAACGTTGTGTTGATAGACACAATGTGGTTTATCTACACAATGGAACAGTATTTGGCAGTAAAAAGGAACGTGGTAGGACTTCCCTGTTGGTCCAGCAGTTAAGAATCCACCTTAAAATGCAGGAGATGCAGGGTTGGGGAACTAAGATCCCATCTGCCCCAGAGCAACCAAGCCCTCAAGCTACAACTGGACAGCCTGCCGCTGCAACTACTGAAGCCTGTTCACCGCAATGAAAGACCCTGCACGATGCAATGAAGATCCCGTGTGCTGCAACTAAGACCCAACACAGCCAAATAAATGAAATGAACAAATGCAGTTTTAAAAAAACGAATGCAGTGCTGATATATAACACAGACAAACCCTGAAAACATGCTTCTGTGAAATCACAGAAGACTATATAGTATATGACTCTGTTTATATATGATAATATTTCCAGAACAGGCAAACCTGTAGACAAAAAAAGTAGATTAAAGCTATTTTAAAAAACGAATGAGAACATCATCCAGACAGACTAATGCAATTTAATTGCAGAATTTTTCTGGAATGCTGGAAAAGAAGGTCTTTCTTCTGGGATTGCTGTCAGGATGACAGAAGCCTAGAACTGCCAGCAGGTCTGTCTTGGACAACACCTGTCGGGGAAGAAGCCAGCACAGAGAAAGCAAGGGAGAGAGGGAAGCAGGGAGAGAGAGAGACCAGTTCTGATGGGGTCCTGTGAGCCCTGGACCAGTGATGTCCAGGGCTGAATGAGATGTCCAGATGTCTGAAGCTGCGATCCATTCCTGCTCTCTCCAACCACATAAACCAAATTCCTCTCATGCCTTTGTCAATCTGGGAGGGTCTTTGCTTACTTCCTCACTGCACCTGTGGTTCTTCTGGGCACCCTGCACTCATTGCTCTGGTCACTCCTTCCCTGGGTTTCTCATGCTGGAGCCCCAACCTGTCCCCAAACCCCCCAACTCTCCCAGGGTCTAGGCCTATCCAAAAATTCTCTGCCTTCTGCATGCAGCAGCCCCCGTCAACCTCACAGCGCCTCTTTTTAGCCAAAGATGCTTTCCCCACCTGCATTGCACCTGCAGCAGGGCTCTATAACTCAGCTGCTTAAAAATAAACATGAGCTGTACTATTTCCAACAAGTTTTCCCACCCTATTAATTATTTAGCCAGCACCTGCTTGTACAAAAAAGGAACTTGGTGGGGAAGGGATGGGGGAAGAGCCTGGAAAGAGCGAGGCTGCTGAAAACAGCAGAAGAGCAGGGTGGCCCTCCACCAGGACTGGGAGCAACGGGAGTGGCAGAGAGAGAGACCCTGGGGACGTGAGGGGGACACTGGCAGGGCTCTCTGTGAGGCCCTGGGGAAGTCCTGCCATCCCCTTGTCAGAACTATGCTTTGAAATTCATGAACCAAGATACACAGAATTCAAAAGAAGAGCACATATATTTTAAGCACAGCTGTCCCATCTGGGATAAGCAGGGCAAGTGTCTCTTTGTTGTTGTTTAGTTGCTAAGTCATGTGGGACTCTCTGCAACGCCATGGACTGTAGTCCACCAGGCTCCTCTGTCCATGGGATCTCCAGGCAAGAATACTGGACTGGGGTGCCATTTCTCTCTCCAAGAGATCTTCCTGACCCAGGGATTGACCCCTCAGCTCCTGCATTGCAAGGTGGATTCTTTACCACTGAGCCACCTGGGAAATCCAAGTGTTTCTTTGCCGGGGCATAAATGACAAGATGGAGTGGCAGGTCTGATCACTGCCTTTAAAGCGGTGATGCTCTTTAGGACAGTGAGCCACCTGCAACAACTGTCACGTGATTGGATAATACATTTGATTTCTATCGGGGACAAAGTCACAGAGGATACAACTACTGTTATGGTTTGTAGCCTAACTTCATGTGTCAGTGAAAATAAGGCTGTGATCCTTGTTCATTGATGGCCTGGATTTTATCCTCAGACCTCAGGGTAAAAACTCCTGGGCTAGATCAGGGTGAGCCCTGGAGCAGTGTCTGAGCCAGGGTCCTCGTTGGTACAGTGGGCTGGGGACGGTGCCCTGCCCACCATGGGGAGGGGAGGGGAGTGAGGAGGTGGAGGAATGATGTTAAGAGATTGCGGCCAGGAGACCCAGGAGATGGCTGAGCACCGGCCACCGCCAGCAGCTTCCAATCTCTGACTATGGGCCAAGAGTGTTCCGGTTACCCACTCTTAATCTTTGTAGCAACCTCGAGAAGAAGATGCCAATGTTTGAAGACACCAAGTCACAGCAAGGTGATGGGCTGGTTCACACTGTTATCAGGGTTCAGACTCAAGTTCAAACTCAGGGGACCCCAGACCCATGCTCTCCTCTACCACCTCCTACACCCACCAGCCCCAGAGACCTAAGGGAAATAAACACCCAGAGGGTGAAGGCAGACTTGACTTAGAATTCGAGGCCTTGGTTCCAAACCTTGCATGTTGATGAGGAACAAATTTTCAGCCTGGGTCAGGCAGTCCTGAGCCTGGAGACAACACAGACTCTAAACAGTAAGTAGGTGAAATGTATTTATGATTTATGAAACATATCTGCAGAGTACATCATGAGAAACGCTGGACTGGAAGAATTTCTCATGATGTACTCTGCATAGAAGTTAAATAAGCAGGGTGACAATATACAGCCTTGACGTACTCCTTTTCCTATTTGGAACCAGTCTGTTGTTCCATGTCCCGTTCTAACTGTTGCTTCCTGACCTGCATATAGGTTTCTCAAGAGGCAGGTCAGGTGGTCGGGTATTCCCATCTCTTTCAGAATTTTCCACCGTTTATTGTGATCCACACAGTCAAAGGCTTTGGCATAGTCAATAAAGCAGAAATAGATGTTTTTCTGGAATTCTCTTGCTTTTTCCATGATCCAGAGGATGTTGGCAATTTGATCTCTGGTTCCTCTGCCTTTACTAAAACCAGCTTGAACATCAGGGAGTTCACGGTTCATGTATTGCTGAAGTCTGGCTTGGAGAATTTTGAGCATTACTTTACTAGCATGTAAGATAAGTGCAATTTTGCGGTAGTTTGAGCATTCTTTTGCATCTCCTTTCTTTGGGATTGGAATGAAAACTGACCTTTTCCAGTCCTGTGGCCACTGCTGAGTTTTCCAAGTTTGCTGATATATTGCGTGCAGCACTTTCATAGCATCATCTTTCAGGATTTGAAACAGCTCAACTGGAATTCCATCACCTCCACTATTGTGATTAGGGAACGTGATGCTGATTCTGTTATTTCTTGACACTTGCTTTGTGGCTACTATGATTGCAGCCATGAAATTAAAAGATGCTTACTCCTTGGAAGAAAAGCTATGACCAACCTAGATAGCATATTCAAAAGCAGAGACATTACTTTGCCGACTAAGGTCCGTCTAGTCAAGGCTATGGTTTTTCCTGTGGTCATGTATGGATGTGAGAGTTGGACTGTGAAGAAGGCTGAGCGCAGAAGAATTGATGCTTTTGAACTGTGGTGTTGGAGAAGACTCTTGAGAGTCTCTTGGACTGCAAGGAGATCCAACCAGTCCATTCTGAGGGAGATCAGCCCTGGGATTTCTTTGGAAGGAATGATGCTGAAGCTGAAACTCTAGTACTTTGGCCACCTGATGCGAAGATTTGACTCATTGGAAAAGACTCTGATGCTGGGAGGGATTGGGGGCAGGAGGAGAAGGGGACGACTGAGGATGAGATGGCTGGATGGCATCACAGACTCAATGGATATGAGTCTGGGTGAACTCCAGGAGCTGGTGATGGACAGAGAGGCCTGGCGTGCTGCGATTCATGGGGTTGCAGAGTCGGACACCACTGAGCGACTGAACTGAACAGAACTGACTGAATGATAGTAGCTTCTATAAACTTCTGCCAGATTGCTTTCTAATTGTGCTTTTCAAGTTTTCTTTAAATTTTATAATTATCTTGCCTTCTTAATCCATGAATACTGAGAATGTGTTTTTTTAAAAAACGTACCAATCTGACTGTGGATTTCAGCAGTTCAAAGTTATATTTCTTGAAATTATATCATTAAGTGTACCCTAAGCTTAGAACTATTTTATCTTCCTTGACAATCATTTCTTTTGCCATTACATAGTGACTATTTTCATTCCTGAGCACATTTTGCTTTAAAGTCTCCTTTATTTGATATCAAATTAGCACTAATATCTTCCTGGCTTACTGTTTTATTTCTTCCCTGGTCTGGCACTCTTTTGCTTTCGATCTTTATGAATCTTTCTCTCTTAGGACCCATGCGTGTTAGGTACTCAGTCATGTCTGACTCTCTGCGGCCCTGTGGATTGGAGCCCGCCAGGCTCCTCTCTCTTTGGGACTCTCCAGGCAGGAACATGGAGTGGGTTGGCATGCCCTCCTCCAGGGGACCTTCCTGACCCTGGAATCAAACCCATGTTTCCTGTCTCCTGCCCTGCAGGCAGGTTCTTCACCTGGTGGGCCGTCAGGGAAGCCCACTTAGGATCCAGGACAACATGTTTAAAAATACCATGTACATGGAACTTGTTATTGTTCTAATCTGAGGTTCTAGTTTATCTGAAAACATTGTGATATTGTTTTAATTCGTTTAAAAATATTTTTACTTTCATGTTCACATTTTCTATTTATTTTTTATACTTCACTTTCCCTCAAATTAATTCCACTGTTTAATTCCTCACCAACATAAACTGATTTGAAAGTTTTCTATATTTTTCTTTTTAAAAAGGGCAATTTTTCATTTAAATAATTTAAGGCATAAAAAGTTTCAAAAACTAGCATGGATTCACATATTCCTTCTCTTCACCCAACTTCTCCAAATATTAGCCACTGCACAATGACCCAAACCAGGAAATCCACACTGGAAAAATTTATTATTAATGCACCTGCTGATCTTATTGCAGCATCACCAAGTGTCCATGGAGGTCATTTTCCTGGCTCAGGACCAGCCAGGACCACCCATCACAGGGGACTGTCGTGCCTCCGGCCCGGGGCGGCGCCTGGCTGCCTTCCATGGGGACTGTCGCGCCTCCGGCCCGGGGCGGCGCCTGGCTGCCTTCCATGGGGACTGTCGCGCCTCCGGCCTGGGGTGGTGCCTGGCCACCTTCCCCAGGGACTGTTGCAGCGCTTTGTGGACGGTCCCTCAGTCGTGCTTCCTTTGTGCTTTTTGATTAAATTTCTGAGTATTGCTTCTCTGACATTTTTGCCAAAAAGTATGTCAATGCTGCCAGTTGGCAAACTGGAGGTGTTTCGTTCCAAATACTGTGCTTATCATATACAATTCAATGGGACAAGGTCAGCCCCAGGCAGCCCGCTGCCTCCCACAGCCCAGAGAAGCTGCTGGGGCAGCTGTTGGAGTGGCCTCTCGGGACCTGGTCTGGAGATTTGACTTGAGATGGTCTGGTACTACTCAGAAGGGCGGTTTATTCAAGTGTAAGATCCAGTGAGGTGTGCTTCCTTCTGGACATTAAACCATATTCTAAATTACTATTGCAGGAATCCAGTAACTTTGAGAAAATCTCCTTTAATGAGAGCTGGGGACAAATCAGAGATGCTCCTTGTACCTGTCTTACTGGAATTTATTTTGAGGCGGAAGATTTTGACTTTGCTCAGTATCTGGTTAAATCTTAAAAATCATGCAGGCAACTTATAAGGGGAAATAGACCCAAAGAACAAAGACAGTGATTTTCCAAGGGCCTCCGGAGCAAGTCAAACAGAAATCAGCTTGGACCTCCTGCCTCTGGTTTGCACCGACTGTGAGAACAAGGTCACTGGCAGGGAAGTCAACCGCCTGGGGCTTGAGGCAGAACTGTTTGTGCCAGGTCTGTGCCCCTGGGAAACATCTGAGTACTCAGAGAACGTGCTAGCTGGTCTCGTAGCCTGGAGACGTGATTGTACTTTGAGGCTTCATTTATTTGGCATCTTTACTGAGCAACTACCAGCACTTGCTTACGGTTACAATTCCACTTCTGTTGCTTTTCTGCCTCGGAAGCACCTAGCAACCTAGAGCACTGCGTGTGGTGTCTGAGCCCGACCACTTGCTACAGATGAGTCAACAGATGCATTGAAAGTTGAAGTGTTCCCGGCTGCTGCAGAGCTGAAGCGGAGGCTGGACAGAGGGGCTGCCCAGAGCCACCCGCACCGTCCTTCGCCCACTCACGCGGGCTTCCTCTGCTCTTCCCAACCACGGGCACTGCTGCTGCTAAGTCGCGTTAGTCGTGTCCGACTCTGTGCAACCCCATAGACGGCAGCCCACAAGGCTCCCCCGTCCCTGGATTCTCCAGGCAAGAACACTGGAATGGGTTGCCATTTCCTTCTCCAGTGCATGGAAGTGAAAAATGAAAGTGAAGCCGCTCAGTCATGTCCGACTCTTAGCAACCCCATGGACTGTAGCCTACCAGGCTCCCCATCCATGGGATTTCCCAGGCAAGAATACTGGAGTGGGGTGCCATTGCCTTTTCCAAACCACGGGCATGGAGAACGTCTATCCACTGCCACCTCCCGCCTAAAACGAGCCATTGAAGCCTGCAACCTGCCTCTAAGCACTCCCCTAGCTGCCCCCCCCCCCCCCCCCCCCCCCCCCCCCCCCCCAACACA
>SJXQ01011872.1:28253-67169 GCA_006408695.1 Aepyceros melampus | reverse complement strand
GTATCTTCTATTTTCATTCGGTTCCTTTCTATCTCAAAGTATTTTCTAAATTTTCTGGTGATTTCCTCCTTGGGTTAGGTTCCAAATATTTGGAAGTGTGTTAACTTCCAAATATTTAGCTTTATTTTATTGACTCCTAAACACAGTTTATTGACTTCTTAATTCTCCATCCGATGTGCATGTCGTGTGTTAGGTCTGCCTGCAGCCCCGTGTAAGGTCAGTCTGTCCTGGTGAATGTTCTATGGACCTTAACAGAGTGTATCCTACAGGTGCTGAGTGTAGCTTCATGAATGCACTCAGGTTAAGATAGGTGGTGGTATTACTCAGAACCTGATTTTTTTTTTTTGTCCAGTTGTATCAATTGCTAAGGAGCTTAAAACTCTCCAAATATGGTCATATCAGAATTGGCCATTCCTCCCTTTCTCATTTTTTTTTTTCATGTATTTCAGTGTTCTATTATTAGGTCAGACACATGCAGAATCATCTTTTTGAATGTTTTATAATTATGAAGTCCTTCCTTGTCGCTTGTGACATTTTTGTCTTGAAATCTACTTTATCTCATTAGTAGAGCCACTTCAGCCTTCTTTATGCTTAACTGTTTGCATGGTGTACTTTTCCCATCCAGTTACTTTCAATCTAGGCTTCCCTTGTGACTCAGCTGGTAAAGAATCCGCCTACAATGCAGTAGACCTAGGTTTGATCCCTGGGTTGGGAAGATCCCCTGGAGAAAGGAAAGGCTACCCACTCCAGTATTCTGGTCTAGAGAATTCCATGGACTGTATAGGCCATGAGATCGCAAAGAGTCGGACACGACTGAGCAACTTTCACTTCACTTTCAACCTATCTGTGGTTTTAATTGTAAAGTACGTATTTTTTTCTGTGTCTTTAAAGTGAATCTTCTGTATATAGCATAATTTGGGTTTATGTTGCTTAATATCCATTTTGACATCCTTTTTGCCCTTTTAATTGACGTGTTTAGCCTTTTAATGTTTAATGAAACTGTTGCTATGGTTTTGTTTGGGAAACCACTCTATTGTTTGCTTTCTATTCTTTCAAACATTTTAAATATTTGAATACAAAATATTATTTCAATTGTAACTGAATTTTTCAGTTTTCCTATTGCTTTTCAGCTGTATTCCTCTATATAATTGTCTTAGTGACTGTGTGCGATTACAATGCATCCCCTTTGCACAGTCCACTTGCAGTCAATATTCATTTCATGCAACTTGCAGAAATCTTGCAGCTGCCTGCCCATACCTTGTTCTTTCAAGTTACATCTACGAATTCTATAAACCCACATGACAAAAATTGTTCGTTTTTACTCTAAACAATCAGATATGTGTATGTCACATATATTATGTCTTAAGAAAAAAAAAAAACTTTGCATTTCCTGAGATGTAGTTATACGATGCATGCAAGTGTCTGTGCAAATACTGAGATGTACCTGCCAAGCCAGATGCCTTCGGCCCACTGCTGAGGAACTGAGGCCTCATCAGATGCCGCCTCCTCTCAGTTTGAAGAGCTCCCTTTAGCATTCCTATGGTCCAGTTCTGCTGGCAACGCGTCCTCCGAGTTTCATCTGAAAATGCATTTTGCCTGCATTCTGGAAGAGCATTTTCACTTGATGTGGAATTCCGGTTGACTTCAGACACGGCCATCTCACTTTTCTGGGTCTGTGGTTTCTGACGTGAGGCCAGGGTGAATCCAGAATTTGCTCGCCTGAGACAGCTTGTTTCTCTGCTGCTGCTACTGGATTTGCTCTTTATCTTTTTGCCTCTCTGTTATCCTTCTAGAAGTCCAGTTACACGTCACACTATCTGACAACATCTAACACTTTATCCCAAATGTTTTCCTCTCTATTCTACATTTTAGGTTAAACCCAGTGACCTGTAGATGTCGGTCTCAGTTGAGTTTTCTGTTCTCTTGAAAATGTCCTCCATTTTCCTTGTTCATGTGTTACTTTAGCATTCCTATGGTCCAGTTCTGCTGGCAACGCGTCCTCCGAGTTTCATCTGAAAATGCATTTTGCCTGCATTCTGGAAGAGCATTTTCACTTGATGTGGAATTCCGGTTGACTTCAGACACGGCCATCTCACTTTTCTGGGTCTGTGGTTTCTGACGTGAGGCCAGGGTGAATCCAGAATTTGCTCGCCTGAGACAGCTTGTTTCTCTGCTGCTGCTACTGGATTTGCTCTTTATCTTTTTGCCTCTCTGTTATCCTTCTAGAAGTCCAGTTACACGTCACACTATCTGACAACATCTAACACTTTATCCCAAATGTTTTCCTCTCTATTCTACATTTTAGGTTAAACCCAGTGACCTGTAGATGTCGGTCTCAGTTGAGTTTTCTGTTCTCTTGAAAATGTCCTCCATTTTCCTTGTTCATGTGTTAGGTGATTTGGGGGTTTTAATTCTAGATCAGTTCAGTTGCTCGGTCGTGTCTGACTCTTTGCGACCCCATGGACTGCAGCACACCAGCTTCCCTGTCCTTCACCAACTCCTGGAGATAAATTGCTAATAATCTGATCAGCAATCAATTGCAGCTGGCTGGTTAGACTGACATGCAGAGTCTGTGCGAGTTTCTTGCCTGAAGCTTTAATCCCAGGCTGCATCTTGGTCTTCAGCTCAACTGTTCTACATCTCAGGTGCTCAGGAGTGTTGGCCAGAAAGTTAGGCAGCAGAATCTGGGGGTCTCATCTCTGGCTCCTTCTTTCCTAAAATCCCTCCTCTCTCTCCAGTAGGGGCGCTTTTCCGGACACAATCTTCTAAAAGCAGAAACACATCAGTTCCCCCCTGGAGCCCCTTGCCACCCTCCTCACCGTGCCAACTGCCCCTGGTTCCCAGCTACAGGCCACAGAAGCAGGAACTGCTCCAGGCACCATGATCGTTGAGTGGACGCTGCTGCTCCATTCACTCCTCAGGGCCTTCAGGTGGTTGCCTTATGGACGATGGCCAGAGTTCTTGGTTGTCAATCCCAAGACTCATCCGAGAGATTTTACCCAGCAAGGAGAATTAGAACCCTACCTTTTGAAAGACTAAGCTTTACTCTGACAGTAATTATTATCCCCTAAAACACTAATACTCCTAGGATGCATAAGGGAAATACCTGTATTTTTCTATGTAAATTTGTCTCCTTTCATAGAGATCATCTTTTTCTGAGAGTTACTTTCAGAATTCACCCACAGCAATTTGGCAGGAAGGTCTGCTCCACCTGTTGGAATCTGCGGCTGGTGCCGCGGCAGCAGGCATCAGCGCCATCAGCGCCCTCTTTATGCTGAGGCGAGACCGCAGCTCCGATTCCTCAGGACATGATCCAGGACAACGTGCCTTAACCAAGAGCCTCCAGACATCTCTTTTCAATCACAAAAGGGTCCCCATCAGTCACCTCTACTAGCTCTGCTGATCGTTATTGTTCAGTCGCGGCCGACTCTTTGCAACCCCATGGACTGCAGCACACCAGGCCTCCCTGTCCATCACCAACTCCTGGAGTTTGCTCAAACTCATGTCCATCGAGTCAGTGATGCCGTCCAGCCATCTCATCCTCTGTCACCCTCTTCTCCTCCTGCCCTCGATGTTTCTCAGCATCAGGGTCTTTTCCAACTGATTTCACTTTACTGTAACGGAGCCGGGCTACTCAGTGGCTATCTTTGCGTGTCTTTCCTGTTTAAAATTTTACTATGGAAAATTTCAACTGTATCAAAAGTGAAGAGAATGATATATATATGTCTCTCACTTTAAGCTTAGTGATGAAGGCACATTGAAAGGCGAGATGGGCCCCTTGTGCCAGCTAGCCAAGCTGTATAGCGAATGAAAAGTTCTTAAAGGAAATGAACAGTGCTGCTCCCCTGAACACAAAGGTGATAAGAGAGTGAAACAGCCTCACTGCTGACAAGGAGAAAGTGGAGAGAAGAACGACCAGCCGCACATCCCCTTCAACTGACGTGTGTTCCAGAGCAAGGCCCAGCTCCCTTCACTGAGGCCAAGGCAGGCGAGGAGACTGCCAGAGAGCAGCGTGAGACCACAGAGGCTGGCTCTCAGGCTGCCAAGAAGCCGCTGCCTCCAGGACGGGAGTGCCCCGTGAGGTGCTGGTGCCGAGGTGCAGGCAGGTGCTGAGGACGTGGCTACAGGGGCCACGGGGTGCCACCAGCCACGGTCCAGCAGAAGGAGTGCCGTCCAGGACTCTGGTGCCGAGAGAGGCCCACGCCAGCATCCAAGCTTCCGAGGAGACCGACGGTCTTGGCAGCAGCTCTGGCAGCTGGTGACCAAGTGAAACCAGTGCTCATCTACTGTCTGGAGGCCCTGGGCCCGTAAGAACCGTGTCAGATCTGCTTTTCCTGTGCTCTGTAAACCCAGTGCTCACCTACTGTCTGGAGGCCCTGGGCCCGTGAGAACCGTGTCAGATCTGCTCTGTCTGTGCTCTGTAAACCCAGTGCTCACCTACTGTCTGGAGGCCCTGGGCCCGTGAGAACCGTGTCAGATCTGCTTTGCCTGTGCTCTGTAAACGGACAATAACGCTGGGACGACAGCAGGTCTACTTACTGCATAGCTCACTATTTTAAAAACTTCCTGGTGACTCAGATGGTAGAGAATCTTGCAGGAGACCCAGGCTTGATTCTTGGATCATGAAAATCCTTTGGAGAAGGAATAGCAGCCCACTCCAGTAATCTTGCCTAGAGAATTCCACGGACAGAGGAGGCTGGTGGGCTACAGTCCATGGGGTCACAAAGAGTCAGACATGATTGAGCAACTAACACTTTTTTTTTAAAACTATTTTAAGCCCACTGTTGAGACCTATTGCTCAGAAACCAAGATTCTTTCCCAATTACTGCTCACTGACAAGCACCTGCTCCCCCAAGAGCTTTGACGGATGACGAGGCTCGCGCTGTTTTCACACCTGCTAACACAGCCAACCTGCAGCCCACGGAGCCCTGACTTTCAAGTCTTATATTTAAGAAACCCACCTCACAAAGCTATAGCTGCCACAGACAGCAGCTCTTTGGTGGATCTGGGCAACCTTCTGGAGAGGAGTCGGCATTCCCGATGCTGCGAAGAACGTTTGTGATCTGTGCAAAGAAGTCAGAATGTCCACAGTAACAGGAGCTGCAGGAAGTGGATCTCAGCCCTCAGGGATGGCTTCTCAGGGCTCAAGACTCTTATTCATATATGACAAAAACCCACAAAATTCTGTAAATAAATACTCTTCAATTAAAAAAAAAAAAGGAAAAGAAGGAAGACAAGACTTCAGTGAAGGAGCAGCAGCGAAGTGTGGCAGAGGAGCGGCAGGAGGCCTGCAGTCACGCATGGAGCCTGAAGACGGACTGAAGCGCGCGGATCCCAGGGCGAAGTCTCAACAGAGGAGGGGTTGCTTCCCATGGGTCAGCAATGGAAGCGGTTGCTTGAGACAGAATTTACTCCTGGTGAAGATGCTGTGAAGACTGGAAATTATAACAAGGGTTTAGGATATTCTATAACGCTTAAAAGCTAAAACAGGGGCAGAGTTTGAGGGGATGGGCTCCAGTTTTGAAAGAAGTTCTGGGTAAAACACCACCAAACAGCAGGGCTACTGCAGAGAAGCCACTGGGGGAAAGGCAGTCGATCCAGGAGGCCAAGTTCACTGACTCACCTTAAGGAGCGGCCGCAGCCACGACGACTTTCAGCGACCACCACTCTGAGAACCGGCGTCCGTCAACACGGAGGCGAGGCCCTCCACCAGTAGAAAGGGTGTGGCTCACTGAAGATGATGTCCAGTCAGCACTGTTCAGCAACACAGTATGTCTTAAGGGAAGTACGTACACTTTCTAGGTATGCTACCGCAACTTACCGTGCGGTGTAAACACGCTCTGAGAATCCACCAGTCTTCACGCTTGCCCCTTCTGCTGCGGGGGCTGGGCTGAGCCCACGGTCGAGGCCGACTGTAGCAATTCTGCTCATCGTCCATGGCGTGTTCTTCACTCCCCTGTATTTCCTGAGATTATGAGGTAGGCAGACCCAGACTTAAGTCTCACTTTTTAGCAAGAATCCGTTGTTGTATTCTGAGACGTATTTCTGATTATGGGATGAAAGGTTATGTTCTGCACACTCAGTCTGACTTGGCACCATCGGCTCCTGGCATGGGGAGTGGGGTTGTCAAGACAGGAGGCTCATGGCTCCTTTTTCAAGTTTTAAAAGTTGCCATAAATGCTCATGTCTGTGAGCAACAAACACGAAGCACGCGTGTGTGAGCAGTTTGGTGTTATGATCAAACAAAACAAAAGCAAAAAGCTAACTTGAACTTTCCATTACAGAGGGCAGACTGAAACCGCCCATCACCCTAACCTCTAACCAAAGCCCTGCGAAGATGGCAGAGCAGTGTGCGCACACACCACTCACGCCTGCTGCACGCACAGTCCGTCTTCTGCACACAACACAGACCTAACTATACAGAGTTAAAACCACAGCTAAATAAGCACACAGGAGTTTTAACAGCTGCCAAGAATACGGGTGCGTGGAAACCGATGGGGTCAAACTTAGGTCCTTACTCGGCAGCACGAGAACAAAGACGCAACCTAGTTCACACTGCAGAACTGAGCCTGAGAGTCAGGAGCTCACGCTACGGGAACGCTTCAGATGGGGATAAGGCCCAGCGGTCCATAATGGCTGTTAAGAGAGAGGCAGCTGTCCCCCACGCAACCCACCCACCAGTAGAGCCGGTGCGTCCTTCTCCTCAGCGGTGGACGTGTGGTGCCAGGGCCAGAGCAGCGTGGACACGTGTGTGAGCAGCTCCGCCCCAGCGCTGCCAGAGGGCCGCCTAGACAACCACTCGCACTAGCATTACTACCTGCTGCTGCTGCTCAATCGCTCCAGTCGTGGCTGACTCTGTGCGACCCCACAGACGGCAGCCCACCAGGCTCCCCCGTCCCTGGGATTCTCCAGGCAAGAACACTGGAGCGGGTTGCCATTTCGTTCTCCAATGCGTGAAAGTGAAAAGTGAAAGGGAAGTCGCTCGGTCGTTCCGACTAGTAGCGACCCCATGGACTGCAGCCCACCAGGCTCCTCTGTCCATGGGATTTTCAGGCAAGAGTACTGGAGTGGAGTGCCATCGCCTTCTCCGATTAATACATGAGAGACACTCAAATCTACGTATTTTAGGAAACTTGTCTTCATTAAAAGCTGGTGGAGACACGTTTGGACTCTCATGCAGCCACTGGCCGAGCCCTTAAGCACATGAGCCGGACAGAGGCAGCATCGTCTGGAACCACGTCAGAGTAGAAGGCAATCTCTTCAGCTCACCTTCAGGAAAACCGGCTGCAGCATGGGGCAGGACTGACTCGGGCACCAAGCCCACGGCAGCGGCGCTTGTCCTCAATGACGGGGTCGTTTCTGAAATGCACTTTCACGGACACCAAGGTCTCGCAAACCCAGACTGTTTCCGGGACTCTTCTAGCGCAGAAGGCCAGACCGACGTGCAGCTGTGGCCGTGCCAAACACAAGGGCCTCTGTGCACCTCACTTCTCAGCACCTCTTTCCCTCTTTGTAAGGTCGCTCCATGTCCTGCTCTGCCTCTCGGCTTCCTACTAACACCATTGCACCCAGCGATCTCCTCAACTACTAAATTCTCTTTCCCAGCCCAAGCAGGTCTTCTCCAGGAGCTGCTTCTTCCGTGAGCCCAGCTTTGAGTCTGGAGTTCATGAGTGCCCACACTCCACTCAGAGCTGGAGATGCTGAGTCTCTGTGTCACCGCCACTGTCCTCGGGCGCCGTGTGGCTCTGAGCCCGACACTCTCGTCTGGCTCCCAGGGGCCTGACAGCGGAGACCCGCCGACAAGAGGACAGTTAGCAGGACACCTAGTAATGGTATCCAGCAGCGATCAGAAGACACAGGCAAACCGAGACTTGTCTTTATTTTGGGTATTAAAATTAGACACACAAAAGAATTACATAAGAAATGAAACTTGAAATAAAAAAATACCAATTATGTCTTGTATTAAAGACACATCCTTTATTGACTGAGGGGTCTTCATCATACACTTAAAAAAGGCAAGTGCTCAGGACTGTGGCTCTGTACTCTGAGTTATAGCCACAGCGGGTACAGGGCTGAACGTGCCTAGGAGAGCCCCACCTTCAGTATATTTCTTCATAAGTTTTGTTCAAGACAAAACCTTCCTGACACCAAAGAAACAAACACAAGACTGACTGACTTCAAATGATGACACAGCACACGGCCGCAGAGGACCTCAGAGCTCCCTGCACGAATACACTAATGCCAGCATAGAAGGCGGGCCTGCAGCACTGCGGAGCAATCTAAAACCTGACTCGGTTTTCTGAAGCAAACGGTGTGACGAAGGCAAGCCAGGGAAGCCGAGTCTGCAGGAGGACATGGCAGCCTGACCTGTTCTGGCGACAGCGTCACTGGTGGCTCCCGTGCCTGGTGACACAGATGCCACCAGAGCAGAGACCCAGAGCCAGCGGGCAGCGCACTGCAGAGGCCAGAGCCAGCGGACAGGACACTGCAGAGGCCAGAGCCAGTGAGCAGGACACCGCAGAGGCCAGAGAAGTGGTGCGGGGTTGGGGGGGGGGCGCGGCACAGGGTGCCTGGTTCTGGAGGAGATGCTGATGGCAGCCCCTCACATGTACAGGGGTCACAGGGGCAGGAGGCCCATGTCAGGTTCAGGGCAAGTCACACAGAAAAGGCCTAACGTGAGTGCTGTGAACACAGAAGCCAGGCAGCAGAGTTAACTCTGGAACCGAGGCCCACAAGTAATCTCCCCAACGTAACACCTTGGTAGGCGGGCCGCACACTTTTCTGAAAGTCCACTTGGGTTAGGAGCTCTAGAGCCATCGGCGTGGAATGAAGGCTTTCACATGGCTGCACAGTTTGGGGCAGCTCCAGGTGTTCACATGTGACTTTCTACTAAACCACGGATCCCCTCCCAAGGTGTCCTGGAAGCTGCAGGAGACCCAGGAAGACGCTTTGGGTCTGAGCTGCCCTGCCTTCTATAGCCTTCACCTCGCAGCATGTAGCTTCGAGATGCTCCCTAATTTTTAGAAAGGTATTTAAAGTCATACTGTGAAAGTTGCTCAGTCATGTCTGACTCTTTGCTGTACAGTCCATGGAATTCTCCAGGCCAGAACAGGAGTGGAGCCTTTCCTTTCTCCAGGGGATCTTCCCAACCCAGGGATCGAACCCAGGTCTCCTACACTGCAGGTGGCACACAAGGCCTAGGGTAATAAGAATGGCAAAGCAAGTACTTCCTGGGCATTTAAATCAGGTCAGTCTGGCTGAAATAACACACACACCAACATCTTTCTAAGCTCCCCAATAAGGGGGAAAAAGAGAGAGGGGGCAGCCTAAGCTTCCATGCAGACACCTGTGGGCGCTCAGCGGAGCACGACCTGGAGGCTCTACATCTTCACGGCGGGCGGGGGGGCAGCCTGGAAGCAGGCCAGCTGCAGGTGCATGCCGCTCTTGACCCGGCTCAGCAGCTCCTCCAGCAGCCTGTGGAAGAGACACACAGCCACATGGCTCCTGCCCCGCGGAGCTTCTCCAGCCAGGAAAGCCACTTTCTATGGGCTCTGAATTCCACGACCAAATAAAGGCAGCTAAAGAAGGGCCTCTAAGGGAGCATCTATCTGTAGGCATACTTAGGTTCATACACAAAACCATCCTCCTGCCCTTTCCCCTGGATTAACTGGATCCCTCCCTAAACAGACTGATGTTTGGGGTCCAGGCATTCCAGAGCTCTGACAGGCACTCTCTGTGACTCTGATAACACAGCGAAGTGTCTCACAACCCCCATGTCAGGACAAGCCCCCCGTGCTGCCCACCTGCAGTCACCTTTGCCCTCACCCCACTCCTTGGCAATGACTGGTCTATTTTCCATTCTTCTTATTTTGCATTTCTGCCTTTAACAAGTATTGGAGAGGTGAACTGAAGGGGTGAAGAGGCACCCACAGAGTCGGGGTAGTCCAAGCGGCAGCAGTGACTCCATCTGGCCCCTCTGCTGGCCAGACACACTGGACGATTTCACGGCCATGAGGGGTCAACAGCTCACTGGGCTCAGATGAAGCAACCAAGAAAGAGCTTGCTGGTGCCTGGGTCACGGGATCACTTCCTGGTTTAGCGATGCTTCCAGCAGCCCCACAGCAACCCTGCCTGGCCTTCCTCACAGCGTCTGCTGCTCCCGGCCGTCCCGAACCACTAGTCTTCTGAGCAGACGAGTGAGCCCCACTTGCACAAGCTGATGGTGAGTGAGGCTTTAAATCTTTCACTTCATTATGTTAAAGGACTGCACAGGCTTTGAACACGTGGTCAGTGAGGAGGTGGGACGGGAAGGCAGGGCTTCCCAGCTCCTCTCAGAGAAACCAGGTCACCCTGCCCTCCCAGCCCTGTCCATGCCTCCGGGGACCCCCTGCCCGTGCGGGTCCACCACGCTCCCCTGTGCTGTCACAGCTGACCCCAAGGGCTGCTCTGTAACTGTCCACAACCCGTCCAGCAGCTGCAGGGTGGGGGACCTCGGCTAGGCTGGGAAAGAGCCCAGGCAGGCTGACATCTGCCTGGCCTAGACTGTGTCTCAGGTCAGAATTTCCCGTTACATGAGTAGCAAAGGTGAAAGCCAGGCTGAAACCATTAATACAGCNTCCACGTCACACGGGGCGTGCAGGCACAGTGCTCCACGTCACACGGGGCGTGCAGGCACAGTGCTCCACGTCACACGGGGCGTGCAGGCACAGTGCTCCACGTCACACGGGGCGTGCAGGCACAGTGCTCCACGTCACACGGGGCGTGCAGGCACAGTGCTCCACGTCACACGGGGCGTGCAGGCACAGTGCTCCACGTCACACGGGGCGTGCAGGCACAGTGCTCCACGTCACACGGGGCGTGCAGGCACAGTGCTCCACGTCACACGGGGCGTGCAGGCACAGTGCTCCACGTCACACGGGGCGTGCAGGCACAGTGCTCCACGTCACACGGGGCGTGCAGGCACAGTGCTCCACGTCACACGGGGCGTGCAGGCACAGTGCTCCACGTCACACGGGGCGTGCAGGCACAGTGCTCCACGTCACACGGGGCGTGCAGGCACAGTGCTCCACGTCACACGGGGCGTGCAGGCACAGTGCTCCACGTCACACGGGGCGTGCAGGCACAGTGCTCCACGTCACACGGGGCGTGCACGCACACGCTGACCCACTGGACAGACACGCAGCCTCTGCGTGCTGCCTGCACCGTGCTGTCTTCTCTCTCACATTTCTCTGAGTACTATCTTCTTACAAATTTCAGACAATAACACAGTTTTCTGAGTCAAAATAAACTTTCTTATAAAAGTTTAAGTGACTGGTATAGTTACTTAAAAAAAGGAAAGAACTAATTTCTGAAACGTCATAAACCAGGTTCCACCTCCTCCTGCCACATGGGAGACAGGCGTGTCTGAGGGCCACCGAGTCCCACCTCCCTCCAGGCCACGCCTAAAGAGGAGGTGTCCAGGTGACAACACGCCACCTGAGAGCAGCTCGCGACTTACTTTCTGTCTGCTCCACTCGAGAGCTGAGGCAGGGCTTCCAGGGCCTGCTTGAAGCTGGATCTGTAAGAGACAGCATCCCAGGCGGAGACATGCCGGCCCCACCGGGAACAGGGACGTTAGAGAAAAGCGTGTCTTATGTTCAGAGGAACTCACAGGCCGGCGAAGCAAGTAGAGCAGGAGGGAAAGTGAAAATGAAAGCGAGGTTTGCAGAAGCAGGGCCAGAAGAACTAAACCAGGAAATAAAACATGACTTTAAAAGTGAAGGAGAAACTGAATTCACACAAGGTGCTTCTAACAGTAGATGAGAGCTTGGTGTTAAAAGCAAAGGAGAAACTGAATTTTACACAAGGCGCTTCTACTAGTAGATGAGAGCTTGGTGTGGAGTTGTTAAATTTAAAAAGGTCTTTACTTTCAAACCAAAACCAAACTATACAAATAAAGCAGCTGCTAAGAAAGGAAGGGAGCTAAGTAGGAACAGGGGGGATCCTGTGCAAAATGATACAAAGGGGGCACTTCTGGAATTGACACGTGCCGGGCCTGATGTACAACAATTTCTTACAATAACTGAACATGTCTTAAGAGCACTTAGCTATTGTATCTAAAATTTGTAAGATAAGGGAGAGGTATGTGCATACATACGTATAACTTGACATCATTTCATTTTGTGAAATATGGAAAAGGGAGAGAATTTTAAAAACGATCTCATTTGTCTAAGTTTCTAAAGTAGAAAGTACCAGCAGAGTAGCTAAATCAAGCAGTAACACAGAGCAGACAGCGGCAGGAGCCACCAGACAGGCTCCTGGTGAACAACCTCACACCAACTGCATGGTGACAGTCAGGATGAGGGCCCGAGCACGCCATCCAAAGCTGGAGACAATGGCAAGTGCATCGTGGCACATGTTTAAACAGCTTCCTTGTGGACCTGGCACTTCCCAGGCGGCCCTACCAATGGGGTAAACAGTCTTGCGTAGGCAGAGCTGTTTCAGTTCGCCTAATGATGTCTCAATGATAGGAAATCCTGACTTTCATTCAAAACAGCTAAAAATTATCATCAAATTTCCACTACAAAATTTTGCAGAGAAACCACAAGGCTTCCTCTTATGCTGATATTCACTAAGAGTCTGTGATGAGTAAACTGACTCAATTCTTATTTTCTCCTTTTCAAAAGAAGTACATGGTGCTCTGTGACAGCACTCGTAAGACTGAGGTTCATCCCCACCTTGAGGAAGAGCCTGTGTGTCCCTGGCTTGGGGTCGCTTCGTGTGTTTAGCAAGACAGCCGGTCAGATGCAAACACGAGATCGCCGAGTCACAAGTGCGCGTGCGGGACCACCACCCGAACTAGGGGCCTCGTGGGGGCTCCCGGGACAGCACGGAGCTCCTCACCTGCTTTCCAGCGTCAGGTGGGCCGCCACCGTGTCCCGCAGCGTGCAGATTTCAAGCCTGGCCTGGGGTGAGAAACGGACAGGTGACCACAGGGAACCATGTCAACGGTCCCGCAGAGAGAAGCGAGGGTGAGCCCCAGCCTGCTCCCTGCAGAGCAGACCGCCACGGCCACAGCAGCAGCTCCTACAGCAGACCTTCTAAATCAGCCCAAAGAGGCTGGCTATGACAACGTCCCCTGTTACTGAACAAGGGTATGAGCTGCCAAGTCTGACGCCGTGAAGGCAGGGGTCTTGCTCTGAAAGGTACAGATCGTGCCAGGGCCGTCCAGCCCCTGGGCCTCCCCATTCAACAGCACCTCCCTGGTCTCGGGGAGGAAGTGAGGCCTCACTGCCTTGAGGCTGACGGGACAGAGGGACACAGGCTGCCTCACTGCCCCCTGCTGCCTTCCAGCACCACGCGTGCCCTTGGCGCCAAGTGCTGCAGACTCAGTGCAGTGCCGTGAAGCTACAGCTGACTTTTCTCTTATGTTTCTTCTTTTCTTTTTAAAAACAAAACATGACAAGTTGGCCCCAGACAAACAACATGGAAAAGGAGTAGCACGGTTAGAGAAACTCAGACCTCCAGACTTCAAAATGTACCGTGATGCTACGGTAGCTCGAGCAGTGTAGCACTGGCACGTGGCTGACATGCAGCCAGCGGGACAGGCCTGAGGCCCAGAAGCAAACCTTCATGCCCGCTGCGCCCACCGCTGAGCGGCGAGCCTTCACGCCTGCCGCCGAGCGGTGAACCTTTACATCCACAGCCAAGCGGCTCTCCGCAAGGAGCCAGGGCCACTCGGTGGGGCAGAGGGCCTCTCTAATGCGTGGTCCTTGGGCAGCAGGACCTGCATGTCTGCACTCCCAGGACTCAAGGTGAGCCTCTGCCTTAAAACAAAAACTACCTTGAGCAGAGCACAGACCACGTGTGTGATGACACTGTAGCACGCCGAGGAGAGAACCAGAGTGGGCCTCTGTGGCGTTAGGTCAGGCCTGCCTTCTCAGGGAGGACAACAGAAGTACAAGAGACAAGAGCAAAAAGGGAGACCTTGGGATTTCTCAGGATTAAAACATTTCTCAGGATGTTACAAAGGACATCGCCACAGGCATGATGCTCACACAGGAGGAGATACCCTTGGCAGACACGGGGATGGCCACGACTAGCCAGCCACCACTGCTGACGAGGATGTGCGGAATCTGGGACCTTCATACACTGCTGGTAGGAAAGCAGCTACAGCTACTCTGAAAGCAGCCTGGAGTTCACCCAGTGATTCCAGGAGCCACAGAACCCAGCAACTCCAGTCCCTGGTATACGCCTAAGAGAAATGAGAACGTGTGGCCACAGAGAACCTGCACACGTGTTCACAGAACCCTGTTTCCTGTCAGCTCCAAAGCGCAAACCCTAATGTCCAACAAACGATGAGCAGACAGACGTGAGGCAGCACCCTACACAACGGAATGTCAGCCATGAAGAGGCACGACGCAGGCGAACACAGATGGACCTGCAGCTGCCCAGGGGGCTGTTTAAGACACATGGCCCTCAGCAGCACGGGCACAGAACACACACAAGGATGAGCGCCGGAGCAGAGGAAGGCTGACTCACGTAAGGTGAACGCGCGGCACAGAAAGCGGGTGTTCGGCCCCATTTCTCAGTGGGTCAGAAGCCTGAAACAGCTCATAATGAGAAAGTGTTCATGGGACTACCTGCCTTTACTGCTTATGTTCTGTGTATATATAAAAATGGACCTACAAGGAGGATATCAGAGACAAAAAATACGGTAACTTCCAGCTCAATATTTTAGGAGATGGATTAAATCACTATAAAACTAATCTTTGCTAGAAGCTTACTCAGACAAAGGATAAGATGCTGTATAACTAACCTATGAATCATGCCTGCTGTGAGAGCTGTGAGGATTCACACAGAACACACAGGCTGCTGGCCAGCAGCGCACCTCCTGGCTGGCTCCAGGAAGGCCTGAGACTGGGGGCCGCTCAGCCCTTCACGGTAGGCCCTCTCAGTCACCTGCTGAGAAGGTCACACACAGGAGGCCCCAAGGGCAGTGGGCAGAGGTTTTCAGAACAGAACTGAGTGTCTCCAGGGGGCACAGGGCATGGGAGGCCAGGCAGGCATGGAGGTGGGGCCTCCAGCTGACTCTGCCGTCGCTTCCGGCCCCTTCCTGTCGGCCGTGAGAGAACTCGGCCATCAGCTAGATGGGCTGCGGAGAAGGTGTGGGGAAGGGGGGTTTCTGTTGTAATTCCAAGACCCCTTGGGCTTCCCCGGTGGCTCAGCTGCTAAAGAATCCGCCTGCAATGTGGGAGACCTGTGTTTGATCCCTGGGTAGGGAAGATCCGCTGGAGAAGGGAAAGGCTGCCCACTCAGTGTTCTGGCCTGGAGAATCCCACGGACTGTACAGTCCATGGGATCACAAAGAGTCAGAGACGACTGAGCGATTTTCACTTTCACTTTCAAGACCCCTTAGGCCCAAAGCAGATACTGCACCTCCCCTTTAATTCATCTTCACACACACAAGGTTTCTGTTATGAGTCTTCAGGTTTTTCTTTTTACTGATACATTTTCTTATTTTTACTATTACTCAGGTTTAAGTTGTTATCTGAAGGGGGCTGGCCTGATAGGAGGGCCTCAGCCAGTACTAAAAGCAACACTTCTGGGACTTTTAGAAACCCTCACAAGGCCCTTGCCACAAGGCCCCTGGGTGGGGCTCGGGCCTCCACAACTCTGCAGGCCTGGCTCCTACAATCTGGCCACATGCAAACCCAGACCCACCTGACTTATCCAAGTTACATTTGTTACTGTAATTATGTAATTCCCTGAAATGCAACATAAACCAAAGGAGTATGAGTAGAAAGAAACAGCTGTCATTTCTAAGCAAGCTGCACTGATGGCTCTGGAAAGACTACTTACAAGTGAGTTGCTAAAACTTTCCTTAAATTAAATGTAGTGAAGACATTTGTAAAACAAGCAACAAAAATATCACCAAGCTGCAGAAGTGCTGTGCATTCAGATAGGCACACAAGCACTGCCACACTCTGAAGGGAGAGCAGTTCTGGGATCACTGATGTCCTGGATGTGGTCCCAGGGGACGGTGCACCCTGCGACTGGCAGAGCCCCCGAGAAAACGGCACAAAGCCTGTGCGGACCTCTCGGGACTACAGCTGACACACAGCTCCGTGGTTCCCACAACTGAGTCCCTGTGCCAGCAGCGGCACGGTACCTGCAGGGCTCCGTTTCTGCTGAAGGACGAGACGCACTGCATAAGCCGGCTCAGCTCCTCAGAGACCGCCTCCACCACCCTGGACAGCACCCGGGGCACCAGGTCCCTGGAGACAGTGAACACCTGACAGAAGGTTGGAAACACAAAGGAACGGGGTGTTACGGGGACTTTCCTTGACCCAAACGTGTCAGAAATAAAGGGACGCACACAGCGAAACCACGCCCAGGGCTCCTCAGCCATGAATGGAAGGGGACACGGCTGACACTCGGGCCGTGCTCACCACGCTTGACAAAAGGGAGCCTCTGAAAATAGACGGGCAGGCAGAGTTCTGAACGGTGCTGCTGACAGTGACAAGGTGAAACGGCTTTAAGGATTTTCCCCTCTTACCTTTTTCACAAGAAGAACTGTGATTTCTAAAGAGGAAATTGTAGAAATAAAAACATACTAGGTCAGGCTCTCCTGGGATCAAAACAACGGCTACTTCATACTGGGTACATAACTCTGTATTACACAAGAGTTCTCAATTTTACTATCCGCTGAATTAAAAATGTTTCCTTTCATTTGACAAAAACACCATTTTCAAGTTTTGAATTTTGATAGTTTCAAACTAAGAATTACTATATTTGGTGAAACATTACTATCCTGACTTCTATGTTAAACTAGATCATATTTTTTTTTAGCTTTTCCATTTTTCAGATTCAGTCACTAGTATTAAACCATCGGGTCAACCCAAACATAACCTGAGCATTGAAGAAAATTCTGGGCAAGGTAAGATTGTTTGCGAACAGTAAACAGTAAATGTTATGTACAGAATTCTACTTTCAGCCACTGGGATGTGTGGAAAAGGGACTGGAAAAGCCTTTTTGTTTGTTTGTAAACAGTGACAGTGGGTGCCTCAGTAGGAGTCACCATCATCACGTAAAGGCCCACACACCTGGCAGCGCCCTTGGCACCACCTGCGATGGGCCTTCTCCACCGCCGGAGGATCTGACGCCGCACGGACTTCCCAGAAGCTGACCTAACAGAAGAGCGTTTTTATCAACGTCTCTGATGCATAAAAAGTGTCCAAGCTGGAAGTATGTCACTCATCATAAAAAGGTGTGCGTGGTAAGTTCCCGCCTGAGCTAAACCACATAAAACTTTATTTCACAAAGAACGAGTCCGCGGCCGCTCTCTGCGGAGGCTGCTGGGCTTGGCTGCCTCCGCAAGCAGGCAGCACTGTGTCCTTCACTCACGCTCTGGTTCAGCCTCCATGATCATATGTCTCCAGGTCACCGAGGTGACCCAGACGGCACGTGTGGGTACAGAGGGGGAGGCAGAACTCACCTCCTGATGCACCTGCCCAGAGGCAGACACGCAGAAGGAGGGTTTTCGGCAGTGGTCACTGCAACAGCAGTCTTCTACAGAGAACCTCTCTGCTGGACGATGGCCCACGAGGAGCAGCCAAGCCAGAACGACAGTGGATGGGACACTAGCGGAAAGCTCCCTGGGAGCGGGCCAGGCGTGACTGGCAGCACCAGCGTCCGGGAACCCTCGTCAGCCACACAGGGGAGGCCACTACCTGTGCCCTGCCACAGGCTGAGCCTGTCCTCCAGCATGCCCCATGGCTGCCAGAATAAGACAAGACGCCAGCGCTCACTGGTACACTGGTGAAGACCAGGGCAGCGGGTGCCCAAAAACACCCTTTCACTCTCTTATCTCTTTACCTGCAAAATATCCATTAGTCTTAATTATGAGGAAAAAACGTACCATATTTTATAAAAAAGACTCTCACAGTTAAAGCATGCATACATGTGCGCTGAAACCAGATCCTGTGTTTTACTCAGTAAACACTCAAATCTGTGTTTTACTCGGACTGAAAATACATCCTGAAGGGAGAAGGCCCCCACAAGAACCACCACACTCACCCCTCCTCTCTGGCGCAGTCGCCCACACCCCTCAGGGGCAGCTGGTGACAGCTTACCTCTGCGTGCACGGCGATTATATTCACCAACGCTTCTTTCAAGTAGTTTCTGACTCCTGCAATCAACGGGGGAGGGAAAGGCATTTAGTGGAGATGTGAGGGCCTCGCACCTTCCAGGACGCAGAGGGCCAGCACAGGCCCAGAGCTCCTGAGGGCACTTCCGTTTCCATCTCCTCTTCACAAGTCAGGACCCGCGGCAGGAGGGCTGGGAGACCAGCCCATCTCCCACCCACAAGTGCCAGGTTCGCACCCTCGTGGGGCTGCAGTGAGGAGGCCCTGGTGCTCACAGGGTTCCTAAGAGCCCCAGTGCTATTTTGCAAGAAAAAGTATAAAAACAAAACACTGCTCTAGCAACTCCAAAACAACCACTCTCACTTGGAGAACAGTGCTTCAGGATGCCTTCGAGAGTTAACAGCACAAACTGAGAATTTCTTCTGCATGAAACAGAAAATCCTACTGTGTCGCAAAGTCGTGTTCCCCACCACCTGCCCAAGCTGCTGATTAGCTGGAGGGCTGGGCCACAGCCCGTGAGGCCCCGCACGTGGCGGCTCCGCACACACAGCCGCGCCAGGCTGCTGAGCTCCGCGTCGGTGCAGACGCGCTCAGCTTGTGAGGAGCCAATCTCACAAACATTTCTTTGGTTCTGTTTTGCTGATGGAATAACTGAGAAAACAGATTGAAACATAATTGAATACAATCCACAAGTAAGTTGATTCTTCCTGAGAACAAGGACAGCTGTGGGGTAATGAGTCCTGTCTGGGAGGAAAGAGCCATCCTAGCAGAAGTGAAAGGTGAAATGAGTGACTAGTGTGAGGACCAGCAGAGCTGTCTCCCCGAGAGGAGGCTCCCCGGCCAGGCAGGGGCTTGTGGGCCCCAGCGCTGTGCTCTGGTCAACGCGACCACTGGGCTCAAGACTTGAGTCTTTAAGCTGAACCGTGTGGAGGGCTGGCTTCTGCACATCCAGAGGTGAATGCAGCTCCTGGGCCCGCCACAGTGAGCCCACACACAAGGGCGCGTGTGCAAATGCACACGGAGTCCTCAGGAGGCTGTGAGCCCACTGGGACTCTCTGGTCACACTCTGCACGGTTCAGGAAGGATGGTGCGTGTCGCTCACCCCAGGGAAGGGGCGCCTGGCTCCCCGGTGACATTGGGGCACTGGGTTGAGTGAATGAGAACCACAAGTCCAACCCGCGGGCCACAGCTAGCCCTGACCTCAGGCCTCCCTGGTGGCTGTGCTCAGCCTCCCCGGAGCTCCTGGACGGCCCTGACTAGGGGGCTGCCGGGGTTGCAGCAGAGATGTTGCCCACTCCACACAGGGCCATCTCTCAGAGGACAGCAGGGTGGGGAGCTCTCCCCAGTGCGGCCGTGCCGGCATGCAGGCCCCCCAGGCACCCCGGCCCACGCCTGGCTAACACTGTGTCCCGGCTGGACTGTCAGCTCCGTGGGCACGGGGCTTGTCCCCTTCACCGCACCTCTGAAGCCTCAGACCCACCACAGTGGCTGGGCGGCAGCTCAAGAATGTTTACGCATAGGAAACAAAAAGGGCAAGGGCAGCATGTGCTCACTCACGACGACACTCCCAGGACTGAGCCTCTTACGCTGAAAAGTGGACGTGTGAGCGAGCCAGCAGGACGACACTCCTAGGACTGAGCCTCTTACGCTGAAAAGTGGACGTGTGAGTGAGCCAACAGGCGAGAGAACAAGCCCAGGCGGGAGTCTGACCCACAAAGGGGGTGATGACACTCCTAGGACTGAGCCTCTTATGCTGAAAAGTGGACGTGTGAGCGAGCCAACAGGCGAGAGAACAAGCCCAGGCGGAGTGAACCAACAGGCGAGAGAACAAGCCCAGGCGGGAGTCTGACCTACAAAGGGGGTGACGACACTCCTAGGACTGAGCCTCTTACACTGAAAAGGGGACATGTGAGTGAGCCAACAGGCGAGAGAACAAGCCCAGGCGGAGTGAACCAACAGGCGAGAGAACAAGCCCAGGCGGGAGTCTGACCCACAAAGGGGGTGACGACACTCCCAGGACTGAGCCTCTTACGCTGAAAAGTGGACGTGTGAGCGAGCCAACAGGCGAGAGAACAAGCCCAGGCGGAGTGAACCAAAGGCGAGAGAACAAGCCCAGGCGGGAGTCTGACCCACAAAGGGGGTGACGACACTCCCAGGACTGAGCCTCTTACGCTGAAAAGTGGATGTGTGAGTGAACCAACAGGCGAGAGAACAAGCCCAGGCGAGAGTCTGACCCACACAGGGGGTCAACACTGGGTGTCTGTGCAGGGGACAGACACTGGGTGTCTGCTAAGGCAAGTCTCTCCCCTTTCAAGGGATTTAAGAAAACAAAGACAGCCTTCTGAAATAAGTTTTCAGGGTTCATTTGAAAAATCAATTTGAATAAAGAAAGTATAGCAGAATACAATACTGCTGAGGCTAAATACATCTGTTTTCAGCCTGATTTTTCCAGCTGTACCCCTGAGCAAACGGCCTGCTCCAAAGAGCAGGACGTCAACCTGGCCTCAACGCTCACCAAGCCAGGTGTGTAGAAGATGCCCGCTTCCCAGAGCCGGGGCCACTCGGGACAGGCACTGGCTCTCGGGTTGGCCCAGCAGCAGCGGGCCATGAACGCCAGCCTCACGGGCCTCGAGCCGGCGGGCAAGCACAGGAAGGGCAGAGCAAGTGCCGCGCTGCTGCGAGGCGGCAGGCGGTGTTGTTTGTGAGAAGGTTCCTCTTAGAAGAACGCCCACAACTTTCCATGTTCTTCAGACACAGAATGACAGCAGCTTCTAAGTATTTACAATCTTGCCTCCTCAACTCTGAAAGTGGAATCAGAGTGTGTCACGGTATCTGACGCGAGAAGTGTCCCCACCCACACAGCACCAGCCCAGACTGCCACCGAGCAGCGCGCCCAGCGGCCCAGCGGGGATTCCCCCGGAGAAGGCAGAGCCCAGCCCTTCTGGGCAAGAGCCCCTGCACCCCCAGCAGGGTGGGCCTCTCATACGGGGCCTGGGTCTCAAAGCATGTTTGCCAGCAATGAAGGTCTTGTTTTTCATACATCAAAGTGGAAAAGAAGTCTCTCTTCCAGCTGTATTTACTGGTTTCCTGCTTTAATCAGATAGGGAGGACACCATTTGGAATAACTACCAGGATTTTTACTGAATGCCTATTGCTATTACCTGCCAGACTGTTCCACATGCTAGGGACACGGGAGTGGCCTCAAGAACAAACTCACAAAAAACAAAGCTTCCTCACACCCCTGGGGACACGGCCACTGGGAAGCAGCCCTCAGGAAAGCAGGCGCCAGGAGCAGACCGCTCGTAGCAGCCAAGTGGAGCGCCTCTGCCTGGCGAGGCCCCTCAGCACTGTCTGTGGAGAGATGGGCCCTGCCAGGCGGAAATGAAGCAGAGCCCCTCTGCGCCTCCCTGAGGAACACCACCAGCGACAGCCTGGAATGGGGGCGCACGGGCACGCAGTGACTGAGGCTTTGGGTTTCCCTCGAAATACAGGAGACTGTTTTTTTCAATTAAAAAGTGTTATACAGGCAGACTCGAGTTTTCCTATAATAATTTGGACAAATGGGAAACTGTCTATTCAGTTAAAAAGTGTTACACAGTCAGACTTGAGTCTTCCTATAATAATTTGGACAAATGGCTAGGCAGACCTCTCTAGAGAGCATCCACATTAAAGACCAGAAGAGTGAAAACTTTGGGTTGATCAAGCCTATATTCTTGTTTTGAAAATATTAAATGCACACTGAAAAGACACAGAATTGTAAGGTTTCCTACCAACAAATAAAAGTCCAGTGAGCTTCCCCTTTATCTTCCTCCCTAGCATGGTGTGCCTTCCAGATCTCTTCCTATAATCCTTTTTCCTAAACAGCGAGTCTTGCTTCTTTCCCTGATGTCCACGCACCGTTCTGTGCTGCTGTGCACACGCTGATTGTCTCCTCACGGGCTGCCGAGGGTTCTTTAGCACGGATGCCCCGTAATTTACTTATCCTATCTATTCTAAGTTGTTTCATTACTTCTCCTTACTCATAACTACTTGGCAGTCACGCTACCTTTCGGTATACACCACCACAAGGCTACCAGTCCTTACTTTCTCATAGAATAATTTACTCAGATACCTTCCAGAAGTGAAATTGCTGAGTCAAAGTTTCGATCCATTCTGCCAACTTGAAATTGAAAAGGCTACTCAAGACTAAGCCCCACGTCCTCATGCCTTTTCACTTTCTTAATTTGGATTCTCTACTTACTATAATTAATAAAAACCATAATATACACTTCTCAACTATGATGATGACAAAACTTTCCATCAAAACACTGTAAGAAAAATTCAAGCAGAATGCAAAGGTCAAAGGAAATTTACTTTGTTATATAAGACTCATACTCAGACCGGCGGACTAGAGAGCGTTAGACTCAGACCGGCGCACTAGAGAATGTCTGAGAAAGAGGTGGACAGAGACCCTGCAGGCACTGAAGACACGGGTGCCCCCTGCACACACACACCCAGCTTTCCTCCAAGGCATTTCCTGTTAAACCCTCCACACACAGACTGGTCTCAGGCACCCTGCCTCTTGTTGTTCTGAAACACTGCACTCAGTCAGTAATAAAAGTCTGACTCTGGAAACTCTGGAGAGACTGCCTACTTTATAAACCACATTTCCTGTTTTTAACCCTTGTGCCCTAAATCAGTTACCAGTCCTAGTCTACAGATAAAAATAGATTGAAAAATACTATAAATATCCCACAATGTACTTTTTTTTTTGGTCAAACTGAAACATTACATGAAAGAACTTTGGGGCATTTCTTGTCAAGTAAATCATCTATTCAATTACAGCGTGAAGACACATTATTGAAATTACCGCCTATTAAAAGCAACTAGAAATGGCATCGACATTGTCAGTTGGAAAGGCTCGAAACTTCTGCAGCAAAATCACTTGTGCTGGAGCAGAGAGCAGTTTCAGGTCCAGGCCTTTATGTTTAACTCACTCTTTCTTGACATGTCTGGGATTTATACATGAATGCTTGGGGTCAAAAGAATACATTTCGAATGTAGTATATGAATGAATAAATAGGTCTCTACAGTTTTCGATTTTCTTTCTCAGAATCCTTTTTTTTTTTTTGGCTTTAATTAATATATGTCAGATCATGAACTCCTTATTGCCAAATTCAGACTAAATTGAAGAAAGTAGGGAAAACCACTAGACCATTCAGGTATGACCTAAATCAAATCCCTTATGATTATACAGTGGAAGTGAGAAACAGATTTAAGGGCCTAGATCTGATAGATAGAGTGCCTGATGAACTATGGACTGAGGTTCGTGACATTGTGCAGGAGATAGGGAGCAAGACCATCCGCAGGGAAAAGAAATGCAAAAAAGCAAAATGGCTGTCTGGGGAGGCCTTATAAATAGTTTTTAAAACAAGACAAGTGAAAAGCAAAGGAGAAAAGGAAAGATATACCCATTTGAATGCAGAGTTCCAAAGAATAGTAAGGAGAGAGAAGAAAGCCTTCCTCAGTGATCAATGCAAAGAAATAGAGGAAAACAGAATGGGAAAGATTAGAGATCTCTTCAAGAAAATTAGAGATACCAAGGGAACATTTCATGCAAAGATGGACTTGATAAAGGACAGAAATGGTCTGGACCTAACAGAAGCAGAAGATATTAAGAAGAGGTGGCAAGAATACATGGAAGAACTGTACAAAATAGATCATCATGACCCAGATAATCACGATGGTGTGATCACTCACCTAGAGCCAGATATCCTGGAATGTGAAGTCAAGTGGGCCTTAGAAAGCATCACTACAAACAAAGCTAGTGGAGGTGATGGAATTCCAGTGGAGCTGTTTCAAATCCTAAAAGATGATGTTGTGAAAGTGTTGCACTCAATATATCAGCAAACTTGGAAAACTCAGCAGTGGCCACAGGACTGGAAAAGGTCAGTTTTCATTCCAATCCCAAAGAAAGGCAATGCCAAAGAATGCTCAAACTACCGCACAATTGCACTCATCTCACATGCTAGTAAAGTCATGCTCAAAATTCTCCAAGCCAGACTTCAGCAATACATGAACCGTGAACTCCCTGATGTTCAAGCTGGTTTTAGAAAAGGCAGAGGAACCAGAGATCAAACTGCCAACATCCGCTGGATCATGGAAAAAGCAAGAGAGTTCCAGGAAAACATCTATTTCTGCTTTATGACTATGCCAAAGCCTTTGTGTGGATCACAATAAACTGTGGAAAATTCTGAAAGAGATGGGAATACCAGACCATCTGATCTGCCTCTTGAGAAATTTGTATGCAGGTCAGGAAGCAACAGTTAGAACTGAACATGGAAGAGACTGGTTCCAAATAGGAGAAGGAGTACGTCAAGGCTGTAGATTGTCACCTTGCTTATTTAACTTCTATGCAGAGTACATCATGAGAAATGCTGGGCTGGATGAAACACAAGCTGGAATCAAGACTGCTGGGAGAGATATCAATAACCTCAGATATGTAGTTGATACTACCCTTATGGCAGAAAGTAAAGAAGAACCAAAGAGCCTCTTGATGAAAGTGAAAGAGGAGAGTAAAAAAGTTGGCTTAAAGCTCAACATTCAGAAAACAAAGACCATGGGATCCGATCCCATCACTTCATGGCAAATAGATGGAGAAACAGTGGAAACAGTGGCAGACTTTATTTTGAGGGGCTCTAAAATCACTGCAGATGGTGACTGCCACCATGAAATAAAACTCACTCCTCGGAAGTAAAGTTATGACCATATTCAACATGGGAAAACCGCTAGATAGCATATTCAAAAGCAGAGGCATTACCTTGCCAACAAAGGTCCGTCTAGTCAAGGCTATGGTTTTTCCAGTAGTCATGTATGGATGTGAGAGTTGGACTATAAAGAAAGCTGAGTGCTGAAGAACTTATGCCTTTGAACTGTGGTGTTGGAGAAGACTCTTGAGAGTCCCTTGGACTGCAAGGAGATCAAACCAGTGCATCCTAAAGGAAATCAGTCCTAATGTTCATTGGAAGGACTGATGTTGAAGCTGAAACTCCAATACTTTGGCCACCTGATGTGAAGAGCTGACTCATTAGAAAAGACCCTGATGCTGGGAAAGACTGAAGGCAGGAGATTGGGACGATAGAGGATGAGATGGTTGGATGGCATCACTGATTCAATGGACATGAGTTTGAGTAAACTCCGGGAGTTGGTGATGGACAGGGAGGCCTGTGTGCTGCAGTCCATGGGGTTGCAAAGAGTTGGACACAACTGAGCAACTGGACTAAACATATCTCCTAGTTTTTAAATATGAATAGGAAAACTGTTCTATAAAAACAGAAAATAAAATATCACCATCCATGAAAATAACAGTAAATTTATTTCATGGCTTATTTTTTCCATTTCTAAGAGGATTTATAAGTGAACTGTGAACTTCCAGATGTTCAAGCTGGTTTTAGAAAAGGCAGAGGAACCAGAGATCAAATTGCCAATATCCGCTGGATCATGGAAAAAGCAAGAGAGTTCCAGAAAAACATCTATTTCTGCTTTATTGACTAAGCCAAAGCCTTTGACTGTGGATCACAATAAACGGTGGAAAATTCTGAAAGAGATGGGAATACCAGACCACCTGACCTGCCTCTTGAGAAACCTACATGCAGGTCAGGAAGCAACAGTTAGAACTGGACATGGAACAACAGACTGGTTCCAAATAGGAAAAGGAGTACGTCAGGCTGTATACTGTCACCCTGCTAATTTAACTTCTATGCAGAGTACATCATGAGAAATGCTGGGCTGGAAGAAGCACAAGCTGGAATCAAGATTGCTGGGAGAAATATCAATAATCTCAGATATGCATATGACACCACCCTTATGGCAGAAAGTGAAGAAGAATAAAGCCTCTTGATGAAAGTGAAAGTGGAGAGTGAAAAAGTTGGCTTAAAGCTCAACATTCAGAAAACGAAGATCATGGCATCTGGTCCCATCACTTCATGGGAAATAGATGGGGAAACAGTGGAAACAGAGTCAGACTTAATTTTTTGGGGCTCCAAAATCACTGCAGATGGTGACTGCAGCCATGAAATTAAAAGACGCTTACTCCTTGGAAGAAAAGTTATGACCAACCTAGATAGCATATTCAAAAGCAGAGACACTGCTTTGCCAACAAAGATCTGTCTAGTCAAAGCTATGGTTTTTCCAGTGGTCATGTATGGAGGTGAGAGTTGGACTATGAAGAAGGCTGAGTGCCAAAGAATTGATGCTTTTGAACTGTGTGGTGTTGGAGAAGACTCTTGAGAGTCCCTTGGGCTGCAAGGATATCCAACCAGTCCATTCTAAAGGAGATCAGCCCTGGGATTTCTTTGGAAGGAATGATGCTAAAGCTGAAACTCCAGTACTTTGGGCACCTCATGTGAAGAGTGGACTCATTGGAAAAGACTCTGAAGCTGGGAGGGATTGGGGGCAGGAGGAGAAGGGGACAAGAGAGGATGAGATGGCTGGATGGCATCACCGACTTGATGGACAAGGAGGCCTGGCGTGCTGCGATTCATGGGGTTGCAAAGAGTTGGACATGACTGAGTGACTGAACTGAACTGAAGAGGATTTATATTCATAACAGTTTAGCTTTCATAAATTTCAGAGACAAACTGTACCTTTAAAGATTCCAATACAGGCAAGGGAGTCACAATCTCTCCGATTTCAAAGTCAGAATCTGATGTGTAAAATAGTCTGTGAACTTATTCTAACCTAAAATAGTACAGAACACGATACATTTAGGATGAAATATCAGTTTCAACATTCAAAACTGATACTGAATTTTAGACTTAAAGGTATAAATATTTTAACATTAACATAAGTGAATTTTATTTGTTTCAATTTCTTCTTTTGGCAGGAAAAAAATGTTTTCATGAGAAGGCAACTTCAATTAGAAAAGTAAAAATGAATGATCAGTTGGACTGAGGTGGATGAGCCTAGAGCCTGTCATACAGAGTGAGGTAAAGTAAAAAGATATTGTGTATTAACGCATAAATACAGAATCTAGAAAAAAGGTACTGATGAGTCTATTTGCAGGGCAGGAATAGAGACGCAGACATGGAGAACAGACTGTGGACACAGCGGGGGAAGGGCAGGGTGGGAAGGATCGAGAGTAGCGCTGACATTATACACAGCCACATGTGAAACAGCCAGTGGGGAGTTGCTGTATAACCCAGGGAGCTCAGCTCGGTGTCCGTGACAACCTAGAGGGGCAAGTGGGATTGCGGTGGGAGGGAGGCGCAAGTGGGAAGGGACACACGTATATTTATGGCTGATTCACATTGTTGCATGGCAGAAACCAACACAACATTATAAAGCAATTATCCTTCAATTAAAAATTAAAAATATAAAGGTGACAAGAAAATAGAACTCATTCTATGTACACAAATGTGTTTTGTTTCACACTGTGAGGTGTTACAGTTATATATATACTTCATAAAGGTCTGTAGAATCTTCAGACTTCACAATCTCTAGGAGCCGCACCCCAGCCCTCAACAAGAATGACCTCAAAGGAAATCAAACTAATAAATGCTTGTGAGGGAAGCCGGACTGCAGACCACTGCTCTGGAGCCTGACAGCCTGGGTCAGGACGGCAGTCCCACTATCTATGCCACGGCCGCGGCCGAGGACGCACCTGTGCGGCCCCTGCAGGCAGCCTGGAGCCTGGCCCTGAGCAGCTCTGCTCCCAACGCTGGAGCTGGCATGGTGAGCAGAGCACACAGTGCCCACTCTCAGGACCGGGTTCCACCCACAGCATAAGAAGCAAGGTCCAACTAGGCCCAGTTCCTGCTATTAAACCAAAGAAAAAAGGCCTTGGAATCAAAGACAGAGGAGTTGTAATAAAATCAAAGGCATAAAAAACATGAAAGCCAAGAATTGACCTGGAGCTTCGTCTTCATTTGTATCAGAAGAGATCTCTGGAGTCAGCGTATGGGAAAGCGCAATTGTGAGGAGGGGCTGCAGGCCTGGCTGGCTGCAGTGGAGACCTTGGCCTTGCAGCTATCAGAGCTGAGAGAGTGCAAAGCTCCACGCGAGAAGTGAGCTTGGAAACAGTGCCATGGTCATTTGCTAACTGTGACGTTCTGCTGGCAAGGTTCCTAAGTCTGCAAGTAGGAGTTGTCCCCTCTTTTCCAATTAAGCAGAACTCGCGCCGAGGAAAGCACATAAATCCTGTGTTTCCCACACACACATGTACCAGCATGCTGACGGAGATGGGCAGCCTGCTCCCCGCAGGCACTCCTGCACTTTGTCCCTGTGGGCCCAGGACTGGGAGGTCGCCCTGCTGCCCGCGCTCCCCAGCAGAGGAGGGAACACAGAGCAGCATGCCGCCCTCCAGGCTCTCTTCAACGTCATGGCCTGGCCTCGGGTGGGACGGGTCTCCCTGCCTGGACGAGCACAGCACGCCCACGTGCCCACTCCATGCTATGGGCACTGACCGGTCTCCAGCTTCCGGTTACTTCAGACAGAGCTGCAGTGGAGTCGCTATCTGCTGGTGCAGAGACGCTCCCCTTGGGGACGTCCTGGGAGGGAGTGGGCCACTGCCAAGCGCACCGTGGCCTCTGCTGGCTCTGCCAGCCTTCTCCCGGGGAGGGGAGAGCAGAGCGGCCCTGCATGCCAAACCCCCACGTCAGTGGCAGTCCACATGCCATCCAGGCGGACATGGACCCATGAACGTGTCCAAAAGGAGCATCTGCTAGTTTAATAAAAAAAGGATTTCTGCACCTATTTCCCTTAGCATGCGATGAAAAAGCCACAGCACAAAGGAAAAAAGGGAAAAAAGTCTAAGAATGTACACTGATTTTCTGCACCTATTTCCTTAGCATACGACAAAAAAGCCACAGCACAAAGGAAAAAAGTCTAAGAATGTACACTGATTTTTCTTTTCACTAATACAACCCAACCGTGAATATAAGAAGGCGTGTACCTTTCATTTCCATCACATCTGAAGTCCCTGAAAGTGTCTTTGTGGTTTCATAAAGCCTACCATCATCTCTCCTTCAACACACAAGCCTGCTCAGAGTGACAGGCACTCCACGTACATCTCAGGTCCTTATTACTGTAATCATAGGCTGTCACACCATTTGCAATCAGTAACGAAAGCAACTGCAAAGCTGAAAACTGCGTTTTCAAATGTATCATGCTTGTGAATATACGTTGGTTGTCACTCAAACACTATTAGTATGAGATATTACAGAAAATTGAAGTAAAATGATCCAAAAGAAAACTCTTACTCAAGGCCCTCCTGCACAACATGAAGGTTTCATTCAGTCTCTCCCACTGGCTCCTGTGGAGGGCACCCGCCCTGTCACCAGCACCTGATCCCCAGCTGACTGCGGGGCAAGCTGTCCCGGGCCCCACCCGAGAGGCGGAGACGGGCGGCTGCCGGGGCACCGGCTCGCTAAGGAGCTGAGACGCACAGCAGCCCTGCCTCTGCCAGCCATGCATCCTCGGCTTTAGGGAGGGAGGCCGGCCTGGAAGTCTCCTTTCTATCGTGGGCTCCCAGGAAGCTCTCGAGATGCTGCTTTAAAACACACACTCACAAGTTTTCCACCAGAATGTGAAGAATAAAGAGCCATCAAAATGGCTAACTGTTAAGTCACACTCAGAAAAGTCAGGGGTCGGCTTTCTTGGCTCATTATTAAGAGAAGATGGTCACGAAAGTTCACCTGGAGTTGGGAGAGACACAGAGAGCTGGCATTTCTGGTCCAGCTGTGACAGGTCAGAGGAGGTGAGACATCCAAAGACCACTCTGTGGTTTGGTGTTCTCACAAAACCTGGCCAGTGTGCGTGCTCTGCTGGAACCAATGAACTTAGCAGTTTCCGAGTGTGCAGTACACGCAGGTAACAACACTCCCCAGGCGCACAAGACTGCGGGCCAGGCTGCAAAGGCCGGTTTTACGGAGGAGGAAGAGCTGGAAATGACAAGCGAGGGTGAAGAGGCGTCCCTGAGCGCGAGAGGCCTGAGCGCGCCCCGCGAGACCCAAGCACACCGAGCGTGCCTGGCGCTAGACCCGAGCGTGCCCCGCGAGAGACCTGAGCGTGGGAAGCCTTCAAGCCGAGCCAGCAGAGGCTCGGAGCTCTTCTCCCCTAGCCCACGGTGGGGAAGGCTCATGGGCGCACAACTTAGGTGACACAACACACTCTGGGGTTCGCTGCAAACCCTCTAGAAACAGTCGCCGCTGTTTCTGCACAGAGAGAAGCAACTGGGAGCCCTGAGTGACCCACCCCACTCCAGAAACCAAAGGGAAATGCGAAGCTCAGAACAGAAACTCCAGGCAGGTAGGTGAGAGGACACAGGCAGTGGAAGCGAATATGGAAGTATGAAAAGAGTTCTGCCCTTAACGTCCTTCTACCCTTTCCACACCGAGTCTTCAGGCCTGTCTACCCACGGCTGTTCTGTAATTTCTCTTGCTCCCTTTGAAATCAAAACGTCTGCACCACGGTTGGAGGTAAGGCTGTCTTGGGAGGCGGAAGTGGTGTGCTGACAAGGCTCACTAGTCCTGTGGGAGAGGTAAAACTGTATCATGTCATCAACGATTGTCAGTAAAGAGAGGAGACCATGCGCGCGCATGCGCACGCACACACACACACACACACACACACACACACACCTGGGCTCCAGAAGCTCCCTGGGTTTCAAACACACCTGGGCACCAGAATCTCCCTGGGTTTCACACACACACACACACACACACACCCCCACACCTGGGCACCAGAAGTTTCCCAGATTTCCTTTAGACACACACACACACACACACATACACACCTGGGCACCAGAAGCTCCCTGGGTTTCACACACACACACACACACCCCTAGACACCAGAAGCTTCCTGGGTTTCCTTTAGCCATGGTCTGTCCGCAGTTTCACTACTGTGGCTTCAGTCCTTTAGAGTTTGTCAACCACTAATTTATTAAAACACTCTGATGATGACCTAGTTTGTTAAACAGTCAAAATACAACAACTGGAATCACCTGAACCTCACCTTTCTGCATGATTTAAACAGCTGGGAACGTGAGCATCTGCCACCATGTTCAGGTTAAAGCAACAACTTGGAGTTGCCTTCTTACCATGCCACTCACACACCCCGTGCCCCCAAGTACAGGGGCAGCACAGCACTCCAAGGAAACCCGTGCCCGCGCCAAGCAGGCCAGGGGACAGGCACACGCCTCCGGCTCTGAGAAGCCTGAGTGAAGGCCGTGTGGCTACAACAGCCAGGCCAGGCGCTCAGGGACGGGCCAGTGCTCCTGGGCCGAGCCAGTGTCCGCCCCGTGGGCGCGCGGGGCGCCCGCTGCGGGCTGGGCTCGGGGACGAACCGAGGGCCCGGTGGCGCTGTCGGCTCAGCACGCTGGGCCGCGGCCTCCGCCAACCTCCAGGTCGTGCGCTGAGCTGCAGAGCAGAGCCGGGGCAGGCCCTCTGGCGCCCTTTCAAACTCCTCACCCAGAACCATCTGCAGACAGACACCTGTAAGTTCAGAGTGTGCACTGAGCTCACAGCAGCCAAGGTCACGGGAGGCAACGAGCAGCTGGGAAGCATAAAGCAGTGCCCAAAGGGCAGGGTGTGCGCGAGGGCCCCCGCCATCCCCCACGGCGCACACACGTTTTAGAAAGCGACTCTTGGTCATAATTAGACAAAATCAGGTGAAGTGAGTGAAAAAATCTCCGACACTGTTCACAAGACCTAGAAACGGAAGATCTGCAGATGAAATTACGAGACGTCCACGCAGTTTCCCAAACACCAGAGGGGACACAGCCTGGCAGGACCTGACAGGCAGGAACCTGTGGTTAAGGAATGGGCCAGCTGATGCGACTGAACAGCAGCGATGGTACTGCTGGGACAACGGGGCAGGCCCTCTGGCGCCCTTTCAAACTCCTCACCCAGAACCATCTGCAGACAGACACCTGTAAGTTCAGAGTGTGCACTGAGCTCACAGCAGCCAAGGTCACGGGAGGCAACGAGCAGCTGGGAAGCATAAAGCAGTGCCCAAAGGGCAGGGTGTGCGCGAGGGCCCCCGCCATCCCCCACGGCGCACACACGTTTTAGAAAGCGACTCTTGGTCATAATTAGACAAAATCAGGTGAAGTGAGTGAAAAAATCTCCGACACTGTTCACAAGACCTAGAAACGGAAGATCTGCAGATGAAATTACGAGACGTCCACGCAGTTTCCCAAACACCAGAGGGGACACAGCCTGGCAGGACCTGACAGGCAGGAACCTGTGGTTAAGGAATGGGCCAGCTGATGCGACTGAACAGCAGCGATGGTACTGCTGGGACAAAAGAGGCCAGGGGAACGCGGTGCTCACCAATTGTGCAGGGCTCCTGGGTGCGGTTTAACGAGAGCGAAAGGGATTACAAAAGGCAAGGGGGGTTATAGGGAGGACGACACAAACGTAGAAAGAGGAAGACAAATTTGACAGAGGGAAGTTTTTCCCGCATTTCCTATCATTTCATTGCCACCTGACGGCTGGCTGCACATCTGGGAAGGGAGGGCACTCAGTGGGTGTGGCCTGGACATAGAAACCAGGCAGGGCTCCGAGCCCCTGTGCAGACTCCCAGCCAGAGAGGGGACAGTTTGATTACTAAACAGCAGCACTATGATAATGGATTGAAACTCACTTAAATATGCTCAAGCCGAGTAGAAAAATACGCTCAAGCCATGATACTTAGAAAACATGTTCATTACCTTTAAAAAAAAAATGGTGAGGGAACCAACTCATTCTGAAAGCGAATTAGAGAGTAAAATCACATTTTACCCTGCCTTTCCTGTATGAACTGGACTTCAGAGTAACTGAATTGTTGATGAAATTTTTTATTTTTTAATTTCATGCTCCAGCTACCAATCATTAGTTTGCAATCTCCAAGGAAATAAGGCCAATACTTTGCCCACTTGACGAGAAGAGATGACTCACTGGAAAAGACCTTGATGCTGGGAAAGACTGAAGGCAGGAGGAGAATGGGATGACAGAGGATGAGATGGTTGGATACCATCACCGACTCAATGGACATGAGTTTGAGCAAACTCCAGGAGATGGTGAAGGACAGGGAAGCCTGGTGTGCCGCAGTCCATGGGGTCGCAAAGAGTCGGACACGACTGAGCGACTGAACAACTAGGAAAAAAAGGATCATGGCAGCAATTACAAATGGTGCCAAAACTATCAGATGAAAAGTCTGACCGTTTTAAAGGGTGGAGCGAGCTGGTAACACTTGAATCCAGTTTTCAATCTTAACATCATAAACAGGGAGACAATCAAACATTACAGACGTCCTGGTGACAAAATCCAAAAATCAAGCCTGAAACTGATAAAACTTCGTTAATCATAAGTTTGGAAACACAAGGAGCAGAGAAACACACCGCGTGCACAAGGGGGAAAGCATATGGAAACTCCAGAAAACGAGCGCATCCGCAGAACCGTGGTGCACTCAGCAAGCAGGCTCAAGGGAGGGCCGGCTGTCAGTCCACTCACTCAGCCACGACCGACTCTGCAACCCCACAGACCGCAGCACGCCAGGCCTCCCTGTCCATCACCAACTCCCGGAGCTTGCTCAGACTCACACCCATCAAGCTGGTGATGCCACCCAACCATCTCAACCCTGTCACCTCCTTTCTTCCTGCCTTCAATCTTTCCCAGCATCAGGGTGTTTTCCAGTGAGTCAGTTCTTGAATCAGGTGGCCAAAGTATTAAGAGTTTCAGCTTCAGCACCAGTCCTTCCGATGAATACTCAGGACTGAGCTCCTTTAGGGCTGAAAAGGCCCTAGAGATGGAAAAGTACTTCAGAGATGCACGAGTACACAGACCTTGACAGGAGCCCTGACCTGACTGGACTCTCCAAACAACTTTTATGAGAACGGACGCTGACTGTGTTCCGGAGTCTAAGCTCGGGCTGCTTGCTGCAAAACAGGCCAGGAATCGAGAGGTGAGCCGTCAGGACAAGGAACGCGGCTTTATTCGGAAAGCTGGCAAACTGAGAGGATGGTGGGCTCAAGCCCCAAAGAACCTTCTTGCCTGAGTCAGGATTCAGGCTCCTCCTACACTGAAAGGGGAGGGAGTAAAGCCAAACACTTCCCTGTTCCTGCCAGCCTCCAGAGGGCATGTGTGAATCTCTCCCTCCCTACAGCCATTCGCAGGGGGCCTGGTCAGGAGGCTTCCTGTGAGCTACACCAAAGCATTTTATTAGCTCGACGCTCATGGCCTAGGAGGCAAAATCCCCAGAGAGAGCCATGTACAATCTAGGCTTGCAGGCACCAGCCCTCCAGAGACTAACCTGGACAGAACACACAAGGTTCTTTCCCATTGCAACTGGACTTTTGATGAAATTAGTGGATTGGTACATTTTTTTCCAGATCTGGTAACAGCGTTCAGACTGTATTTTCAAAGACATCATCCCTATCTGGTCCATGTGCGAATGAAATGACCCTTCATCCAGAGAGGGCGGGGGACTGGCCATGAGCTCAGGGCTGCTGAAGCCGCCACGAAGTCAGCTCTGCGCTTCCCTGTTCTGCTGTGATCAACCTCTAGGAATGTCCAAAATAAGATTAAACAATGGCCTTTTGCACAACAGCACATTAATTCACCCTGGTGCCAAACAGCTGTCAGTTTAAGACACAATAAAATAAATACTTCAATAAACGATGTATGCAACGGCCAAAGTATGTAGGGCACAGGTCGCCTCAAGGTTAACCATTTCACATTGAGTACCACCAGAGCCAACACTCAGCTTTACTGAAAACGCTTGGCAGACACTCTGCAACCAAATGTCCAAAGCACTGCAGGGCTTCACCTCCCTGACAGTGATACAGTAAACTGCTTATAAAAAGGGAAAATGGCTGGAAAAAGTGAAGTTAGACAATGAAAGTGCAATCTGAAAAAAGAGGACTACGCTATCCTCCTTTGAAAAATGTAAAACTGCTTTTCTCCTATAAATAGATGAAATACAAATTTATTAAAATCTTCCTGACAGTATTTTTTAAATGAAATTAAGAAAAACAGTTCAAGGAATTGATAAAACTACTCTGAGTTTAGCAACAGGAAAGACCACTGAGTTGGATGTCTCTTCAAAGGTGGAATTCACCTGACTGGGCTCTTTCGGTTAAAGGCAGAATCAAGGTGGCAGGCTGGCCTGCAAGCACGGCATGGGAGACCTGTGGAGGGCAGTCAGGAGTGCAGCAGGGCAGCGGGCACTGCCACTCGGGAGCCACGCCAGAGGCGAGAGCAGGCGGAACAGGGCCTACACACAGCGCCGGGAACGGGACGCTCGTGAAGGCGCCCTCAGAGCTCTGCAAGGCTCGGGCTTCAGAGTGAATCTGGAAAGGTGACAGACACTCAGAGGCCTCTGGGTTACACCTAGTTTGTAATAATCTAATTACTTCTAAATGAATAGCTCATATCGTGTTTTTATTAACTGTTTTCTTATTTAATCAATCAAAATTCTCTTCTTCAACATTAAACTGAATTAAAAGATAATTCAATCTGATATTCTGTTGAAAATACCTATTTAGGGTAAAAGTCAAACTGTAAATTAGTACCTTACTTGACGTGTGTTTTCCCTGTTACCTCCGGCTTGAGTAATTTATACCAAGATGTTTCTCACTAAGCAATCAACCGATGGAGGAAAAGTACTAGGGAAGGTTTTCTATACACTGGCACCCAGGAGGGCCACAGCAGAGATGAGGGTGGCACGGAGGGACGCCTGGAGACAGCAGGGGAGACAGGGGAGGCAGCGGTCACGGGTGTGCAGGGGAGACACTGCTGAGCCCCTGTCTAGTCCTACACATGCTGTGAACTGGCTCTTGAGTGGCTGGCTGGGGTATTAGAAATAGGAACTAATATTTGGATGCTGAAATAATTCTTCTTTATTAATGGGACAAAACAAACTTTTTCTTTGCTGAACTCCGCTCTTATCTTTTGCCCACACACCTGGAGCCAGCCCTGGCTGGAGACTGGGTTTGAGGAGAACGGTGTTTCCCAGCACTGCTAGGTTCCGAGTGGGGCTTCCTCGCGGGAGGGAGGAGAGCCTTCATCCACCTCTGGGGGGACAGCAGCACACAGGCTCTGCCCCCTTCTTCTCCGCTCCTCGCCCTGCCTGTGGGAGGCAGCGAGAGGGCAGAGCAGCTACTGGCAGGAGGAGCTGGCGAGGGCTGGGCTCGCTTGGCCCCCACGGCCTCTGAGGCCCCCCGTGGCCCCCCCTGCTGGTGCCTCTGTCTTATCCTGTGATCAGCGTGAGGTCAGGAAAGATGACTGTCCTTCACCAGTTCTGGGCCCAGAGATTCTAACGGTGTTTCTTGCCTTTTCTTCCCACAGGCTGAGGCAGCGATGGGTGAGAGTCTCTCCTCTCCACCCCTCCCATGCAGGACACGACTCCTCCTCTCTTAGGAGGATCCAAGGAGCTACCTCAGCACTTAGTAAACCTCCCCACACGCTCCAGGAAAGGATTCTCCCTAGGGGCGTGCACAGTTTAACAAGGAGTGAGATGGGTGTTTCCATGGAGGTGCTGATTTGATGAGACAAATGGCAGGCAGCCTGCCCACCTCCCCAGTGTTCTTCACTTGAGGTAAGTGCAGTTAGCTCACTGGAACACAAGGATCTGGTTAAATCACAAAAGAGTATTAGAAGAAAAGCGTTGGGGAAAAAAGAGACACACAACAGGCAATCCAGACTCCTCACACAGCAGTGGAAACACGTTTACAGGCAGGAAGCGGCCACCACCCAGGATGAAGAGCGCCGGCGCAGGCTGCTCTCTGCCTCCGCACCGGGACCCACAATCAACGAGGGAAGCGCCCCGCGTCCCACAAGAGCCGGCTGCCCTCCCCGCCCACCCCGTCCCCCCACCCTCACAGCATCCACCACACAGATGTCTTCCCTCCCCCGATACTTCCAATGACTACAGTTAACAGGAAAGCATTTTGAGGTAAAAATCAGTTAAGTACTTATTAAAAAATGGTTGATTTTAAATTAATCTATTGCCTTTATGAATATGTGTAAACATACATGTTCTAGACAGAAAACAAATATTTAAGTGAAAATTTAAGGAAAGATTACTTCTCTTATTTAGTATGTTTTTAAGACTTAAACTTTCAAGTGTACTTATAAATGAAATTATTTTTAACTGAGCTAAAACTTATCAAACGCAAATACTCAGAGCTCTTAATAACTGAGGATAACAGAAAAATGACAGTTAAGTGACTCAGAACTAACCAGAATAATATTTTCTGATACATATATATAATTAAAGAGGAGATCAACTGGATTTTTTAAAAAAACTACTACAGTGTGAGAAACTAAATTTATTTCTGACTACAGCAATACACAGGTACCTATATGATTTGCAAAATTCAGCTCTAAAATGAAAAATGAAATTGGAAATGAAAATTCTAAAGATAATACTAAGGTAACTGGAATTCTTTTGGAGGACTAAAGTCAAGCTACTGTGGCTGCTCAGCTTGGCCTCAAAGCTTCAGGCAACTCTAAAGCAACAAAAGGTCGCTCTATGACTCTGAGAGACTGAGGTTCAGCTGGGGATCCGTCGAAACTACACTGAGAACAGGACTAGATACAGCTCAGAAAGGTCTGTAAAAGGCGGTGTTGGCCTCTAAGAGGCTTTGGCACTCGAGGACCGGCACGGGAACGGCGGGCGGGGCAGTGGTGTGCGCACATGCCGAGGAGAGGAAGTCTGCCTGACAGAGAGCACCAGGGCCTCCATGCCACACGGCCGGCAGCACCCCAGTTTGTACAAAAAGCTCTGTGGTAATATGACGCCACTTGCATCCATCATCACTCACACTGTGGGCTGGGGAGACGTGAGGGGCAGAGAAGGAGCCCAGACCTGGACACTGAGTCAGTCCACACCTGGCAGCACCCCTACACCCTCGGCCCCGGGTCCCCACAAGGACTGAGCAAGATGCGCCCCAGCGGCCCCCGCACAGCACGTCTCGCTGTGCACAGAGGGGCCACGCAGAAATGCTCTCATGCCAGGTGTCCCCAACACGCGTGTTTCAATCAAACGCAGTTACTTACGACTGAGGGACTGCACATAGCTTCCACAGGGCCCAAGCGCTACAATGCGCACCTGAATTAAACAAATACCCATATGCACTGTGTACTATTCATTAAAAAGGGAACAAGAAGATGAATGGAAACGAGGACACCACACCACTTACTTTCCTATCGAAAAACAACTGAGAAAAATCCCTGCCGAGTCACAGAGCAAATACGCGAAAGATATACCGAGGCATGACCCCCGTCTGCTCAGACTCTGAACTATGAATTCCGTCTGCACGACTGGAGCGTGGTAGGGAGGTGGGGCCTGGGAACCAGGAGAGGCCCTGGCTGCCTGGAGGCGGCATGGGGGGAGCCAGGAGCCAAGGTCTCAGCCTGGGGAGGGAGGAGGCCCAAAGGGCTGAAGCAGGGGTGACAGATGGGCTTTGCCAACAGGTGAGGGGCTGGGGACAGGAAGACGGTGCGGCCCTTCAGGGACACGGGGGCGCCCTGCAGGGCCCAGGCACGGTGGGGGCGGAACTAGGGTCTGAGGAGGACTGGCACCCTGGCGGCCAACCCGAGGGGTGAAGAGGGTGCAGGAGAGTCTGGGGGGAACATCTGTCCACGGAGGAGAGAGGCCTGATGCTCAGGGCAGAGGTCAGGCCACAGAGTGGATGCTGGAGGCACCAGTCAGCTTGCTCGAGTGGATGAAATCTCGGAGTCTGAACAAAGATTGGCAACCCCAAGGGAAGCCAGTGTCCAGGGTCGCGCTCAGTGCAGGGGCTGCAGAAGGAGGCGGCTGGGGGCCACTC
>SJXQ01011872.1:0-17557 GCA_006408695.1 Aepyceros melampus | reverse complement strand
TGCCAAGACCACTGACCCTTCACAAGTCATTACCTGTGTTATTTTTTCTATTCCCTGGAAGTTGTGTTTTTCAAAATGTTCTGCTATGTTTAGGAAGGTGTGACGTTCTAGGTAGCAGCAATTACTCAGGACTATCAAAAGTCGCTGTTCCTAAAACCAAAACAAAATTTTAAAAATTACATTCCGGTAACAAATTGAAAGTCTAACAGATAATATTTGCCACCTGCTAATCTAGTGGGCTGCCGCCTATGGGGTCGCACAGAGTTGGACACAACTGAAGTGACTTAGCAGCAATCACCGTCTCTCAGTGCTTCACATCGCTACTCAGCACTCTATCTCGGCTCCTTCTTTCCAGCAACAGAGACGCAACACAGATCTGTGCTTGTGCTAACTGGCCACCTAACACTCTGAGGAGGCAGACCCTGCTTAACTCAGATCCCTCTCAAAAGCTAACAGCTGTGTGGGAAGCAGACGGACGGAGCACAGGAAACCAGTGAGACGGGGTCAGATGATGCTCTTAGGTGGAGAAGGAAAGGGCAGCCCACTCCAGCGTTCTTGCCTGGAGAACCCCAGGGTCGGGGGAGCGTGGTGTGCTGCCGTCTCTGGGGCTGCGCAGAGTCGGGCACGACTGAAGCGGCTCAGCAGCAGCACAGCAGCAACAAGCTATACTATGCCATCTATGCCATCTCTGGGGTCACAGAGACAGACACGACTGAGGCAACACAGCAGCACAGCAGCAGCAAGCTATGGTATGCCGTCTATGCCGTCTCCGGGGTCGCGCAGAGTTGGGCAGCCTGAGCGGCTCAGCAGCAGCAGCAGCGGTTCTTAGGAAAGGGGTTCTACTTTGTTGTTTATCTACTTTACATGTTTTACATCCAAAATAGCTATGAAAATGAGTATTAAAAATAACTACCAGAAAACACTGAAACTCTTGGAAAATAACTTGTAAACTTTTCATAACTTGGAAGAAAACTGTAATGGCACCTACAGACGGGCTCCCTCAGCCACGAGGCTGTTGTAGCCCTCCTCATGGAGAGTCTCCCTCTTGCGGGGAGCGAGGGGACAGAGCCGGGCACCCGCCCAGTCAGCCACAGAGAGGGCCACGCTACACCCTCAGCTTCTGGCCGCTCATGGTGATTTCACATCAATGACCAGACCCCCAGGCTGACGAATCAATACTCTTCGTAGAGTTCAGAAGAACTGGCTGTAAGGAAAGTTCTAGGAACGGCTCTGTCCCACCTCCTCAGGGGAGGGTTTCTCCAGAACAAGTGTGACTAATCCGAGGCCTTGGTTTACATCCTGACTGAACTCAAGGGCAGAGATCCGCCCCAGGAGACACCCCCACCCGTCTTGGGCTTGCTGTGGGGCACTTGTCAGTGCCTGAGGTCAGCGACAGAAAGGCAGGTGTGCAGGCCACAGGGTGCCCTGGCTGGGCCTGCGCCACCGGGAGCCCCGTCTGCACTGTGTGTGGACTGCTGGCTCTCTGTCCAAAAGTTTACTAGCTAGTTCTGGCACAGTGTGATCTACTTGTCTTCTGTGGTTGTCAAAATATATAATTAAAAGGCCCAGAATTATTACGGTGCTTTTAAAGCAACGAAACGACCTGGATGACTCTATGGATGAGAAGTGGAGGCTAAAATAAGGAAAATGGGCTGCCATCTACCCTCCTCCACGCTCCACGCTCAGACCTCGTGAGACGGGCACTGTGAGGCGGGGGGACAGGCGAGGCTGGGGGAGGCTGGACCCCTGCCCGCACCCCATGCTGCCATCACGTGGCCCTTGCGAGACGCTTAGGACGCAGTCACGTGACTCCTCTGCAGCCAGTCTGATCTCAGCTGGTCTCCCAGGCCCACAGTCCACCCTTACTCGCCTTCCCTGGGGAACTGGCCACCGAGCACCCTCCCCTGCCTCGCGGGCCAGCGGCCTGCTCCATCCAGCCTGCCGCTCCTCCCTTGCCCTGTCCTGCGGGCCATCCACGGCAGGATCTGCAGGCGGAGGACTCCATGGCCTCCGGCACCGTGCTGGCCCTCCGCAGCATCTCTGTGATGCCGGGATCAGGCTGCCCTCCGTGGTGCCCGAAGCTCTTCAGTCAGTGAACAGCAGCTAGAAGAGGACCAGAGAGGAGCCCCCTTTCTTCCCACGCTGCCCTCACTGAGAACCAGAACAAGACCCTACAAAGACCTGAGTCCCCAGGGGCCAAATCTAACGCAGCATCATCCAGGGGAGGAAGCACAGGGACTGAGCTTGGCACCGAATCTGGGACGATCTCAGGAGAAGGGGACAGGAGACAGTGCGACTGACTCAGGGTTCTGGCTGAGAGCAGGCAAACAGAGGCTAAGCCGTGGTTCAAGGCGGGGTCCAGGCTCTGGGGAGAACCAGGCCCAGTGGGCGGAGTCAGCCCAAGAAGGTGTGCAAACAGGGCCTGCCCCAAAGACCAGGAGAGGGGCAGCCCTCCCCCCAACAGAGAAGGACGCTGTCTCAGCACCTGCTCCTCCAGCCCCCTCTTCACGTTCCCGGTGGGAGCATGGTCTGAACTCACCAGACAGCCGGCCTCCACTCCCTCCTGGCCCAATGCAGGCAGTGCCCCACAGCTGTCCACACGCCCCATGAGCCCTGGCTCCCGTCTGACCTGCGGGCACTCCAACAGTCTGCTTTTCCATCTGGATTGATTCCTCTCGATGTTTCCTTCTCTGGAGCTCCCAGGCTCTCTCTTTAGGCCTCCCCTTGAATCCTGAACCCCAGTATGGTTTCTATATACATGGTCTCCTCTCTAGCCACCAAGATGTCCCTCGAATCCTCATCCCTTCCCAGGCCTCACACTGCTGATCTACAAATCTGTACCTGGACTTCTCTCCCGGGGGCCAACTTCCCATCTGAACACCTCTCATTCAACACATCTGGTCCCAAACTGACGTTTTAATCTTTCTGTAGACCTATTTTCTTTCTGAATTCTGTGAACAGTACTATTATCTGCCTAGTCACACAAGTAATTAAACCTACAACAGTGTTTTTTAAAATATTATTTTGATTATACTTTTTCTAATAAAACAGATCCTCATTTAGGAATTGATACTTATAATAACTGTAGAAATGATATATGGCAGGAATTTAGGTCACGTTTCCTTTCTTGAGAAACGTGCACAACCATCCTTCAAGCTAATGACAAGGGGAGAAGGTTACTACTAGTTTTTAAGATAACTGGAGTTTGAATTTTAACAGCTAGATTAACATACAGAACAAAGCATGTGTAGAAGCATTCCTAAACAGACGCGTGTGTTTAAAATACACGTGACTCTATAGGAAAGGTGATTTGGTTTTGCCACGGAATTTTGAGTTTAAATAAAATTCTAATAGGGAACTTACCAAAAAAAAATAAATAAATAAAATAAAAAAACCACACCAGAGAAGAGCAGAGGAAAACAGGGACATGGGTCCTATCCTTTGCCTCCTTTCCGCCTTTCAAGCACTAGAGCGTGACATGATGCGGAGGGCAGATGGAAACATTTATGCTGTAGTTTTCAGCTAATAAGTATGGGATAAACACAGAATTATATTCTTACTATAACTTGCCAAAAATAAAATAAAGCACCGAAGTAAGAGCAGCATGCCACAAGGATAATGCGGCAGCAAAGGGCGTGCAGGCTGAGCTGAGAGCGGCCACTGTGCAGTCTCCAGGGACACGCTCCACTTCCTATTTATCAGCTCTTTACAGTCTCACTTACAGAAGTCAGACTGAAGTCTTCATGGATACTTCCAAACAAATCAGGGGAAGAGACGTCAACGGAGAGGCTGAATAGAGAAGTAAGGAAGAGAACAGTTATAGTTAGAGCACTGAAATTAAAACCATTAATATAACATGTCAATTATACTTCAGTAAGAAATTCCACAAAACCTATGTAAATTTGACTTTAAAATCTTTTGGTCAAAAATAATATAACTTTCTGCTTTTTAATATTTAACACCTAACAGCTCAAAGTAGAAACTGGAAACTATGTTAACGTGGGCCGTATGAAATGTGTTTGTGGGGTCTCCCCAATAATTTAATTTCTAGGTATAGACTCTCATAATCGAAATGTTTTTGCCCATCACAATCTAGAGGGAACTTGTTCAAGCTCATGTTTACAGTAAATGACTAACAGGAGAGCTGAGTTAGGAAACTAGTTATTAACCCACAGGTGACCAGATACACAGAACTGCAGGGAAGAGACACCAAGAGCTACCAGCAGACTCACAGACAGGGCAGGTGACAAGTGACACCTCAGCAGGATCACTTTAAATCTGACCAACTGATTTCAGAATTCATATGGAAGATGAAAAAAGTATCAAATAATATTTTAAAATAGAAAAAGCAATAAAAGCATAGCAATCTGAAAAAAAAGTTAAAATAATGATAATTAAAACAATATAAACTGATAGGAAACATCTATGAGTAAAAAGAGCAGAAAAAGTTCAGAAATACCTTCACTACTAGAATTCAATGACGTGTGGAACAGAAATCGTAACAAAACAAGACTTATTTAATCAAAAATATCAGGAAACTGCTAACAACATAAATTCCTGGTAAATGAATGTGCTAAACATAGAAAATCAAAGACAAACCAGAACTGGATACTTATTAGGCCTCAGAAGAATAAATGTCTTATATAATGAGAGGAAAAAACCAGACAAATATGGGAAAATCACAGCTTTAATTAAGAGGCATTTATTTCAGTGTTATCTGTGTGCAAGCAGAAACCTCAGGTACAGTAAGCCCCACGTGCCAAACATTCAGAAAGACGAAGCTTCAACAAGCCCAGAGGGAAGCACAATGACAGAGCCATCTCTCGGGTCGGGAACGTCAGGACTCAGGGGTGCGGTCTGGGCTCAGGCAACTAAGCCGGCCGGGACATCGCCGCACCCACGCGGCGGGCCGCTAACGGCAGCTGGGACAACGTCCAGCACAGAGGCGCAGGGCTGCAACGACGAGGAGCTGCGCGTTCCACTGCATTATTACAAACCCTGCTCCTCTGGACGGGTAGGGAGCTGGCCGTGTACTCAGTTTGCTCAGAGTGCCTCCAGTAGAGCTGAGACACATTCAGAAGATGAAGAGACTATGGAAGAACACGGGCCAAGCACACGGACACGCGATGCACACGGACACGCGATGCACACGGACACGCGATAGCACAGGGATACGCGATTCCCATGGACACCTGCTCTCTTATTGTCAGTCTCGGGTGCAAGGCCAAACGCAGAGACAAGCGATTCACACGGACACTCGCTCTCTTATTGTGAGTCTCGGGTGCAAGGCCAACGCAGAAACACGCGATTCCCACGGACACTCGCTCTCTTATTGTGAGTCTCGGGTGCAAGGCCAAACGCAGAGCAGGAGGCTGTGTCTCCAGTCGGCACAGACGCTCCAGTGAGGCTGGCCTCAGTTCTACTTACTGTGCAGTGTCTACATCGGCATCAGGCTTGGTGCTCAACTGTTCCAGACAGCATATAAAAACCTAAGTCAAAAACGGGACATTTCAGTGACAGGAACCCTCAGATGCGCATCTGTTTGGACAGCAAAGATAATTTTCCATAAATAACCAGAAATACAGTGTATACCCTGCAAGCGGTACATATGTATATATGCCTTGTTAGGGATAAACTGCACCCCATATACAGAGCGTATCTACACACGCACACGAGACGTAAGCACTGGGATCACACGTCCCCATGTGTAACGCAGGTGATTAAAAAACGCTTTCAGCACCTGCATTTCGATCCCACTGTTAAGTTCCTGAATATATTTTATTTCCTTCCTCTCACTCATTCACGTGTTCAGCTGTGTATATGTGCCCACAAGGCACTGGCTCCAAAGAACTTGGGGCTCTAGATAAAACGTAAATCACTGTCGTGCCATTTAATCTGTGCTCCAGCAGAGACATATATATACATATACACACACACACATATACACGTACCAAGTCCCATAAGAACACAGAAACGGCAGCATAATAACAATGAGTTACTGGGGGAGGCACTGCTAAGCAAGCTGGAACTATTCTTGCCTTGAACTCACCTACCATCAACTGTAACGGACTCACACAAAATGAGAAAGGACACATATAATTGTCAGCATCTGCTCTACACTGATGATAAACAGGAGGGAGACCAACAGTCTGCACTGTCTCAGGTCTCCACTGCGCCTACAAAGTACCTGCATGATATTGATGCTCAGCTGGCAAACCTCCTCCTGCGTTTTAGGGTGCTGGAAGACCTGTAAGGAGGAATGAGAATGTTGTACTTAGCTAAGAAAACCTTTTGTTCATGGAGCTTGATGTGAACGTGAACATGTGGACAAAGGCATCTAGGGTGGGCAACCAGATTCTGAAAGGGGACGCAGACAGAGAGCCAGCCTCGAGCGAGTGACAGGGCGGCAGTTCTGGTGCCGCAGTGACCCAAACCCATGTGCTGGGCGCCCCCTGCCCAGGAGCTGCCCCCGACACTCACACTGGCCTCTCCAGGCTTGCACTCCAGGACGCCACGCAGCGACTGCAGGGACAGCAGCACACAGCGCTCAAACCGGCAGGGCTGCGGAGACAGAGCAGACAGGCCTGGGTGCGTGGCCCCGACACCCGGCGCCCCAGGCGCGCGGGGAGGGCAGGGCCCCACGCGGCGCCCCTGCCGCCCAGGCTAGCACAGTCTGCACCGGGCGTTAGCAGACAGTGGCCCCCAGCAGGGGAGAGGACGTCTAATTCAACTAGAACACATGCCAGGTAAAGCGAGAACTCTTCTCCCACATTCTCTTCTGGAAGCAGGCAGGGGCCAGGATGAAGCACAGCTGTGACTCATTCTGGGAGAAGCGTGCGCCCCAGGCCTTGCTCGTCTCTGGACCCATCAACACGAGGTGCTGGCAGCCATGGCTGGCTGGCACTGGCCCCTCAGCACCGTCTCCAGTCACCTTCTGTGTCCATCGAGTCAGAAAATGAAACTTGAAAATATCTCATCTGAGATGAGTCTGCACAAGCCCCAGCTGCTCCTATGGGTTCCCTCTGTGCGAGTCCCCTTCAGGGGACAGCAGCATGCATTCTTGTTACTCGTACATTCTGGAGTGGAATCAAAACTGTCACTTTTTACAAAAAAAGGCACAGAAATAAAACAGTGGATTCCAAAGCAGAGTAGATGCAATGGAGAGAAGGGCTGGGCCCTCACAGGAAGACAAACGGAGGGATCTGTCTCGGCAGGAGAAGCCCCTGGGACCGCAAGACTGGAAGGACAGGGGCAGTCCCCATGGGCAGAGTCGAGGGGCCTGTGGGAGGTGGCAGAGCCTGTGTGGACAGCCCCACGCAGAACCTGCAGCCAGAACTTCCTCCAAACATGCTTTGGTTATTAACAACTTGAGGGAAAACTGAACAGGAAAAGGAGACATCGTATACAAGCCAAAGAAACACAAGCTTATACTTTCTCACAAGAAGGAACCCAGGCCTAGGAAAAGCTAACAGCCCCTCAACTGGATGCCATTTTAACACTGCACCTTGGAGCCGCCAGAGGGCACCAGAGAGAACCTGCCCAAGTCCAAATGAAAAAAGAAGGTTGGGGGTGGACTCAGAATGCCACCCACACCAAGCATTTAGAGAGTGAAAAGCCTCTTAGATAAGACCTGATGAACCCGCCTACCTGCCCCAGAAGGCAGGATGATCTAAGATGTTACATAATAACACTGGGAGTCCAACCCCAGATGTCAATGGCGGGCAGCTCAATGCTGCTTCCCCGTGTGGTCACCTTGCTCTCCTGCACTAGGGTCAGGGTCAGGGTCAGAAAGTGAGCAGAGAGCCCCAGGGCTGGAAGGCACGGCAACAGGTGAGCCTACATGGCTGCTACTTCTTTTCTTCTGAAAAGAAAGAAAAGGCGCTGTCTCTGCATTGTGTCAGGGAATCCCTGAGTGAGCGCACTCTAAGGTGTCATGGTATCATTCCAGTTATTCTGAAAGAAGAAAATTCTCAGAATTATCCAGACTGAAAGAAGGCAGAGAATGCTCTCAGCACTTGTAGAAAACAGGATGCTCCCCAGCGACTGTTTCAGACTCAGGCAGGGGGCAAAGCTCGTGTGCACTTCCTTAACTCGGGGGGACTCACAGGGAAAGCAGAACAGCCTCATGTCAAACAAGTGGGATCAGTACTTACTACAAGATGCTAAGGCAGCAAAGCCCTGTGTGTGACAGCCTTTGGAACAACTGACTCTGTTCAAACCTGAGAGCTCCAGACGCACTACAGGCCAGCACCCATGACGGGACCCCGTATGTGGCTCCAAGCCTGCATTCCTCTTTCGTCCCGGGACGTCTGCGCCCTGGGCTGACAGCGCTCGGCTCTGGCAGGCTGATGGGGTGAGCCGCTTCTTCAACGACGGTCACGAGGTGCGCTGGCCGGTGCCAAATCACAGTGCGAGGCTTAGGGCTCTGGCTAGTGTGTCGTGAGACGTGAATCAGCAATTCTACGGTTGCAGTTTCTCACCACATTATAGTTTAACTTGACCAGAAACAAGCCTCTACAGTGACTCTCAGAGGCCCTTCCAGGGGATGCGTCGTCTACAAACAGCCTCAGGCGTGGCATCTCTGCACACGCGGTGGACCCAGACGTGCACCTATCACACTGCACGCGCGTGCGCGGGACACTGACCGGCAGAAGCACCGGGAGCCAATGCCTATTTTATGACTAACTTTTTCGATTTCTGTCAAGACTTTTTTTTTTAAATGAACATAAATCCCTGAAAGCAGATGCTGTGTTTTCTCAAAATGAACATACATCTTTTTTCTTTGTACAAGATGACCTGAAGCCGGAACCAAGACCCAGGGTCAGGCCGGCGCTATCTGCTCTGCCCTGGCTTGTGTCATTCCGGGCAGGTATTCAGGGGGGCTGGTCCGGTGAGGTGTCTGTGGCCTGCCAACCAGGCTTGCTGTTGTAACTAGGGAGGACAGGAGTATAGGAAGAGCTTTGATAATAGCGCTGAAGAATTGATGCTTTTGAACTGTGGTGTTGGAGAAGACTCTTGAGAGTCCCTTGGACTGCAAGGAGATCCAACCAGTCTATTCTGAAGGAGATCAACCCTGGGATTTCTTTGGAAGGAATGATGCTAACGCTGAAGCTCCACTACTTTGGCCACCTCATGCAAAGAGTTGACTCATTGGAAAAGACCCTGATGCTGGGAGGGATTGGGGGCAGGAGGAGAAAGGGACGACCGAGGATGAGATGGCTGGATGGCATCACTGACTCGAAGGACATGAGTTTGAGTGCACTCTGGGAGTTGGTGATGGACAGGGAGGCCTGGCGTACTGCGATTCATGGGGTCGCAAAGTCGCACACGACTGAGCGACTGAACTGAACTGAACTGAAAACCCACACATTTAAATCCTTGCTTTTCCAGAATTAGGTGTGTGTGAGTCATTTAGTCGTGTCCGATTCTCCGTGACCCCATGGGCTATAGCCCACCAGGCTCCTCTGCCCATGGAATTTTCCAGGCACAGACACTAGAGTGGGTAGCCATTTCCTTCTCCAGGGGATCCTTCCCAACTCAGGGATCGAACCCAGGTCTCCTGCATTGGCAGGGGGAGTTAGCCACCTACAGGGCTGCCGTGGGATCCGTGAGACAGACTTGAAAACACACAACTCACGAACCCTGACCTTAATTTCAAGGGGACTCTGAAAACCTCGAAGTCCCATCTGAAAAGATGATAGCACCAGAGCAAAAGACTATGGTTCTAACTGCCCACCTCAGCTTTGTGTGTATCTGGAGAAATCCTTATTGGCCTCTGTTTTGCCTTAGGGTCTAGCAACAACATTTTGTTTTTTTGTATCCTGCTGTTCTGAAAAATTCAAGTTGTTGAGAAGCTTATAATCACCTCGAAAAACTTAACACAAACAGGAGATGCAGGATGAAGCGGGTCACTCTGAAGGTGGCCCACTGCCTCACTAACTTTAAGCATGGCCCACTGTCTCACTAGTCTTTAAGCATGGCCCACTGCCTCACTAACTTTAAGCATGGCCCACTGCCTCACTAGTCTTTAAGCATGGCCCACTGCCTCACTAGTCTTTCTTTAAGCATGGCCCACTGTCTCACTAGTCTTTAAGCATGGCCCACTGCCTCGCTCGTCTTTAAGCGTGGCCCACTGCCTCGCTAGTCTTTCTTTAAGCATGGCCCACTGCCTCACTAACTTTAAGCATGGCCCACTATCTCACTAACTTTAAGCATGGCCCACTGTCTCACTAACTTTAAGCATGGCCCACTGCCTCACTAACTTTAAGCATGGCCCACTGTCTCACTAACTTTAAGCATGGCCCACTGTCTCACTAACTTTAAGCATGGCCCACTGCCTCGCTCGTCTTTAAGCGTGGCCCACTGCCTCGCTAGTCTTTCTTTAAGCATGGCCCACTGCCTCATAGTCTTTCTTTAAGCATGGCCCACTGTCTCACTAGTCTTTCTTTAAGCATGGCCCACTGCCTCGCTCGTCTTTAAGCATGGCCCACTGTCTCACTAGTCTTTCTTTAAGCATGGCCCACTGTCTCACTAGTCTTTCTTTAAGCATGGCCCACTGTCTCACTCGTCTTTCTTTAAGCATGGCCCACTGCCTCACTAGCTTTAAGCATATGCGGTTAGTGCCGACCAAGAACGACTATGAGAAGGGAAACTCTAAGAAATCTGCTTTTCCATTTCCAGAACACTTTTAGGATTGCCAATAGTGCACTCACTCATTATCATCCTAATAAATCAATTATCCTGAACGTAACAGACACTAATGGCTAATCATCCAGAGGCGTTTAAACTCACCAGAGACGTCAGGCCTTCGCTGTCGACAACCCAATCTTCCTTTTCAGCCAACCTCTTTATGTCTGCAGGGAAGGCAAGCACACAAGCACACCTTACTACAGTTATTTCACTGAACTTCAGAGACAGAAAAATCCATAAAGGTTATGGTTTCTAATTGTTTTATGTAAGTTCACAAAAAATTAGTGAAAACAGGGACAGGCTTCCTTGGTGGCTCAGACAGTAAAGACTCCCCCTGCCAAAGCAGGAGACCTGGGTTCGATCCCTGAGTTGGGAAGGATCCCCTGGAGAAGGAAATGGCTACCCACTCTAGTGTCTGTGCCTGGAAAATTCCATGGGCAGAGGAGCCTGGTGGGCTATAGCCCATGGGGTCACGGAGAATCGGACACGACTAAATGACTCACACACACCTAATTCTGGAAAAGTCAAGGATTTAAATGTGTGTTGCTGCTGCTAAGTCGCTTCAGTCATGTCCAACTCTGTGCGACCCCATAGACAGCAGCCCACCAGGCTCCCCCGTCCCAGGGATTCTCCAGGCAAGAACACTGGAGTGGGTTGCCATTTCCTTCTCCAATGCATGAAAGTGAAATGTGCGTTACTCACTGGATTTTTCTATTAAAACATTAATGTAAATAAACTGTCTACTATGCAGCCCGATCTGAAGAATGCCAGGCCAGGTTCACTGACAACTTCACACTTACTCAGCACTCCTGATAATATTCAACAGGTACAGTATAAGACACAAGGCATTTCCCCCGAGATTTCTAATAACCAGTGTGGACTCTCTTTGTCCTGCAAGTTCCCAACAATAAAAGCGTGATGCCCACAGCAGGAGGAACAGACCTGGGCTCAGCCCCTCAGCTGGGCCAGGGTTAGACCAGCCGGCCTATGACACAATTTTCTAATAACCAGCGTGGACTGTCCGTCTGGCACGCTCCCTAGAACAACAGCGCGATGTCCATGGCGGGAGAAACAGGTCTGGGCACACTTCAGGGCACATCCCTTCACCGGGGCAGGGGCCAGCTTTACACAGACATGGCCAGGCTACAACAAAGTCCCGAGGAAGACAGTAGCGGCCTGCGCCGCCCCAACAGCGCTCTCAGCCATCTCCGAAGTGCGCCGCACCCGAGCGGCTGCTCTGCAGAGATCATCTCCCCTTGTGTGTGCAGAAACCCTGAAAACTCTAACAGCATTAAGTGCGCCGCACCCGAGGGGCTGCTCTGCAGAGATCATCTCCCCTTGTGTGTGCAGAAACCCTGAAAACTCTAACAGCATTAAGTGCGCCGCACCCGAGGGGCTGCTCTGCAGAGATCATCTCCCCTTGTGTGTGCAGAAACCCTGAAAACTCTAACAGCATTAAGTGCGCCGCACCCGAGGGGCTGCTCTGCAGAGATCATCTCCCCTTGTGTGTGCAGAAACCCTGAAAACTCTAACAGCATTAAGTGCGCCGCACCCGAGGGGCTGCTCTGCAGAGATCATCTCCCCTTGTGTGTGCAGAAACCCTGAAAACTCTAACAGCATTAAGTGCGCCGCACCCGAGGGGCTGCTCTGCAGAGATCATCTCCCCTTGTGTGTGCAGAAACCCTGAAAACTCTAACAGCATTAAGTGCGCCGCACCCGAGGGGCTGCTCTGCAGAGATCATCTCCCCTTGTGTGTGCGAAACCCTGAAAACTCTAACAGCATTAAGAAAATGAGCATCACCTATAACTTCTGCTGCAAAGAGAAACTTAAGTCCTTCTTCTGACTTAATGCTGATGTTTCTAAATCAAAAATTTTAAATATACATGTATATTTTCCAAATTGAGATCATACCTTATACACATTTTATAGTCTACTTTTTCCACTTGACATTTTCCATAAGGATGGTCTTACATCCTTAAGTATTTTTCAAGAGTATCCATTTAATTTCTGCATGGCCCGGCATCTCAAAGTAAACAGGATTCGAAAGAAAAATAAAAATAACTACACTGAACAGTGACAGATAATCTGAAATAGTCACATTTCCATAAGAGCATCTTTCTTGTTTTTGAGGGTTTGGAAGCTGGAAAGAGGTGGCATGAGCGTGGCTACTGTGGAGCCAGTGGCGCCAGTTTTCCCAACACACCTTCGGCTGTGTGCTGAAGCGTGACCACCACACAGCGCACTCGGAGATCCAAGACGAGGTCCTGGATGGGCTGCAGCAGGTCACTGGGGATCTCAAGGGCGGCCAGCGATTCATACGCCAGCCTGTGGAACAAACACAGCGAGACAAAGGTGAGTACAGGGGCCTGGAGTGGTTCCTAGCATTGTTCTGGCGTCCCACCACGCTTCATGGCAGCGCTGACAGGCTACCGCTGTATGCTGAAGACGAGGGTTGTACAATCCGTGACAAGGGTTGTAACGCCACAGTGACTCTGATTGAACAGCGACAAAGGTGACACTCTCATCAGGCCCGAGCACCAGGGAGGCTCAGGAGCTGGGTTATCAGACGACATGCAGCGAACAGTGGGCACAAAAGGGCAGAGCAGGATTCTCTGCTGAGTGTGTCTTTTTTTCCCCTAAAAAGACAAAACTATTTGCCCCTTCCCTGGAGAATGCACCCACATTTACCTGAGGGTCTGGATGACGTGAGCCAGCCACGGTCCAGAGAGCTCAGCCGTCCCCTCCCGGCCTCCGTGCTGCCGCCCGCTGCCCTCCGCCGGCCAAGCGGGAGCAGGGCCCCACGGACCAGCTTCACCAGACACTGCATGACCTCCTGGATCATTTTCTACACGTTAACGAACAAGCAGAACTGCATTAGGAGGCATCGAACTTGACTGAGCCCACTGGGGGAGCCAGCCCGCACAGGACAAACGTCTTGAATGTAGGTCAGGCCTTCCAGTCACTTGTCCAAGAAAACCTACCCCAAGAAAGAGTCCACACACGGATCCTTAACTTACCTTAAAATCATTTTGTCTTTGCCTTACATTCTTTGATCTCTCAATGTGGCCTGACTTCTCAGTGGTCTGAAAAGTGGGAAAAAAAAAAAAAACACTTATTAGTTGTCTCTTGAAATAATTCATAAAATAAGAAATGCTTACTGTTGTATGTAAAGAGAGCATGAAATACAGTTATAACTTGATTAAAAGGAATGTATAAGTAGTAGTCTAAGTCTCTGATTAAGGAATGACTAATTAGAAAACCCTCCTCATTCCAACAAGAAGCTATTTATCTTCCTAAAAGCTTTAAGTACAATTCCCATAAATACACCTAAGTATGAGGCGAAGCTACCCTTTCTGTAGGTGAGTGTCACACGCCGTCCTCATCGGCATCTTCCTACGGCTGGACCTACAGGCACACAGCCCCATGCTGCTGCTCCAGCACCGCTTCCCGGGAGTGGGTGCAGAAACGGGACCAGGAGCAGCTCCGGGTGGGTCCAGCCATCTGCGGGACCCCGGTCCACTGCCCCCTCCCTCAACGTGTGTGCTCAACTGTGCCCGACTCTTTGTGACCCCATGGACTGTTGCCCACGAGGCTCCTCTGTTCGTGGGATCCTCCAGGCAAGAACACTGGAGTGGGCTGCCATGCCCTCCTCCAAGGGACCTTCCCGACCCGGGGACTGAACCTGCGTCTCTGGTATCGCCTGCGCTGGCAGGCAGGTTCTTCACGAGTGCACCGCTTGGGAAACCCTGTCCCCACACTCCCCTACAGTATCCGAGACTATGAGCATGAATGGTGGGGTTTAGTTTTGTTTTAAATTACACATCAGCACTCTTCTTCCAGGGATTTTAGTCCTGTTTGGAGGGAATGTACTCCAGAACTGACTGCAGAGTCGTGCTTTCCTCTGATTTCTTTCTCCTTAGAGCCATGTGTAGAGACTACTTTACTCTGATTAAGAGAGAAATCTGTTCAACTAGATTTCAGCTAACTTTTTATTATCAAATTTTCTTACAACCAAATATTATTCTATAGAATGTCCTGGCAAGACAAACTTAGGACACTTTCCAAAGGAACAAGTCATCATGAAATGGCATAATATAAAAAAACTCATCACCATAACCTTAAAAGGTAAATCACTGGTGTATTTAGGTGGAGAACTTTAAGTTGGGGATAACTGCATTATAAATGACTATGATACTGACACCAAGGTAATTTTAAAATACTTCAGGTGATGTCATTATTTTAGGTATGAGCAAGAGAAACTGTGGAGAGGCATCCACATGGTCAACACTTTTCAGCCGAAGGAGGAAGACAAGGATGCGGCTGCTGGTGTTTTCACCAAGAGTCAGACACCCTGACGGACGAGGCCACACACAGACACACACCCATCTCTGGCAGTAACTCGCATTTCTTGTGCAACTTTTAATGTTTTTTTAAGTGATGCTTTTTTTGAAAGAATGAAAAATCACGATAATAATTCAACAAGCGAATTCCTAAGTCTCTTGGCCAACAACACTCAAAATTCTTTGTACACCAGGATATACAGAAATTGATGCTTTTCTCCCTTTAAGACACTTGAGAAGCAACTGGCGTGACGCAGAGCTGTGGTGAGATGTGACCAGAGGGGCTCACGGTGGAGTCTGGCCAGCTGCGAGGACAAGAGGCACAGGCGAGGCATCCCCGTCCCCTGGGCTCCTACTGAGGCTTCATCATGCAGACACACCTGACGAGACCCCTGGCAACTGAACTCAGCCTCCAGCCCTTCTCTCTGGGGTGGCACTGAAAGCTCCTGCCCTCTAAACCCAGAGCCGGTCCTCTGGACTACGGCCTGGCCTCAGCGGGGAGATGAGACACTCGCTAACATGCCTGCACACATAGGAAGTCACAATATCAGAAGTGAAGATCAAATACATACTTCTCATTATAAGTCACAAGATCACAGCTCCAAATTCACATTTCCAGCCCAAATTTTTCCTCGCAGAAAGATCTCCTTTCCAAATCTGAATTTCAGACTGCCTTCTTTGGTGTCTGCAGACGGCCTGAGCAGAACAGAGTGAAAGGGTGGCTTTCTGGGTCTGGAGTCTGCTGGCCTGCAGCTGGGAACCACAGGGTCTCCAGCATGCTGACTGTGGACCTTGCGGCTATTAACTCCACAGTCTGCGTGACAGCTCCTTGGAATAAACAGATTCTCTCTATATATATCCTGCTGAAAACAGAGCCAACGTCCTAGTATTTGTTTTTTCTGAGCCCTGACCATAAGACCTGGCTTACTGTGCTGTGAAGGGGAGGGACTCTCAAAGAAGGCGTAATTGGCCTCCGTGAAGGGCTGTGCCCATATAACACTAAGTATCCTGACTGCCAGACAGCGTTTTTCTTGCTGTATCTGCCACAGCACTAAATGCCTGTCCAATGGGAAGATTACTTCAAAGTCCTTTGTCCTGTGAAATAGCTTTGAATCAACAGAAAGAGTAAAAATCAACTGTTAAAAACATCATACTAAAATTAAGGCTAAACTTTTCCACAACAGTTTTGCCCACCAAACAGGTGCTAGTACACGCATGAAGACGACAACTGGACAGAGTAACTGTTAGACTCTGAGGGCGCCTCCAGTCACGTGGAGCTGTGAGCAGGGGGAGTGAGCGGGTGGGCTTAGACTCTGAGGGCGCCTCCAGTCACGTGGAGATGTGAGCAGGGGGAGTGAGCGGGTGGGCTTAGACTCTGAGGGCGCCTCCAGTCACGTGGAGCCGTGAGCAGGGGGAGTGGGTGGGATGAAGACGCCGGCTGGACGAATCACTGCTTAGACTCTGAGGGTGCCTCCAATCACGTACAGAAGTGAGCAGGTCGAGTGGTGGGTGGGGGAACCAGTTGTAAGGCCTTCCTCTTCCAATTGTTAAAAAAAAATGTGTTACTTATTGTTTTTATTTGATAAAGAGTTGAATACCTCCAACATGCTGAATTATGTGCAGTTTGCCCTGCTTTTAAAAAGAAAATTTTGAACAGGAAGAACATTTTATGAGAACATACTATGAGTTACACAACTTTTTAAAATGCTGATTCCTCATATTTAAAAACTTGGATACTTTGAAAGTTTTCACCTGAAAATACACTGTATTTAAAAGGTATCTGAAGGTGAGATCTCGCCCTGCTGCTAACCACCTTGCTAGCTGAACCCTCAGCTCCTCCTGCGCACACAGGCCAGAGCTGCTCTGCGGCCAGGCCGACGGCTGGGCTGCTCTGCTCTGACTCACACGCGTCACTTCGCCTGGCCGTGACTCGTCTGAAGAACTATTTGCTAAACTGTTGGAGACTCCATCTAAATCTTTTAACAGATGAACTCTAAATAAAACAAGAACAGTTTTACAAAACAAAGAAATTCAAGTAACTTGTAACTAAATATTTCAGAGCTTTCTTGTATGACATTAAATAGAGCAAAAGCCCTGGAACTCTCCCCAACATTGGTCTACGCCTCTGGTTCTCACTCGTGGCATGACGGCAGCCTCCCCTATCTCTGGTTCTCTGACTCTCACCCGTGGCAGAAGGCAGTCTCCCCTCACTCTGGCAGACGGCAGCCTCCCCTCACTCTGGTTGTCTGGTTCTCACTTGCGGCAGACGGTAGCCTCCCCTCACTCTGGTTCTCAGGCTCTAAACCGAGGCAGACAGCAGCCTCCCCTCACTCTGGTTCTCACGCTCTCACTTGAGGCAGACGGCAGCCTCCCCTCACTCTGGTTCTCAGGCTCTCGCCCGTGGCAGACGGCAGCCTCCCCTCACTCTGGTTCTCAGGCTCTCACTCAAGGCAGACGGCAGCCTCCCCTCACTCTGGTTCTCAGGCTCTCGCTCGAGGCAGACGGCAGCCTCCCCTCACTCTGGTTC
>SJXQ01011871.1:701936-714206 GCA_006408695.1 Aepyceros melampus | reverse complement strand
GCACTATGGTCAAGAATCCACCTGCCATTGCAGGAGACGTAAGAGACATGGGTTCGATGCTTGGGGCAGGAAGATCCTTTGGAGGAAGGCATGGCCACCCATTCCAGTGCTCTTGCCTGGAGAATCCCAGGGACAGCAGAGCCTGGCAGGCTACAGGTCTGCCAGGAACCTGTAGGTTCTGGTCTGCCAGGAATCCCAAGGTCCCGAACAGTTGGACACTACTGAAGCGACTGAGCACCTGGGCACAGGATTATGGCATACAGGCAAGAACAGAAAATAATACAAACATAATCATCCAATGAAGAGGTCAGTTGGATCTAATCAAGAAGGGAGAGAACTTGGGTGGTTACTAGATGTTTTTAGGATTCATAACCTAATCAATAGGTCCAGAAAAACTGAGTAAAGCATCTTGGGAATCTAAGTAGTGTGGTAGGGTCTGAAAACACTCTGTTGACCTAGCATCACACAGAAGGGACTTGGCATGTTCACAGTGGTGGCAGAAGAATCTCATCTTTCTGACACGTCTTGGTTAAAAAGCAACCTCAGGCTGCTGAGACTGTACTTCCCATTCTCCCGCAAAGGTAAGTCCAGGAGGCTTGAGGCAGTAACCTAAATGTGCTCCGGATGGTAAATGTTGTTTAATCCTAAGACAGTTCAGAATTAAATATGAGAATGATGAAATATACCAAATCCACAGTATTCATATTTTCATGTTAACTTTAGTAGTATTCTAAGTAATTTAACATTTTGAATGTTTGTAAGGTTTAGATTATGTATTAATTCAAGAATATGACAAATGAGCCCTGTGATTCCAGTATAAGATACATAATTGAATAACTTATTTGAGACTCATACTAGAGATTTTAATAGTGTGCAAATAATACAGAAAGATAATCTGACTCTTTATATTTACAAGTGTATTAGATTTACAAGAGTATTCGATTAATAACTATTTGTTAGATATCTGATTATTGAACAAGCAACTTGAACTTTTTGCCTTGGTTTTCTCACCTGTAAAATGAGTATAAAATAATACCAGTTTGCTGCATGAGAATGAATGAATTCATACAAGAGCTTGTGATACTGTTTGACTCTTAATGAATCCTCAGAGAAGTTAGTTACTGTTGTTATTAAGTATATGAAAAGTGAAAGTGTTGACCATTCAGTCATGTCCAACTCTTTGCGACCCCATGGACTGTAGCCTGCCAGGCTCCTCTGTCCATGGAATTCTCCAGCCAATACTGTATGGGTTGCCATCCCTGTCTCCAGAGGATCTTCTTGACCCAGGGATCAAACCCAGGTCTCCTGCATTGGCAGGCATGTTCTTTACCATCTGAAACCATCATGGAAGCCCAATTAAGTATATGAGAAGGGTTCTTTTTTCTTTTTGTTAAATCATGCATTTAATTATTTAAATAGTATTTATTAGACAGCATATTCAAAAGCAGAGACATTACTTTGCCAACAAAGATCCATCTAGTCAAGGCTATGGTTTTTCCAGTGGTCATGTATGGATGTGACAGTGGGACTGTGAAGAAAGCTGAGCACCAAAGAATTGATGCTTTTGAACTGTGGTGTTGGAGAAGACTCCTGAGAGTCCCTTGGACTGCAAGGAGATCCAACCAGTCCATTCTAAAGGAGATCAGTCCTGGATGTTCTTTGGAAGGACTGATACTAAAGCTGAAACTCCAATACTTTGGCTACCTCATGCGAAGAGTTGACTCATTGGAAAAGACTCTGATGCTGAAAAAAAAAAAAAGACTGATGCTGGAGGGATTGGGGGCAGGAGGAAAGGGGATGACAGAGGATGAGCTGGCTGGATGGCATCACCGACTCGATGGACATGAGTTTGGGTGAACTCCGGGAGTTGGTGATGGACAGGGAGGCCTAGAGTGCTGCAATTCATGGGGTCGCAAAGAGTTGGACACGACTGAGTGACTGAACTGAACTGAATATAGTATTTAAAAGGCAAAGTGAGGGACTTCCCTGGTGGTCCAGTGGTTAAGACTCCATGCTCCCAATGCAGGGGGGATGCATGGGTTTGATCCCTGTTGGGGAATTAAGAACCTGAGTGCCGCGGGAATGGCAGAAAAAAAAAAAAAAGCAAAGTCATTATATTATGTATGTAAATACTATTTTAAATGTTTAGGGCATTTTATTTACAATGTTGTAAGTGAAGGAGTTATCAGAGGGAGCTTAGTGTATTTAGTTGAGTTGAAGGAGCATTAATCAGCCTCCTCTCAAAGACAAGGTCCACGTATCCCACTATAACCCTAGCACCGACATTTGGTACCTAATAGGTGCCCAATAAATAGGCGTTAAACTGAACTGAGAAGTTGTGTAAAAAAGATTTTAAGATGTTATAACCTATTTGTTGTTGTTTAGTCTCTAAGTTTACATCTGACTCTTGTGAGGCTCCTCCGGCAGTGGGATTCCCCAAGCAACAATTCTGGAGTGGGTTGCCATTTCCTACACTAGGGGAGCTTCCTAACCCAGGGATCAGACCCACGTCTCCTGCACTGGCAAGTGGATTCTTTACCGCTGAGCCACCAGGGAAGCCCATTATAACCCATAGAGACTGTGAACTGAGACAAGGACCACAAGAGGACGAGGAGCTTTGAGGGAGGATAAAGAGGGCAGGCTTTTCCCCTTTAACCAGAGAAGTCCCTCACCTTGCTTTTTAAATACTATAATTAAATGCATGCTCTAACAAAAAAACCCCTCCTCATATACTTAATGATAACAATAATTAACTTACTGCTGCTGCTGCTAAGTCGCTTCAGTCATGTCCAACTCTGCGTGACCCCATGGACCCCAGGGAGCCCACCAGGCTCCCCTGTCCCTGGGATTCTCCAGACAAGAACACTGGAGTGGGTTGCCATTTCCTTCTCCAATGCATGAAAGTGAAAAGTGAAAGTGAAGTTGCTCAGTTGTGTCCAACTCTTCGCGACCCCATGGACTGCAGCCTACCAGTCTTCTCCGTCCATGGGAGATTCCAGGCAAGAGTATTGGAGTGGGGTGCCACTGCCTTCTCTGAACTACTTACTAAGCATTCATTAAAAGTCAAACAGTTCGCAAGCTCCTGTACGAATTTGTTCATTCCCAAGACGCCTAAACATATGGCGTCTGTAAGACATGAGCTCAGTTTGAAGTCTCACGCAAGGCAGACCCTCAGGGAAAGAGTTTGGAATGGGAGATACATATTACAGGGGATCATCATCAGAGCTTGGGTTCAGTGAGAGGAGGGCCTTTGAAAATGATTGTTAAAATTCCCTAGATATATAAACAGATGAGATTAGTGAATTAAACTTAAAGATGTAAAGAAAGATTGGTTTTAAAAGTTGTTACCTTAATATAGCAAATATTAATTAAAAAAAATACTGAGACTTCCCTGGGGGTCCAGTGGTTGGGGCTCTGTGCTTCCACTGCAGGGCATGTGGGTTTGAGCCCTGGTCAGGGAACACGCTGATCCCACATGCTGTGCAGCATGGTAAAAAAAATAAGTAACAATAAATAGTCTTTTCCATCCTCTCTCTCAAAAATCACCTTAGGTATAGAAGAACTCATCTTGACATTTCTAAGCTTGTTACACTGTTCCCTTACACAAATCCCTCGTCTTGGCACTCCTTGAATATTCTAACTTTTGGGGGGAGTACCCAGGGATAGCAACATGTGCTCATGAACACTCATTCATCATTATCATCACAGTAGCCACCACCTATCATATCTGTATTTTGTACTGGGACTTCCCAGGTGATTCAGCATTAAAGGATCTGCCTGCAATGCAGGAGACTCAGGTCTGATCCCTGGGTCAGGAAGATCCCCTGGAGAAGGAAATGGCAACCCACTCCAGTATTCTTGCCTGGGAAATCCCATGGACAGAGGAGCCTGGTGAGCTACAGTCCATGGGGGTCACAAAAGAATCGAACACGATTTAGTGACTAAACAATATTTTGTACCAAGCAACTGACATAATTAATGGTAATTGGAAAGAGGTAATAATACCCAGCACTTACTACGTGCTTCCTGGGCACCAGGCACTGTCCTGAGTCCTTTGTGAATTATCTCCACCTCCATGTCATGGGTGAAGAAAAGAAGCTTAAAATGTTAAGCCACTTGCTAAAGTCTTACAGGTAGGAAGTGGTATGTCCAGGCTTGGAACTGGGAATTTGACTCCAGGACTCATGTTGACTGGGGGCAGCACTCTCTAGTAATGGAGACCCTGCTTGGGCCCGCCCTTGATGTTCCCAAAGAGGCAAAACTCCTTGAAGTTGCTTCCATAGTGCCAAGGTCCCACCCATCCTTGTAGGGCTGGAGTTGTGCACATTCCTAACTAGAGACGGGGCAGCTGCTACTGCTCTTGGAGCTCCACGCAGTTTATCAGTGGGTCCTGAAGAGCCCCCTGTGAAAACAGTTGCCCCAGCTCACCTTTCTTTGTTTCTGCCTCCTCCTAGTTCTCACATAGCTTCATTTTGATTACCATCTGTATCCCTCCTCACTTGGTACTTAGCACACAGTACAATTTTTAATAGGTAATGAGTCAATCAAATGAGCATTCCAACTTTGTTGGTATCTAGTTCTTCTTTAAGAACCAACTTTGTTGGTATCTCAGTTCAGTTTAGTCACTTAGTTGTGTCCAACCCTTTGCGACCCCATGGACTGCAGCACGCCAGGCCTCCCTGTCCATCACCAACTCTCGGAGCCTACTCAAACTCATGTCCATTGTGTCAGTGGTGCCATCCAACCATCTCATCCTCTGTCATCCCCTTCTCCTGCCTTCAATCTTTCTCAGCATCAGGGTCTTTTCAAATGAGTCAGCGCTTCACATCAGGTGGCCAAAGTATTGGAGTTTCAGTCCTTCCTTCAGCATCAGTCCTTCCAATGAAAATTCAGGACTGATCTCCTTTAGAATGGACTGGTTGGATCTCGGGTGCAGTCCAAGGGATTCTCAGGAGTCTTCTCCAACACCACAGTTCAAAAGCATCAGTTCTTCAGCGTTCAGCTTTCTTTATAGTTCGACTCTCACATCCATACACGACTACTGGAAAAACCATAGCTTTGACTAGATGGACGTTTGCTGGTAAAGAAATGTCTCTGCTTTTTAATATGCTGTCTAGTTGGTCACAGCTTTTCTTCCAAGGAGCAAGTGTCTTTTAATTTCATGGCTGCAGTCACCATCTACAGTGATTTTGGAGCCCCCCAAAATAAAGTCTGACTGTTTCCCCATCTATTTGCCATGAAGTGATGGGACCAGATGCCGTGATCTTTGTTTTCTGAATGTTGAGCTTTAAGCCAACTTTTTCACTCTCCTCTTTCACTTTCATCAAGAGGCTCTTTAGTTCTTCTTCAATTTCTGCTGTAAGTGTGGTGTCATCTGCATATCTGAGGTTTTTTATATTTCTCCCAGCAATCTTGATTCCAGCTTGTGCTTCTTCCAGCCTACCATTTTACATGATGTACTCTGCATATAAGTTAAATAAGCAGGGTGACAATATAGAGCCTTGACGTACTCCTTTCCCAATCTTGAACTATTCTGTTGTTCCATGTCCAGTTCTAACTGTTGCTTCTTGTCCTGCCTCCCGATTTTTCAGAAGGCAGGTCAGGTGGTCTGGTATTCCCATCTCTTAAAGAATTTTCCAGTTTGTTGTGATTCACACAGTCAAAGGTTATGGTGTAGTCAATAAAGCAAAATCTTCTTTAATCTCTTACAGTAGATTTTTCCATATTTTTTCTGAGACTGCTTCTAGAATCTCAGGTTCTGTTGAGCCGTTTGGTCAGAGCAACTGGAGTTCCCAGGCTCACTTGTTTTGGAAAGTTCAACGGCCTTCTGTACCCACAGGTTCCTCATGTGTGGATTCAAGCAATGGTAGATCAAAAATACTCGGAAAAAAAAAAAAATACTTGGAGAAAAATTGCAGAAAATTCCAAAAAGCAAAACTTGAATTTGCTATGCACTGGCAACTATTTACATCACATTTACATTGTATTTACAAGTATTTACATAGCATTTACATTTTATTAGGTATTATAAGTAATTTAGAGATGATTTAAAGTATATGAGAGGATGGGAAAATGTGAGTGGGTTCTATGCAAATACTAGCATGTATGCCATTTTATATAAGGGACTTGAATATCTTGGATTTTGTTATCTGTTAGAGTCCTAAAACTACACCTCCTCTGAAACTGAGAGCCACAGGCCAACTGTAATTTGTATTACTTTTCTATTTTTCTGAGGTGGGTAGATACAGGTCTTTCATCATATGTTTATCAAAGGTCTACTGGGACTTCCTTGGTGGTCAAGTGGTTAAGACTCCATGCTGTCAATGCAGGGGGCACGGGTTTGATCCTTAGTTGGGGAACTAAGATCCTGCATGCTCCATAAACAAAATTCCTACCCTCATGCAACTTCTGAATTGTGGAAGATACATGGTTGGAGAAGTACTGTACAGAAAGTATAATCCAGTGCTTTCAAACTTTTTTCAACTGTAAGCCAAGAAGAAATGTATTTTATAGCATGATCTAGCACAAACATACACACATATGTACATACATTTATACACCTGAAATGAGTTTCATAGAACAAGAGTCTGACTGGGTTTGATGTCCTGTGATATTTTCTATTTCTTTTATAGAATGTTGGTCATGACTCACTAAGTTAATTTTAGTGGCTCTCAGTCTAGTCTGAAAAAAGCTGGTAATGGTTAAGAGCACAACACTGAGGTCAGGCTGATGGCTTTCAGACCTGGCTCCATCTTTTACTCTCTGGGTTTGAACAAGCAATCTCTTACTAATCTTGCCTCTCCATCACCAAAATGAGATAATAATAATACTGGTATCCACCTCATAGACTCCACTTGAGAATTAAGTAAGAAAGGAGGTAATGTGTATAAGGAATGTAAAATGGGGCCTGACAGCATGTGAAGGCTCAGTAAACATAGGTGTTAAATACTGGGTGTGATGATGGAAGGAGGAAAGGAGAGAATGTTTCCTGGAGGAGACCTTAAAGAGGTACTAGGAATTATTCAGGGGCAGGTGTAAGTAGATACATAGAAGAGAGAGAAGCTCTGTGCAGAGAGCAGTCTTTGCAATAGTTGAGAGATGGGAGAACTTCCTCTGTCCTATGACCAGAGAGCTTCCCAGTTTGGTTATAGTTGGAGGGAAAGTCTCTGGCAGATGAGGTTAGAGATGGCAGCACAGGGTCACAGCCTTGTCATGGCAAAGGGGCAAACCACTCCAGTATTCTTGCTTGAGAACCCATGAGCAGTGTGAAAAGGCAAAAAGGTCTGACACCAGAAGATAACCCCCCAGGTCCGAAGATTGCAGTATCTTGATGAGAGATGCGAGTCACCTGGACCAAGGAAAAAAACTGTTTCAAAAGATCTAACTGGATAATGGCATTTGAGGGAGAAAGGAGTAATGGGTCCTTCCTAGGTTTCTGGCTTGAACACCTAGGTGGTAGGTGGTGACACTCACTCTATTAGAAATGCTGGATAAAAAAGACATTTCGTTTTTAGTTACCGTTGCATTTTGAGATTAATGGAATCTTGCCGAAAATTAAAAGTATCCGGATTTTGTGAAACTGTTTCCTGACACCCTTCGGGATGTGTATTAAGTCCCTAAAACAACTGGTTCTTAAACTGTGGTGCTTGTCAACCATGTGTATTTATGGGTGGGGGAGGAATGGGGAGGGGTGTTAGAAATGTGGGTTCCTGGGCTAAGAAGCTAAGATTCTGGAGGAACCATTTGGACCCCAGAATTTAAATAATTAGCCTGAATGACCCCGATGCAGGTAGTCTCCAGACCACAATTTAAAAAACAAAGAACACTCTCCGGTGTCTCTAACATTAGTTTTTCTACTCTTGAGCTCTCCCTACTTGCTTGGGGGGTCCCTATTGCTTCTGACTGCCTCCACTCATCGATTCTGTTAACAGTGAGGACTTCCTTTTCCCAACAAGTACATACATCTCCAGGGCGCCCAGAAAAATATTTGGCAACGAACAGGCCCTCTAGAAATGTTTGCCAAACGAATGAATGGGCGAAAACATTTATAGATTGCTTGGTACAAAAACTTTAGCTTTTAAATAGTTCGGCAGGGTTTGAATAGAGAAGCAAAGGTCATTCCAAAGGCAGGGTGAGGATGAGACTGGCAAGGCAGCGGGGAGGAAAAGGCGGGGGAAGCCCCTGTCGGTGATCAGGGCACACTCGGGAAGTCCTAATTCCCGGGACTCGGGGGGCGAAAAATGTGACTTTTTACAGATTAGCAACCATCTTGGGTTGCCTGCCTTACTTCCTCGGGGCGTCCACATTTGACTTTAATACTGTTGCCTCTGCGATTCCGGCCCGATCCAAAACTCTGAAAGGAAAGGTGAACGCAGGGAGACTTCGGGGGCTGCGGAGGCCCGAGCCCAAGCCCCCTCCGGGATGCCCCGCCGAAGTAGCGCCGACCTCCCCATCATGGCGGCGGCCGGGCGGGGAAGCCGAGCCCGTACGTCGCGTGCGTGCCTCCTCTCCCTCCCCTCCCCCTCCTCGGCGGCGGCGGCGGCTTAGGCGGCAGCGCTCGCCATTGCCGCTGGTGGCAGGAGGCTGCGAGGAGCCGGCGCGGTCGCAGTCTCCACGGCGCAGGCCCACGGTAGCGCAGCCGCTCTGAGGTGAGTGCCCTACCGCGCAATCTCCAGCTATTTCAGCCCCGGCGCAGCCGCAACACGCCGCCCGCCCGCCGGCCGGCCGGCCCGCCCCGCAGCCAGCACCCTGCCGCCCCCGGCTCCAGGCCTGGGCCCCCGCCGGATTCGGCCCGCCTCGGGCGGGGGGCCCCGGCCCGGCCCAGTCAAACCGCCACCCCGAGGATGCGCAGGCCGCACTAGGCCCCAGGCGTCCTGGCGGGCTCGGGAGGGAGGCGCTGCCCTCCCGAGAGCCCCAGGGTTCCGGCCTGCCTCGCCGCTTAAGGCTCTCGGGGCCGCGGCCTCCTCTCCGCCGTGGAACCCGGGTCCCCGGCCCGGCCTTCCCGTGGGTTCGGGAGCTGGAGGCCCGGGAGAGCGCGCTGGCCTGGGAGCGGGAGGTGGGCGGGCTGCGCGGGATCGGAGCGGCGGCTCCCAGCTCGCCTCCTCGGCCCTTCCCGGCTCTGGTCCGCGGGCGGCGCGGCGCGGCGCGGCGGGCTGGGCCGGGGCGCGGGAGCCGCTGTCTCCTGCGGGAGAGGAGGCTGGCTCTCGGGCGACCTCCGAAGCTTCCCTCCCGCCGGGGTGGCGTGGGCTTGTTACCCAGGTAGACTGAGGGACGCTGGAATATGGCGCGTTGCCCACCTTCTTGCAAGTTAGGAGGCGGCAGCGGCGGCAGTTCAAGGAGGAGGGCGCAGAGTCCTTTTGTACGCAGAAATAAGGAGCGACATTGTGTTTTCTTCCCTAGCTAAGATGCTGCGGCTGGAGGGGCCTCGGTTCTTTCTGTGCTTGGGGTGTTGGTCCCCAGGGGGAGGGATAGGGGGAGTGGCGCGACCCGGGAAGGGACCAAACCTTTGACACTGGGAAGACAGGAGCTCTGGATGGCCTTGTGCATGGGTATTATCCCACAACCCCAGCCTTTCGGGGAACTCAAAGGTTTGCTCTTGCATGTTAGCCACTTAACTGGGCCATGATGTCCACCTCCTCTCTCACCTGTTGTGCCGTTGCTGTTGGTTCTAAACTTTCGACAGTCCATCTGACTGTGCCCATTAAAACTTTTAAGTTGTTAAAAAATTTTTAGGGCTTCAAATGATAACTGGTCATTGGTCCAGCCAGTTGTCCAGCTGTTGCCTGGTCTCCATCCCTTCTTAAGCATTAGGTTAGAATATATTAATTGCTTGTTTTAGAGCTGATGTCAGTTGTGCTTAACCCTTTCTGTGGTCAGAGTAAAAATCACATTTTCTTAAGTGTGTAGAAACAGGGTATTAGAAACTTAGGGTGAAAGGTAGTGTGAGTGAGACTGTCAGCTCGGACAGTGCTCTGCAAGAGAATGGGTATGCACATCTCACACCTTTTATTGCAGGATATCATCTGCTGTCACAGTGATCCTTTCCCCATTTCACCTTCCCCCAGTTAAAAAAAAAATCCTTTTCCTTTGGCCTTGAACAGTAAGTTACTGGATTGTTCCTCACTCAAGGGAGGTGGAGGTGAGGGCTGGGAGATGCTAGGATTTTTTTCTTTCCATAAGTCAGTAGTAGCCTGACTCCCTAGAATTGTGTTTGAAAGTTCTTGATGGTTATTTCATAGTGAAAATATGACTAGCCCTTATCCGTGCATCGAAGTGAGATTTCCATATTTTATGAGCACAGAAGCAAACATGCAGTTATCAAATGTAATGTAGTATACTTAACCTTAACTTGGGTCCAGAACTGCATGCAGAATTTTTTTGCAGGACCTTTTTTTTCCCTTCAGACAGGAGTTAGATGTGCATTTCAATGGGGTCCATCAGGATAAGAATTACTGTTTACTCTCTTTTGGTTCATCCTTATTTGAAGTCCTTTGATTTCAGTGCATGCCTTCCTCCTCCCCCCATCTCAGACTCAGCATACAGGAGGAAAATGATTTTTTGCTTGGAAGTTGTAATCATATTCTCATTTAGGGGGAAAGAAGATTTCTTATTCCCAAGCCAGGAGTTTTCTTAACCAGGTTTTAAGCAAATTCAGCTCCTGGATTTAGGGAAATATCTCTTTAAGTGTAGGAGATAATGAGGGCCCTGGTCTAGATGAAGAGGGAATTAAAGGAGAAGGAATTTCAGGTTTCCCTCCCAATTTTTGTGTGTTCCAATGGAACCCAAAATTGTAGTTTTTTTTTTAAATTAAATCACAATTATGTATCCATCTCAAATTTTGTTAGGTAGCTGAAGGCCAACTTCCTAGGATATGAGTTTGCATTGCATCATAAGTTCAAGCAGACTTTCTTCAAGAAGTATTTTATGTGAAATGATAGAAAGTGGGTGACTTTTAAGGGAAATTAAACTCCTTGTAGTCTGGGGTTAAATTTTTTAATACCTCTTTCCTTATGTGTAATAAGGCATTCAATCAGTGTTAGCTGGGGAATGGTAATAATATGAGGAACAGTAATGATTGAAATTAAATTTTTTTCCCACAAGTATTTGAGCAGGCATGTTGGTTTTTGGAAGGACTAAACTGTCAGCCTTTAGAAGCACACCCTCCAGTCTCTGGAGAAAGGGAAGTTCTTGCATACATTCAGCTTCTGTTAGATATCTTTAGGCAAGCTCAGTAGTCCTTCATTGCTGCGTGGGCTCTTTCATCCACTCAGTGCCCCTCTGTAAAGTTGGAGGGTAAAGGGGGAGCTCTGTGGGTTGTTGAGTCACAGAAGTGTCTAATCTCAAGAGTTTCCGCCTACTCTCTGTAGGGCTGTAATTAATCCAAGAAATTAGATATTTGAATTTAGATGTTTATATGTGACTAAGTGTAATGTTTATTAATATGTTTGTGTGTGTATATATATATATATTTAGTATTTGGAAAATCATTCTTACCGAAGAATACCAATCTTTGGTTTTATAAAAAACATTTCAGAAAATGCTTTATACCGAAGTACATTTTCTCTGTGCTCTTTCATGTTTTCCTTGAGAGCTGAAGCCAGTGTTTTCAGCCTGAGCTTACCCAGATATAATTTTTCATGAATGCTTAGTAAAACAGCAGTGGAAAAGAAACCCACTTGTTAAGTTTATTTTAGAAACATTTTATTTAGAGCAAGTCCAATCAGTATTTTTTTAGGCTCTGGATACATGTTAACTTTTGAGCATTATGTATCATATAGTTCCTTCCTTATTGACTCCCTGGTGGATTATCTACTTTCTTGGCTTTTCAGGTAGTACTTTTATCCATCAGTATTTTACTAAGGAGGTCAGGCTGGAAGAGAAAGAGTAAAGAAGGTGAAACAAATCAATTTCAGGTGTTTCCAGACGATTATAACCACATTGAGCTATTGGAAACTTTTAATCCTGGAGAAACAAGAATGCTTTGTCTGAAGTTATTTTTATGTAGTATGGAGAAAACTTAGAAAATGAACAGAATTTATGATTGCTATGTGGATTATATATACCTTGGAGTGTGTATGTATATACATATATATATACATTTTTTTTTTCCTGCAGTGTGGTTCATAATTAAGCTAAAATATTTCAATCCTGCTCAGAGTGGTTTAATTACTGAACCTTCAAAAATGTTTCATCACATAGTCTTTAGTCCTAAAATGTGAACATTTATATGAACTGAAGAAAAGTCAGAAATACAACTTCATAAAGATATTC
>SJXQ01011871.1:610693-701638 GCA_006408695.1 Aepyceros melampus | reverse complement strand
ACACCACGCCCCCCCCCCCCATAAAAAAGGCAAAACAAAACTAGGGGGCATTTAAGGCGGGCCTACTACATTGTGATCCTTTGAGGTCAGTCTGTATTTTATCATCAACAGCAGTCACTTAGAAAATAAACCGACCATAAGGAATCTTCTCCAGAATTCCAACTTGATAACCTTCCTTATCAAACTGTTTCTGAGCCATTAGATAATTTCTGAGGAAGCCATGCCTAGTAAGGGAGGAGTGTGTGTGTGTGTGTGTGTGTTGGGGAAGAGAGGGTAGGGAGGAGGGGGGAAAGGTAGATGAAACTGGTAAAAGAATCTGGTTGTGTTCATTGGATGATCACTGAAATTTTGGAGATGTACTTTTAAAAGAAGCTGAAAGAGCTGCTTTTGTGTGGGTCCTTATGATGATATGCATGATTTGGTGTCTGCTGTTTGCAGTGTATTATTTAGTATATCAGGCTTCCCTGGTAGTTCAGACACTAAAGTATATCAGTATAGTATTCACATTTGTGCATGTATGCTGATTTCTGTGGTTACAAATGTGAAAAGTTTGGCTGACAGTGTAAGTGGAAATTTTCATCAGAACTCTTCAGTGGTGCCTGTTGGATAAACTATGCTAAGCCTTTTTCAGAATCGTGAAGAATGAAGTTTGTGTGCTTAAATGTTAAGACCATTTTTTAAAAGAGCTTATATTTACTGTTGGTAGTTGTAAAGTCTTAACTTTTTAGAACTTGGAGAGTCTGTTTCGTTGCTGCCACTGAATGTTAATGTGGTTAGGCTGACAGCGAAATCTACAAAAGACAAGAGGAAATGAGGAAATATCCCCATGAAACATTGCTTAAAACCTAAGCGGTGGACTTGAAGTGGAGAGCTAGGGACTCAGTTCAGTTCAGTCTCTCAGTCATGTCCAGCTCTTTGTGACCCCATGGACTGTAGCACGCCAAGCTTCCCTGTCTGTCACCAACTCCTGGAGGCTACTCAAACCGGGTCCATCACGTCGGTTTGCGATCCAACCATCTCATCCTCTGTCTTCCCCTTCTCCCACTTCAATCTTTCCCAGCATCAGGGTCTTCTAATGAGTCAGTTCTTCACATCAGGTGGCCAAAGTATTGGAGTTTCAGCTTCAGCATCAGTCCTTCCAATGAATATTCAGGACTGATTTCTTTTAGGATTGACTGGTTGCTAGGGACTAGGGGACTTAATTTGATTTATGCTTAAAAGAGAATGAGGCATCCTCTCCACTGAGAAATAACCTTAAGTGTGTCCTCACTCTGGAGTTTTGCCATTCATTCACCAGGTAGCATTTAAATATATACTATATTCCAGACATGTTCTAGATGCAAGAGGAACAAATAAATCATGGGCTTTATCTATAGGGAAGAAAGATAAGGGTTCAACTAACTATAATACAACTTGCTGAGCACTAAAATGAAGAAAGAGTTGTGTGGGATTATAGAAGAAGGGATGGAATTCTGGGGGAAGGGATGAGTGTGATGCAGAGAGATTAAGTGAGGTTAGGGAAGACTTTTCATGTAGTGGGTGGTTTAAATATTGGGTTAGCCAAAAAGTTGGTTTGGGCTTCTCTGTACCATCTTAAAGACCTGAATGAACTTCCTGGCCAACCCATTAGGACTTTGAAGGATGAGTAGCTGCTTTACTGATGAGAAAGAAGAGGCTATAGAGGAAGGGCATTGATAGTCTGATTTGAGAAACACCAAGTAGATTTTGCTGTACTTGGGCAAGTACTGGGCAATGAAGCTGGTGAGATTGTGGCCTGATTAGGAAGAACATGGAGTTAAAGATTATAGTTGGTTAATGGATAATGATGATGCCTTTAATAAAGTAAGGAATGTATAGGGAGAACAGAGCTTGAGGAGGACGGTAAAAAGATATGATGTATGATGCTAGGGGTAGGGATCAAGATAATGCCAAATAGGTAAAGTTAGGTACCTAACGATTTGGACTTTAGATCAAGGGAAAATGGAGGGGGGGGCGGGTGGTCTTTTGGATCTTTGTATTCATGGGCATAATGTGATGTAAAAACTGCCGAATATAAAGTTAAGGGCGAGGAAACAACTGAGAGCAGCCCTGGGTAGCATCTATATCTGAAGGTCAAGTGAAGAACAGAGGCCTGTAAGGGAAGTTGAGAACCAATGCCTGAAGAGAGAAGGTAAACGGTATAGTGTTGAAACTGAGGGTAGGGATTAAGGGAATTTTAACAAGGTATAGCAGTGAGGAATACTGCAGAGCTCCTTGAGATAAAAACTGGATTTTATCAGGATATGTTTATGTGTGTATGTATGTATTATTTTGTAATGAATTATGATAATTAAACAGGTTTATAGAGTCTTATTGAATATAGAGGTAGATCCTTAAAACACAAGTTAATATTGATGGATGATGAGTGTTTAGAAATAGGTCCTGTTATTCAGGAGAATTACAGCATTAAAAACTTTGGGAGATGACTTAAATTTTAACAATTAGAGTTTATGCATTTGAGTTTATATAGTGTAGCATATTTGAGCTTAATATTTGAGCTTATCATCTCTTAACACAAATTCCTTTTGAAGGGTTTTGAGGTTTTATGATATTTGTATAATACAGGCAGGGGTTTTTAACTTGGGTTTTATAATTCTGGGGTTCATGGATATATTTTGGCTGTGAGATTCTGGGTCTTGAAATTGTTTGAAAAATACTGTGTGGGCCTATATGATTTTTCTGAGAAGAGAGTCCTTAACTTTTATAAGATTCTCAAGGGGTTCTTGACACAGAAAAGTTAAGGGCCTTTTTGGCCCTTGGTAATGTAAATGTTGGCTATGTTAGTTGGCTGAAATCAGTTATCCTGACTGGGCTAGATCAAGCAAGGGAAAGAAATTTTGAGTAGGTGTTTGGGGTGAGGAACTTTGGGAAGATGGAAGGTACCTTTCGGAGAGAAGAGTAGGAGCGCCAGAAGGAAGGTGGGAGGAATGCCAAAGCAAAGCTTAACCAGCTTTAGAATTTTGTCAAGTCATCTGAATTCCTTGCTTTTTATATTCCAGATTTTGTACTTGTACTATATATGACTATTCATGCACTGTATACAATAGGCTTTGTGGGAGGATCAAATTACTATTGTTTTAAAGAGAAAGTAAGTTTTGAAAGAAAGCTAAATAGTTCATTAGGTTACAATCAAACTCACTTTTTAAATTTTAATTTTTACTTTACATTGGAGTAGTTGATCTGTGACGTTGTGTTAGTCTCGGGTGTACAGCAAAGTCAAATTCATTTGTAAGGTTGCTTATATGCACTTTAGAAAACGTCTAAAGTACGCATATAAATATATTCTTTACTGTCTGAGCCACCAGGGAAGTCCATGGAAAACTTCTACAGTGTATACGTGTCAATCTGGTGATCTGGGACAAGACATTTATTCTCTCCTTGCTTAATTTTTCTGACTGTGAAATGAAAATACCATTGGCTTGTTTTATAGAGTCTGTATAAAATATGACAATTTAGAAATGTTTTAAGATCTAAGATGATACAACAGTAACAAATTGCTAGTGTCCATGTTTCTAAAATCATTGATGAAATGCAGAAATTTAAGCAGATTATTTAATAATATTTCATACTAGAACTTTACTTGACTCTCAGAATATTTCATTCTGAAGTTTTAGGTAATTGATCATTTTTACTTTCTTCTTTTCATCTTTGGATCCTAATTAGATTAGGAGGCAATTTTGTCAGCTGGCCTTGGATTCTAGTCAATGATCTCTAACTTTTGTTGTCAGCCTTACAAGTAAGTTTGAGCGCACATTCTGAAAAACATTTATTTATAGATAGTATTCCTGTTATTGTACTAGTATATGTGCATTATAAAATATGTAGAAAGTAAACATTTTAAAAGGATCAGGTAAAAATTGTCTTGCTAACTGATTTAATGATGGTTCAGTAATTTGTGAGCTTGATTTGCTTGTTTTTGTAAATATATTTGCTTATAATTCATGTTTTTTTCTGTAATTAATGCCAGTTGGCAGTTGTATAGGATACCCTGTAAAAATATTGGTAAATGTAGAATTACATGAATAAACATGTTGGATAATCTTAAGAAAATTTGTGTTATGCAGCTTGCAATTGGGCTTATGTTTGTGGATTACCTTTGAAAGTGAAAGTCGCTCAAGTTGTGTCCAACTGCTTGTCTCATAGTCCATGGAATTCTCCAGGTCAGAATACTGGAGTGGGTAGCCTTTCCCTTCTTCAGGGGATCTTCCCAACCCAGGGATCAGACCCAGATCTCCCACATTGCAAGTGGATTCTTTACCAGCTGAGGCACCAGGGAAGCCCAAGAATACTGGAGTGGGTAGCCTATCCCTTCTCCAGCGGGTCTTCCTGACCCAGGAATTGAGCCGGGGTCTCCTGCATTGCAGGCAGATTCTTTACCAGCTGAACTATCAGGGAAGCCTTTTGTCTCATTAAACAATTCTTAAGTAAAATTTTCAGTAGTAGATCTTTCACATAATAATCACAAATGAAAGAGTCAGTTTGCTACATAAAAACACCATCATATGTGTGTTACTCGCTCAGTCGTGTCCAACTCTCTGCGACCCCATGGACTGTAGCCTGACATGTTCCTCTGTCCATGAAATTCTCCAGGCAAGAATACCAGAGTGGGGTTGCCATTTCCTTCTCCACGGGATCTTCCCGACCCAGGGACTGAACCTGGGTGCATTGCAGGCAGATGCTTTACCATCTGAGCTACCCTTAAGGTCTTCTGATCCTAAACTGAATTTAGAAACTAAATTGAAGAAATAATTCCAGTATCACCAATTATGTGATTGATTGTTAACATTTTTGTCTTCTTTAATCTTTAATCTCTTTATTTTGAAAGTTTCTCTCCACTGAAAATGTATAATTTTTGTAGTGAAAATTTTTAGAAAAGAAATGAAGCAGCCAAATCAATGGTTATCTTTGGTTTATGAGCATATATGCTCATAATGACAATGCAGTAATTTTTATAATTAAAAAAAATAAAAAGTATGATTATGGCCATAATATAATTATGGCTGTAGGAAGTCACAGATTTTGGGTGCACAAGTAATTATTCTCACTAGGCCTATTTGTCCATTTGAAAAATGAAGAGTACAGAAATGGTAAAGTTTCTTACCGAATAAAAAGTTCCTTCTAAAATTATTTCTGAGTTGTGTTATGACATGTTAATATATTTTCTTGTAAAAAGTATATAAATATGTTCATTGTAGCAAAGAGAAAAAATTTTTAAATAATTGTAAATAAACAGCTTACAATTGTTTACATAGATATTGGAACAATATTTTAATTATATGGTTTTAGATCTTTTCTAAGTATACATGTATGTTGCATGTACACTCACACTGTGCTTGTATGTACTGTATGATAATATGAAATAGTACTCTGTATGCTGTCTTGAACCAGAAATGTCTAAGGATGTTTGATTTGTTGGTTTTTGCCTTGGAACATTCTTAATGGAACAGTTATTAAATCCATTTCAGTGAAATATAAAAGACATTGAAAGTTTCTGTCCAAATATAAATTTGTCCAGGAATGCTTACTGCCTGTTTCATGCTCTGTATGGTTTTGCTGAGGTAAGGGTAACTTGGAGTACGAATGGAAGGGCTTGCCTATGAAAGCTTACTTAGTGAAGAATGAAAGCTAAATCCTGGGTTAACCTCAATTTCATTCACGTATTAACTTGCTTTTTCTCCACTCTGTCCTCACAGTTCCTGAGCCAGGATTCCTATTTATAGGATAGTTTCTGGTTTGTGTCAATGTTGCTAGTCTTTTATTTTGTCCTGGGACCTTCTAAGTTGTTATATTCCCATTGAGAATAAGTTGATATTAGTAGCAGCAATCATTTAATACAGAAGTGTTAAAAATGCTTATTTTTTTAAAAAGCATTATCTGTGGAAGGTTCAAAAGATTTTATGTATGTAAAATATAAATATCTGTGTTTATAAATTTAAAATGCTGTATAGTCTAATCCATGCTCTGTCTCAAATAAGTATGTGATGTATATAATTCTAGTTTCATGTAAAGAATACTGGCTTTTTCTCACCTTTCTTAAAAATTTTGTGCAGTGGATCTCTTTAGAAAAGTTAGTAATATAACCCAATTTTCTTGCCTACTCCTTTTAGTTCTGCTTTAGTCTTTCTGGAAGCTGGTTTGTTTGTCTTTTTGTTTGTTTATTCCTTAGTTATCACAATTAATATCTAAAGTTATCTAGTCATTTTTCATGGAAGTATAGTGTAAAGCCTATGGAAGTGTATGTTAGAAGGAAAAAAGTCTGATTTGTTCATTGTTTTCCCTTCTACTTTGAAAATTAAAAACTTCCAGGAGAAAAACTTTATCATTTATACTTGGCAATTAAGATGGTTAAATCAGTATCTTTCAGACATAGGAGTAGGTGGACAATCTGGGAATAAGTACAGACTTTTTGCCTCAAACTTTTTTTTTCCCCTGGTGTTTATGTCCGAAAGTTGTGAGAGCAGCAGCTAATTCTAGCTTGAGAATCCACCAAGATGTATTGTTTTCATGCCAAAGAGATCCATTTTGTAGCTAGATGAGTGGTATATATGCAGTGTACTTTAAATAGGTAATCTTTGGCTAGTATTAGTTTAGGGCCTTTGGTAAGATAGTGGTTCTTACCTTTTAGGCTAGCACAGTTTTGAAATTCTATTTCTTAAAGAATAGTGATTATTTTATGGCAATAATTGTTTTCCCCAAAAGATAAAATAATATGCAACTGTTCCATGTAAATATGTATGCTCAGATTGGGCCTACCCGCAGAGTGTAGGAACTCTGTACCCAGTGCCTAGTTGACATCTCTTGGGTACCTCAGATGCACTTCATCCCAAAAGGAGATTCCCTTTGCAAACCTGGCCCTGTTCCATTCTTTCTTACCTCAGTGAATGGTATCCTATTTCATCTATTTTCTCAGAACAGAAACCTGGTCTTTTCATATTGTCAAATCATGTTTAACTTTCTAAATAAGCTCAAATTGTCCTTTCCATTTCTACCATTACCACTTCCATTTGAGTAGTTTTTTCTTTTCTGGACTGTTGAGATAACCTATAACTTAACCTGTAACCTGTCACTGAACAGTGCTCCACACTGGCTGAACACTAGTCCATTCTCCTCGTTGCAGATTGAGTTAATCGCCCTTTCCCAAATACACTAGTTTGGTCGTGCCCCTGTTTAGGATGAACGGAGGTCCTTACCGTGGCTCCACCGCCTTGAGCGCATCTATGCCAGACGCACTGCCCTCACCATTAGGCCTTCCTATTGCTCTTCCTTCTGCCTGGAAATCCTTTTCCTTTCTTCTCTCTGGTAAAATCTTAAAAATTTTATTCAAGTCTACTCAAGTGTCATTTCCTCAGGGAAGTTTTATCAGAGTTCCCTTATTTTTGTACTTTTTCTTCACCGTGTATGTCTGTAATACGTCATTTTACATTTGTTGGTTTATCACTTGGTATATGTCTGTCCCTCCCACCAGATTGTAAGCTTTATGAAAATAGACATCATGTTGGTGTTCACCACCAAGCACAGTGCCTGACACATAACTAACTAATATGTTTTTGAATGCCATGTTTTGTATTTTCATCCTCAGCCGCCCCAGTGTAGGATTTTTAGATTTTTTTTTCTTCTTTTTTTTTATACCCTATTGTTGAGAAGCAGGAGACTAGATTCTACAGCTTTCTATTACTGATTTGACTGTGTGGGATGCATTTCCAAGAGTGTTGTCTATTATATAGTTCTTTGTGAAAGAATTCTCTCTATAGGCTAAGTTTATACAAGGGAAGTAAAACCAGTTTTAATTCAGGCCACTTACTTAGAAAATGACTGAAGAAAAGCTCATCAATTCAAATTGGTTTAACATATTATCTTGGTATTGCTTGAGGCCTTTTCATGCTTGCTAAATGAATTACTCATTTTTATTATATTGACAGCAGGGTGAAATTATTTCAGGAGCCAGGTAGATAGTATAGGTCTAGTTGAGAGCTGGAAAATTAAAAAATAGAAGTCTTGTGGTAGCTGTAGTAGTCTACCTTGGGTTATTACCTGTGGGTTTTTTCCCTCTTTTGTTACAGTGTAAGTCACTGTGAGCCTTTTTTTTTTTTTTTTTTTTTAATGTTGGAGTATAGTTGATATACAATACTGTATTCATCTCATGTATAGCAAAGTGGTTTATTTATACATGTATCTCTTCTTTTGAAGATTCTTTTCCCATATAGGTTATTATAGAGTATTGAGTACTATTTTATATTCAGTATGTGTGTATGTTAATCCCAACCTTCTAATTTATCCTTTCCCCCACCTTTCCCTTTTGGTAACCATAATTTTGTTTGCCTATGAGTCTGTTTTGTGAATGATTTCAGTTGTATCATTTTTCAGATTCCACATATAAGTGATATATAATATTTGTTAACTTCATTTGGTACAATAATCTGTAGGTCCATCCATATTGCTGCAGATGGCATTATTTCATTCTTTTTTATGCCTGAGCAATACTCCATTAAATAACACCACATCTTCTTTATCCATTCATCTGTTGGACATTCTACCTTGGTTTACTGTATGTGGGTTTTTTTTTCCTCCCTTTTTCGTTACAGTGTAAGCCAGTGGTTCTTAGTAGTCATTGAGAACTCAAGAGCTTTTGTTTATATGGGTTGTAACTTATGGTACTTACTGTATTAGAAATTAAAACATGTTTATTAATTGAAAATAATAGTATACCCGATACATGTTAAAATAAGTGAAACATTGTAATTAAAAATAACCATATTTTCCAAAACAGCAATTTAATGAGAAGAATATTATTTTACAGTTTTTGCAAATCTCTTTACTGTCGGGCTGGATAGAAGACCTCTGGATACTCCTCTCTGCTTTCACACTCAGTCTGCCGCAGGATGTTACAACTTCTGCTAAAGTATAAGAAGATCTGGCCTCATACTAAATATGTAGTTGGAAAAGGGGAAAGTATTTTAAGAGCATTCTCAGATTATTGTAGATGATATTCTTTGATATTATACTAAAATTCAGCAATGTTAATTTCTTCAAGGTTAATAGCATTGCGGAATCTGAAACCACATCTATCTGTGCTTTGCTACATTAAAATATATTGGTTTTCATGCACTTTGGATCTTTTAACCTATGCATGGTTTTTACGCAGATCTTCCAAATGTTGGCATAAAAGTCACATTTGTGAACACTACCACTGAGCTCATCAGAAAAGGCTTTTAAGTAATGGAAAATCATCAAGTTCACTGTGGTGGATACAAGTTTTCCAAAGTTCTAATTATCACTTGAAATACCCAATTTTATCATTGACAACAAATGCTCTCCGTTGCTTGAAGTGATGGGCTCACTTTGTTCATTTTTGGAAAAATGTCTGTCAGTTACTCAGGTCTGAATAGCCACATAGTTTGTCTGTTAGCCACTCTTTCAGTAAAAATGGTATTCCTTGGGGAAAAAAGGCTAAAAATTTTTGAAATAACCATGATACTTCCAAATACAGAAGTACTCTGTATACTTTCTGATTATCAGTTCCATTCAGTTGCTCAGTCGTGTCCAACCCTATGGACTGCAGCATGCTTGGCTTCCCTGTCCATCACCAACTCCCGGAGCTTACTCAAACTCATATCCATCAAGCTGGTGATGCCATCCAACCATCTCATCCTCTGTCATCCCGTTCTCTTCCTGCCCTCAGTCTTTCCCAGCATTCGGGTCTTTTCCATTGAGTCAGTTCTTCATATCAGGTGGCCAAAATATTGAAGCTTCAGCTTCAGCATCTTCGAGTGAATATTCAGGACTGATTTCCTTTAGGATGGACTGGTTGAATCTCCTTGCAGTCCAGGGGACTCTCAAAAGTCTTCTCCAACACCACAGTTCAAAAGCACCAGTTCTTCAGCGCTCAGCTTTCTTTATAGTCCAACTGTTACATCCATACATGACTACTGAAAAAAGCATAGCTTTGACTAGACGGACCTTTGTTGGTAACGTCTCTGGTTTTTAATATTCTGTCTAGGTTTGTCGTAGCTTCTTTTCCAAGGAGCAAGCGTCTTAATTTCACATATGAAAGTGAAAGTTACTCAGTCGCTTCTGACTCTTTGTGACCCCATGGACTGTACAGTCCGTGGAATTCTCCAGGCCAGAATACTGGAGTGGGTAGCCTTTCCCTTCTCCAGGGGATCTTCCCAAACCAGGGATTGAACCGGAGTCTCCTGCATTGCAGGCAGATTCTTCACCAACTGAACTATCAGGGAAGCCTTTTATACAGAATAGTAAAAAGACATCAATTCAAGGGTGAAGATTTAATAAAATGATTTTTGGTCCTTCATGAAGACATTCTTAAATAGTGAAGTTGATTCTGTTATCGTGAGTACATGAGGGTGAAGAATATAATGACAACCAGTACCGTTCAGTGCCACTGCCTTAAATTGTGCTGAGATTGCCAGTAGTTTTACCCTCCATTGCTTTTGCATTCTAAGTGCAAATATAAGCACAATGAGAAAAGACGAAGAATGTCTTAGCTATTATGAAAATAGTTTGACTCAGGGATCCCCAGGTTTCTAAGTTTCAGCTGTAAGCTATTTTAAGGTTGAACCAATCATCCCACACGTCCCCCTTCAGTTTCTGGTCCAGGATTTTATACAGAAAAGGTGCTCAAAAGATATTTGTTTAATGAATGTGATTTGATGACATTTAAACAGGACAAAACTTGATGAGTAAATTTATGTAGCTGCCTCCATCCATCCAAGCAGGCTTGATCAGGCAGCTTTCCCATAGACATTGGTGAGAGCAGGGTGAACAAATGGAATGTGGGTGATAATATACTTGGTAAATGGAAATGATAAAATGCCTGACTATAAGGTGATATTGAAATTAGAATTAACTGATTTCAGGAATGCACAGGAAAAGGATACAAGTTTCTACAAAGCCAACACATTGAGCCTTGTTAGGTTTCTATTTTTTTGTTGTTGTTATTTTTTTTTTGTTAGGTTTCTATTAAAGAGTCTTCTACTTTTTGAGTCCTTAAATTTGTAGTGGTCTAAGAAAGGATCCTCACGTTAAGATGGATCTGATCTGACAAGCAAACATCTCATTTAAATTTCAGTAGGTCGCAGCTTGTGCTTGATCTAGTAAAGTCTTCAAAAAGAGTTATTGAAGGTGAATGTTAAAAACAAATCACTTTTTATGAAGAATAGTGACTAAAAGTCCTTGGTCTAAATACACTGCGGACCCCAGTAGTCATTTTCCTCTTTAAGGAAATATGTCTAATGAATACCCTACTGTGTATTTGTGGGCAAGAACTTGGCTGATAAGATGGTGTGATATACCCTCTTTTATACCCTCTGTTAAGTGTAGAAGCTTCAGTTCTTCTAGCTAAGTTTTGATAATCTCAAAATTTGTTAAATAGTACTTCTCTTGTTTTGAAGTGATTAGTTTGTTACAGGTTTTCTGGTTTAGGGCTAGGATATAGGAATGGGCATAAATTGGGATTTGAAATGGGAAGGAACAGTGTTAGTTCTAAACCATCCCAGGTCTTTCTCTGCTCCCACCCCCAATCTCTACTTTTAAAAAAGTTCTCACTCCTAGTTCAAATAAAGATTGTAAGAGGTAAGGCATTTCTAACCATCAAAACCACACACTTTTTTGTTTCATGTTAAAAGTTCCTGAGTCTCCTTTAAACATATTGTAAATTTCTGTCCTTTTCGTCTTTGGAAAGTCATTGCTTTGGTTTAAAGTGAATACTACCAAAAAGTTGGATAAGGTAGGCACTAGCTAAACTTTGGTCATCATCATACCTGTTTAACGGTAAGAGAGGATTCAGCTAGTACAGGGGTGAGTTACCATTTGAGAGTCATTTATGTGTTCTTCTTGTCATAAGTGTCATGTCCTGGTTAGAAACCATTTAAAATCACCAAACTGGAAACTACCAGTCACCTTTTAAGGCTGTCATAAAAATAAGATTAATTTTGTTTTATGACATCCTTAAAAAGACCAAATTCTGTTTTAAAACTAACCAAAGTAAAAAGTCTGTTTTCAGAGTTGGAGGTGGAAATGTAAAATAAAGTCAAATTAAAAGTAATCCATGTATTACAAATTAAAGATAGTTTATGTATTACATTTCCTGAACAGATTTGATTTTGAGCTCTGTGTGCAAGACATCAATGGGAATGGTTGCTATAGATCTTTTATGGAATACAGGTTTCAGATTGTTACTTGCTTGTAAATAAACACATGAAAACCTACTTTCAGGACTCCTAGTTTAAATTTTCCAGAGAATTTTCTCACTTATAAAATATACATTTGTAACTATTATTCCTGTAGTACCATATCCCAGTTAAGTAGTTTGCAATGAAGGTTAAGTACTGCTTATACTTTGATATGACTTCTGTAGCTACCACCTTTAAATTTTTTAAAATACTAAAGGCATAAATAAGGATGCAGAACAGTATAATGAATACCATATATCTTCTATCCAGCTTAAAAAATAAAATATCTCAGATATATTGAAGCCTCCTGGCCATTCTTTCCCCACCCTTTCCCTCTCCATCTGTGACCATTATTCTGAACTTGATGTTTATCACTCCCCTTCATTAAAAAAAAACAACTTTATGTGTTTTATCCAAAGGAAAGATAATATTGTTTTGTATGTTTTTAAACTTACATAGATTGATGCATGTAGTTATAGTTTACTCCTTTTACATGCTGTATAATATTTGATTCAGTGAAGTATAAAAGTAGTATATAATCTTTGTAGAGAATTTTGAAAATAAAATATAAAGCTGAAAATTTTGTAGCCCTGTCATCCAGAGATACCACAGTTCCCTTTGATTACCCTGCTTCCCACTTATATTTATGCATTTTCTGGGTACATTTTAATATGAATGGGATACAGTTTTATGGATTACATAAAAACTGCAAAATAGCCACATAAGGGCTGTAATCCTTTTTTAGTTGAAAAAGAAAATGAGCTTTCCGTATTAGATATTCCACACAGACCAGGTATTCCACATACACCTAGTAAATTTGCTATCTATATCAATTATTGATGGTATTTCTTAGTGTGAAAACACTGTATAAGTGGCATCTGGGAAGAATTAGATAGTATTAACATCTTTTCAAAATTTAAAACTGAAATTTTTGTAGTAAACTTAGCAGATAAATGACACCTCTTTAAATATTAAGTAGTGTTCTTGTTTTAACTTACTGATTCAAATGAAAAAATGAAGTATTTAGGTATGCATCTAATATATGTTCAAGATCTATATGAGGAAAACTACAAAGCTCTAATGAAAGAAGAGCTAAAATAGATATTAATGGATAGGAAGACTCAGTAGTGTTAAGATGTCAGTTCTTCCCCCCTTAATCTGTAGATTCATTGCAGTCCCAATTAAGATCCCAGCAAGTTACTTTATGGATATCAACAAACTGATTCTGAAGTTTATATGGAGAGGCAAAAGACCCAGAATAGCTAATACATTATTAAAGAAGAACCAAGTTAGGGGACTAACACTGCTTGACTTCAAGCCCACCACTGTGCTGCTGCTGCTGCTGCTAAGTCGCTTCAGTCGTGTCTGACTCTGTGCAACCCCATAGACGGGGCAGCCCACCAGGCTCCCCTGTCCCTGGGATTCTCTAGGCAAGAACACTGGAGTGGGTTGCCATTTCCTTCTCCAATGCAGGAAAGTAAAAAGTGAAAGTGAAGTCGCTTAGTCGTATCCGACTTGTAGCGACCCCATGGACAGCCCACCAGGCCCCTCCGTCCATGGGATTTTCCAGGCAAGAGTACTGGAGTGGGGTGCCATTGCCATCTCCAAAGACCCACTATAAACTATAGTAATCAAGGCTATGCAGTATTGGTGAAAGAACAGGCAAATAGATCGTGATACAGAATAGAGGGCCCCAAAATAGATTCCTGTAAATACAGTCAACTGATCTTTGACAAAGGAACAAAGGCAATACAATGGAGGAAAGATTGTCTCTTCAACAAATGGTGCTGGAACACCTGGCTATCTACCAGCCAAAAAATGAATGTAGACACAGACTTCATACTCTTTATACAAATTAACTCAAAATGCATCATAGACCTAAGTGTGAAACACAAAACTATGAAACTCCTGGAAGATAATATCAGAGAAAATTTAGATGACCTTGAGTATGGTGATGACTTTTTAGGTACACCAAAGGCACAACCCATGAAAGAAAGAATTGCTAATGGGTACCTCCACGCAGTTGGATATTATTTAGCACTAAGAAGAAATGAGTTAAAGCCAAGAAAAACATGCGTGTGTGCTAAGTCGCTTCAGTCATGTCCGACTCTTTGCGACCCTATGGACCGTAGCCTGCCAAGTTCCTCTTCTGTCCATGGGATTTTCTAGGCAAAAATACTGGAATGGGTTGCCATGCCCTCCTACAGAGGATCTTCCTACCTAGCGACCCAACCCTAGTCTCTTGCATTGCAGGCAGATTCTTTACCTGCTGAACCACCAGGGAAGCCCCACTGTTACAGTTCTTAAAGGGGACCAGACCTCTAGTTAAAGATCTATATATCGATATAATTCTGTTTGTGTGTACGTTCGTACATGCCCCTAACTGCAGCAGAATTGTGTATCAATAGGACATTATATCAGATCTTATCTGGGTACGTATCCAGTTCACCTGAGACAGTCTTCCTAATACACATTTTGGACCTCATGGTTGAAAATCTGGTGCAGAACCTTGGAGTTTTGTTTTCCTCCTTACTTTCTGCATGCTAGTTTGTTAGGATAGGTGCAAACCCACCTCTCCAGTGCCCCCCAGTGGTTGTCTTTGCTTTGCAGGAGGATGCCTATTGATGGGAGAGCTCATTGCTTCCTAGCAACAACCAGTGATCTGTTTGCAGGAATTCTGCCCTACCTACCTTAACTTCTGGCCTATTTGTTCTTATTGAGGTCACGTAATATTTATAATTCCTCTTAATAATTCTTCAATATTAAATGAGAGGTCATTTTCGGTAAAGCTCTTTCTTCTCTAGATTTAGACATCTCCATGTTTTTCAACTATTCCTTATAATAATTGACTTTTTCACATTCCCAATGTTCTTTTAATTTTTAACATCTTTAAAAAGTAAAGTGCTCACAGTACAATGATAACAGGAAATGTCCAGTTCTGAAATTTGGTCTTGAGGTGATAAAAATCCTCCCAAAATGACAATTTAAAAACATAATCCCCCCCCAAAATATGATTCCTGACTTTAGAGACAGTTGTGAATATTGAGTGATAAGGGAAGGGAGGGTGACTTGCGGGTAGAATATCCTTTCACACCTACCTTAAAATTACTGTTCATTTCCTTCTAATCAAAGTATAAGAATAAAAATATGTTTTCCTAAAAAAAAAGTGCCCAGCACTAAATACAAGTGTGATGTGATCAAGCTGATGCAGAAAGCACCTTTCATTATCCACAGTCTGCATGTGGTGCTTGGCATGATTCTTATTTCCATACTGAATTTAGTGTGAATCAGCACTCCCTTGAGTTTTTTTGTTTTGTTTTTTCTATGATGATGATACAAGTCTTCATCATCCTGTGTTCTTTGCAATGGGGTTTTTTAAGCCAAAGTTCAGAATATTATGTTTATGCTTGTTAAAATTTATCCTGTGAGATTTTACTCATTCATTTAGGCTGTTTGAGTTTTTTGGAATTTGATTTTACCCTTCAAGTGCAGACTTTCCTATTTCTTATGTCTCTAGTTATCCACCTATTTGATTAACATATCTTTTCTGTTTCTTTTCGGTTTCCAAAACAATTGTTGCCTTTTTTCCCCCATTTGTCTTTCTCAGTGGCAAATGCCATCTTGTGTTTCTTTGATGAATATATATAGCTAAACATGCACCTCAAACAATAGAAAGACACACATTTGCAGAGCCCCTAGGAAACTGTAGTGTGCCTGAATCATGTTGAACATTAAGAAGCTTTATAGCTATTTTTCTTTGACATTTATTAATTTTGATTATTCTTTTGGTATTTTGAAGCCAACTCTTCTGTGTTTTCAGCTTTCTCTAAACTTTTCTGTGTGCGTTTGAAAAGCTTGCAAGTCCCAAGGACTGTGGCTATCGTGCCTAGTATATGACCCTGGGGCCAATCTCTAAGGCAGAGGTCTTAACAGGAGGCTGATTCTTGGGTCTTAGTTTCCCAACTGCATGATGGGAGATTTGAACGATCAGGGCGCTTTCACTTGTCGGCTGTGGAGTCCTAAGGAGCCTCAGAGGGTACTGCAGGAGGTGAGGGGGATGAATACCTATGCTGTCAGCATTCCCCAGCTCCTTCTCAATAGGAACTGTTCTAGTTTTGTCTTACATTTTGAAGTTCTACTTTGGATTCTGTTTAAAGAAAGTTCTCAGAGGACATTGGGCAGTTTTGGTGGTCTGTATATGAGTCTCTCTGATTCCAGGAGCTTAGAGGTCACCCTCAGATTTTTCATTCACTGAAGGGGGCTAGGGGCTTATCATGCTGTTTGTCTTTTCTGTCCCAGATCTGGGATTAAACCCCCACTCACCATCCCCCATTGTAAAAGTAACTACATAAAAGGAGGAAAAAAATCTGTGAAAAGTCTTCAGATTCCATTGTGCATAGCAGAAAAGCATTCTTGACAGCTTCAATGTACCTTTCTATATTCTTTTGTTTTTCCATAATCATATCTGTAACTTTTGTTTTTCTAATGAGACTACATTCATTCTAGCAGATTTTTTACCCTGGTTTTTTGTTTTTCTTGTCCATTTGTTTTATTTGTTTTTCCAGTTTACATCAGTGTGTTGTGGACATTTTTCTGTGTCAGTGCCTATCAATCTACTTCATCCTTTAATACTTCTGTAATATTTTTCTAACCAGTGATCTGTAACTAAACCAAGTCAGAGGAATATTCCTTGTTGCACAACATGTGGAATCTGTTCTAAAGTATGAACCTACTTTTATTTACATCTTATTACTGGTATACTCTTTTTTTTTTTCAGCAGTTTACTCTTTATTAACTCTTTTTGGGGGTTGTGATATTTATTTTTTTCCAGTTGCTTCTCTTTCCTCGGGTTAGATTATACATCACAACCTCAGAAGTATTATCCTAGTGAAGCTATAGATACAGATAACCCTTTTGTTTTAGGCAATAGCTCTAATTTGGTGTCCCCTTTAATAGTTACAGTGTTCTTAAGAACAAAATCTTGGCAGACAGATTTTATTCCAGTATATTACTACTGATGAGAAAAGCAGTTAGTTGACTTGTTTTGACCCAAGTGAGCTTAGTTCTAAGCGACTAGGAAGGTGGGTGACAAGCAGCTTTTGGTGGTTTGACAGGCAGCTGCAGGGTGTCTATTGTGGCCAGGACTAAGCGGCTGCTAATAAATGTATATCTTAAATTACATTTGATGGTCCCTTTCCCCCTTTTGTTTCTTAGAATTTTATCAAAAATCACGCTGAGAAATTGGTAGAGAAAAATATTTATTTTTTATTCTTATAGGATGGTTATTACTTTTTTTGTACAGCGTTCTGTCATTTTTTGAGTAACTTCTTCTAAACAGATGCAACATTTCTGTAGTTATGGAAAAATTCTGGTGATTTCTTTTGAGCAGGAAATAGAGTGTAAATTTTTTTAAGTAGCTTATATTTCTTTAGAAACTTAGGATAGCATTTCTCCCTCGTCTTTTAACTTTAGGCATATCTTGTACAGGTTAAACAAATTCTAAAATGGAAATGTTGTTCCCAGTTTGAAGTGAAGTCATTTTAATTTTATATTCAACCACTTTGCAAATTTTATTCTTGAAACATATGTGCTTTTTTACTTTTCTCTAACTTTATTTCCTTATCTAGGATTCTAAGAATTTAAAACTTTGATTATATGCTATTCTAGTTTTAATTTTAGAAGGAATTCAATATATAATTTGTTTTAATGGATTATGTAAATATGGAGATTTTTATTTTTGAATACGTACTATTCAAATTTAGATGTCTGACACTGAAGTGTTTATGGTAGGGATCATTATTTTGCTATTTAGAAAGGTTTGTTTATTGTTACAAAATCTCTTGAGTATTTTTTATCTTTGTCTTAAAATGTATATCGTATGTTATTGTCCAATTTAGGAGGTTCTGATTTCTCATTCATTCAGTAAACAAATTTGAGTGATTATTGGGAGCCTTGAACAGTTCTAGGTGCTGGGAATAACACTGAATAAAACAGAAAAATGTTTGCCCCCATGAGTTTAGTTTCTAATGGGTTGAATGAAAAGATAAATATTCTAAGGGGAAAATTATGTCAGCTTGAGATTGTCCCCATATCTTTCAGACAGTTAATCCTCAAACATACCAAGGCTGCAGTGGAAACCTGGGCTGGATATGTAACGGACTTTTGACTGACTATAATCATTGATTGCAATTTGAATGTAAATACAGGCATCCAGTTGCAAGAGTCGGACACAACATAGTGACTCAACCACTAGTGGTCATATTTACTGTCTGTTCCCGTTCATACCACTTTCATTTTCACAACTGTGTTAATTCTGAGTGAGGATCTATCTATTGTTACTTAAAAATGATATCTTCCCTAGTGTTTTACAGTTAAAGAATATTTTCATATTTCATTTTTTAAAGTGGCTATAGCATAATGATTTTGGTGAACCATATGAAATTGCTGATGTTTTGGATCTTTAAAAGCAGTTTCACATTGTTCAGTCTAATACTGTGTTATGTGTGTGCTTAGTCGTGTCTGACTTTGTGACCCCATGGACTGTAGCCTGGCAGCCATGCTCCTTTGTCCATGGAATTTTCTAGGCAGGAACACTGGAGTGGGTTGCCATTCCCTTCTGCAGGGGAATCTTCCTGACCCAAGATCAAGCCAGCATCTCCTGCCTCTCCTGCATTGCAGGTGGATTCTTTATCGCTGAGCCACTGGCAAAGCCCAATACCGTGTGGTACCTACCTTTAAAAAGAAGATATGAACATGTTTTATTAATTGTAAAGCACTATTATGCACACCGACAGACCTTGAATTTTGTTTCTATCATTTACTGTTTGCTTTAGAACAATTACTTAACCTCATTGTGCCTCACTTCATCATGACAGTGATCCTAGAGTCATGAGGATTACATAATACATTATAATGTCATTATATATGTAAAAGTCCTTAGAAAAGCACCTAGCATATAGTTAAGGCTCAATAAGTGTTAGCTATTATTACCATTACTACCCTATGAGGTAGGCATTATCCTTGTCAGTTTTGCAGATGATCAAACAGAAGCTCATTATATGATTTTATTCCAAGGTTATGCAACTAGAAATCAAAACCAGGCATTACTGATTCCAAGTTCTGGCTTCTTTTTGCTTACACTACAGCTATCGGGGAAAGAAAGAAAAGAAAAAAAAAGAAAGACTATTCATATAGTAACTTGTAGAGTATATCCTTGAATCTCTCCAACATTGTTACTTATCCTGTTTTCGTAGACTGTTTTGACATCTATAAAGAAAAATATTTGACAGAATCTGATACAAGAAGTAATTGTGACCTAGTGTTATATTGTTACCTTAGAAAGGGTAATAGTGGCACTTTTATAGCCGATTTGTCCAGAAATGAATGAACCCAAATAATAAATGTTTATCAAGTGCAGTTCTTAATTATATTCTTCCAAAAAGGAGCAAAATAAATGTTAAAGAACATTTAAAAACACCTAAAAGCAGTTTAAAAAATAGCCTCCAGGTCACAACATGCCACTCCACAGTTTCCTGTTAGTATATAATGGACATCTCAGTTGTTCCTCTGACATTCATTCCCATCCGAGTAAATAGCTATTAAGTTCTTCTGGCTGCTCAAACCAAAAACCTTGGAATCATTTTTAGACTACTCTCTTTTACTCTACCCTGCATCCCAGTTGTCAGGAAATCCTGACAGCTGTATCCTCAAAACATGCAGAATCTAACTACTTCTTATCACTTCTGATGCTGCTATCCTGGTCCAAGCCATGCTCATCTTGCAGAAGCCTTATAATTGGTCTTCCTGGTTCCACCCTTTCCTCCCTTCAGTCTACTCTCAAATACCAGCCCAGAAAATTAGTTTATATCTTCACCCTTGCTCAAAACCTTCCAAAGATTTTCCATCTCATTCAGAGTAAAATCCAAAGATCTTATATAGCCTTCAAGGTCCCACAAGCCTGAACCTGGCTAATCTCACTGCTTCTTCTCCCCTAGCTTAGGGTGCTTCAGGTTTATGGGCCATTTTGCTGTTCCTTGATCACACCAAACATGCTCCTGTCTCAGCATCTTTGCATTTGCTCTTTTTGTTGCCTTGTATACTCTTCCCCCACATGTTTCATGCTGTCTCCTTCACTTCCTACAGATCTGAGCTCAGATATGGTCAGAAAGGCATTTCTTGGCCTGCAGCCTCTCTCATCCTCACCTCTCCACTCCCTAAAATATTGTGTATATATTTGTTTAGTTTATCTCCTGGTAGGATGTAAAATCCAAGAAGGGGAGGACTTTTTTAAAAATTCATTTCTCTTTCCTCTGTGTCTGTATCAGTGCTTGACACACGGTAGGTGATTTTTATGCATATGCTGATTGAATGATTTTAACTTCTTGGCAAATCATCTGTTTTTCTTCCACTGCATTTGATGTTATTGACTTCTCTCACTTGCCCTCCATGACACTTGCTATCTCCTGATTCTGTTTTTTTCCTTCCACCTTCTTACTTGTCTTTACCTGTTGTTTTTTTCCTTCCTCAGTATGTCCTTTGAATAGTCTCCTTTGCTTCTTTTATCACTTGCTTTACATTAATTATTCTTGGTCAATTTTATTCATGCTCTGTGCTTTTATTACCATCTCATTTTTGATAAGTCTCAAATTACACCTGCATCAGAGGCATCCGTGCATCACAGCTCCAGGTCTGGGTATCTCTTTGGACAGTTCCTGTAAATATTGTCATGTGCTGTCCTCCTCTGCAAATCTGCTCTTTTACTCTTCTACCTTGGTTAATAAGCCACTCTTTAACCCAGGCCAGAACACTGATGTCATCCTGGATTTAGCTTTTCTTCACTGCTCTCATCAAGTTGTTCACTAAATCCTTTCCATTTTCACCCCCTAAATATTTCACACATGCTCTCCATCTCCATTTTCTTAATTCAGGGCCCCATTAACCCTGCCTGTTGACCATTGAATCAGTTGCCTGACCGGTTTGACTGCCTCTAGCCTCAGTCTCCGGAGAAGGCAATGGCATCCCACTCCAGTACTCTTGCCTGGAAAATCCCATGGACGGAGGAGCCTGGTGGGCTGCAGTCCATGGGGTTGCTAGGAGTCAGACATGACTGAGCGACTTCACTTTCACTTTTCACTTTCATGCATTGGAGAAGGAAATGGCAACCCACTCCAGTGTTCTTGCCTGGAGAATCCCAGGGACGAGGAATCCTGGTGGGCTGTTGTCTCTGGGGTCACACAGAGTCGGACACCACTGATGCGACTTAGCAGCAGCAGCAGCCTCAGTCTCTCCAGGCAATTCTTCATGCCTGGAGGACTGTTTGCTCCTTACCACCTCTAATAATGCTTCATCCTGCAGTCTAGAACCCTAAGGGTGACCAGGAGTTACTGCAGTAGGCCTCCATAACTTGTGGTTATTCCTAGACTGAACCGACAAATACTCTCTCTCTCAAAGGTATTGCTTACATTTGCGTTTTCAAATAAACTACGTGATTTATGGCTTCCCTGGTGGCTCAGCTGGTAAAGAAGCCGCCTGCAGTGCAGTAGACCTGGGTTTGATCCCTGGGTTGGGAAGATCCTCTGGAGAAGGGAAAGGCTACCCACTCCAGTATTCTGGCCTGGAGAATTCCATGAACTGTATAGTCCATGGGGTCACAAAGAGTTGGACACGACTGAGCGACTTTCACTTTCGAGTGATTTATAGTATACTCTTTTTCATAGAAAATTTGTTCCCCCCACCCCACTCCCTGCTTCCCTCCCAGACCATCCCTCCCTTCCTTCCTTTGGTTGTTATAAATGGATCTTCTGTAATCTTGAGTACCACTGAACTATAAGATGAAGTACAAATTATTTTGCACAGTAGATAAGGCCCCCACCATCTGGCTTCCCCCCAGCTGAACCTCTGGTATACCATGAGCTTGGTCCTGCTCCATATATTACACTGTTTCCTCTGCTCTGAATACTTCCACCACAGCCTCCTTCCTGCTCCCAGTGACACCTCTCAAAAAGCAACTTCTGTAACATCTTTCCTGATCAGAATAAAATCCAAACTCCTTTCCAAGGCCTATAAAGGCCTTACTTGATTTTTTCCAATCTCATCTCCCTCTCAGTTCAGTTCAGTTCAGTCGCGCAGTCGTGTCCGACTCTTTGCAACCCCATGAATCGCAGTACGCCAGGCCTCCCTGTCCATCACCAACTCCCGGAGTTCACTCAGACTCACGTCCATTGAGTCCATGATGCCATCCAGCCATCTCAAATCCTGAAAGATGATGCTATGGAAGTGCTGCACTCAATTTGCCAGCAAATTTGGAAAACTCAGCAGTGGCCACAGGACTGGAAAAGGTCAGTTTTCATCCCAATTCCAAAGAAAGGCAATGCCAAAGAATGCTCAAACTACCGCACAATTGCACTCATCTCACATGCTAGTAAAGTAATGCTCAAAATTCTCCAAGCCAGACTTCAGCAATATGTGAACCGTGAACTCCCTGATGTTCAAGCTGGTTTTCGAAAAGGCAGAGGACCAGAGATCAAATTGCCAACATCCGCTGGATCATGGAAAAAGCAAGAGAGTTCCAGAAAAACATCTATTTCTGCTTTATTGACTATGCCAAAGCCTTTGACTGTGTGGATCACAGTAAACTGTGGAAAATTCTGAAAGAGATGGGAATCCCAGACCACCTGACCTGCCTCTTGAGAAATCTGTATGCAGGTCAGGAAGCAACAGTTAGAACTGGACATGGAACAAGAGACTGGTTCCAAATAGGAAAAGGAGTACGTCAAGGCTGTATATTGTCACCCTGCTTATTTAACTTCTATGCAGAGTATATCTCCCTCTACTGTTTCCCTTTTCACCAGACTCTTCCTCTGACTGCCTCCTTACCCATTCAGGTCACAAATCAAATGTGCCTCATCAGAGACCACCCCCCTCCACAGCCATTTTCTTATCATATTGCCTTACTTTATCCTCTGCATAGCAGAAATTCTTATTTTTCCCTTTATGTCTTTATTGTCATGGCTCCTTCCTCTGGAATGTAAGTTCTTTGAGATGAGACTCTGCCTTCTTGCTTATCACTGTGTTTCTTTCTTAGAACCTGGTTCCCAGTAAATTAAAAAAATTCTTTTTTATTGGAGTATAGTTGATTTACAATGTTGTGTTAGTTTCATATGTACAACAAAGTAAACCAGTTATATATATACATATATCCACTCTTTTGTCTTTTCCCATATAGGTTGAGAAATGGAGTATTCCTGCCATATCAGTAAACAAGGATGTCACAGTCATCAGCAATTTCGACCCTCCAAATGTGAATTTCTGAGCCCTAAGGGGAACCAGGAAGCAAAATAATACCTGTGATCTGGCAGCCATGAGGCTGCAGCCACTCCCTACAGTGAGCACTGAGGAAAAACACAGGATACTGGCCCAAATAGCTGAGATGCATATGAAAGGAATTATTTCATTGAGCCCAGACTCTTGCATTTTCCCATACATAGAAAAGGGAAAAGCGCCAAATACCCGGTTTTCTTTAATTCACAAAAATACTTTTGATGTTCAGACTACCTGCCCTTTGTTTCAGACTTCTGTGTAACCTGACTCTCTGCGCCCTCCCACCTCCCTCCACCTCTTTGGAGCAGTTCTCTCAGGGTTATTTGAGATGCTGTCTCCTGGGCTTGAAGTCCTAAAAATTCCCACTGAATAAAACATACTCTCGACTTTAAGATTGTGGCTGTTTTTTAAGTTGACAGGCTCCTTATTGAGTAGAGTTCCCTGTGCTGTACAGTAGACCCTTATTTATTATTTTATGTATAATAGTGTGTATATGTCAATCCAAGTCTCCCAGTTTATTCTCCCCCCTTACCCCTTGGTAATCATAAGTTTGTTGCCTACATCTATAACTATTTCTGGTTTGTAGATAAGTTCATTTGTACCCCCTTTTTGTTGTTCAGTCTCTTTAAGTTGTGTCCAACTCTTTGTGACAGGATACTGGCCCAGATAGCTGAGATGCATATGAAAGGAATGATTTCAGTGAGCCCAGACTGCATGGACTGCAGCATGCCAGGCTTCCCTGCCCTCCACTGTCTCCTGGAATTTGCTCAAATTCACGTCCATTGAGTCAGTTATGCCATCCAACCATCTCATCCTCTGTCGCCCCCTTCTCCTCCTGCCCTCAGCCTTTCCCAGCATCAGGGTCTATTTCAATGAATCTTTTCTTTGCATCAGGTGGCCACAGTATGGAGCTTCAGCTTCAGCATCAGTCCTTGCAATGAATATTCAAGGTTGGTTTCCTTTAGGATTTACTGCTTTGGTCTCCTTGCTGTCCAAGGGACTCTGAAGAGTCTTCTCCAGCATCTCCTTTTTAGTTTCCACATATCAGCAATAGAGTATGATGTTTGTCTTTCTCTGTCTGACTTGCTTCTCAGTATGAAATTCTCTTAAGTCCATCCATGTTGCTGCACGCGTCACCATTTTATTCTTTTTTATGGCTGAGTAGTATTCTGTTGTATGGATGTACCACATCCTCTTTATCCATTTGTCTGTCAACGGGCATTTAGGTTGCTTCCGTGTCTGGGTTTTGTAAATAGTGCCGCAGTGAACATTGGGGTGCATTTATCTTTCAAATTATGGTTTCCTCTAGATGTATGCCCAGGAGTGGGATTAATGGATCATATGGTAGCTCTATTTTTAATTTTTTGAGGAACCTCTATACCAGTCTCCATTCTACCTTTCCACCAACAGTGTAGGAGAGTTCCCTTTTTCCCATACCCTCTCCGGCATTTATTGTTTGTAGATATTTTTTTAATGATTGCCATTCTGATCGGTGTGAAGTGATACCTCATTGTAGTTTTGATTTGCACTTCTCTGATGCTTAGGGATGTTGAGCACATTTTCTTGTGCTTTTTAGCCATCTATATGTCTTCTTAAATATTTGTTGATTGATTGGATTATCTACCCTCTCCTTTTTATACATTGCATTGTTGAGTCTTTGTTGCTATTAGAATTTGCAGTCTCCAGTGCTGGAACGAGCGGGCATTGTAAATGGTCAAGGCAGTCCAGGAGTGGACATCTTGAAGAGATCTTGTTGGTAAGAACTTGTTCTTCTCCCTCCACTTAGTCAATTGTTGCCAGTTTGAAATGGTAATAAAAATTAGCATTTAATGGAGGTGGGGGCACTCTACCAAGTCCTTGATTACTTCATTTCATTTAATCCTGACATTAACACTATGAGGAAGGTATTAATACATTATTACCAGTTTATAAATAGAGTAACTGCTGTACACGGAAAGGTTAAGTGTAACCACGCTAGCAAATGACAGAACTGACTCTCCAGCCCAAGCTTTAACACAGTACTGCTTATTGGCTTACCCAGATTGTCCTGATTTTTTAGGAAAAGTCAGAAATCTGGAACTTTTATTCTGTTTCTCTATTTTAAAATGTTGGCAATTCATTCACACTAAAAAAAACAAGCAAAAAACAGTGCAAACCAAACAAAACAGATATGAGGGACTGCTTTAGTTTATATGGTTTCTCTCTGAATAGACCTGGAACTGCTTATGATCCTACCCTTACGATCCTGGAACTCCAGTGCTGATGGATGGTTGTAGGGACAGATGGCAACAGTCATTTCCGATTCTGCTTCATTTTCTTACTCCACAGTAAAATAAAGCAAAATAATGCCTTATGTTTCTGTAGCATATTGCAGTTACAAGGTGTTTTCATATACATTGTTTGACTTTTTAAATTTCAATTGATGCTGCCACCATCAAACTGTATGTATGTGTCCCTTAGCCTTCAGTTTCACAGTGGATCAGAGGAAGTAAAATGCAGGAAGTAAACCAGGAAGTGATGAGTGTTAGGCTCACTGCTTAGCCTCCCTTTCAGTATTAATCAGTATTGCTGTTGCCCCACTGATCTCATTATGTGCAACTCCATGTGTGAGAAAGCATGCTTTAAGTGTTATTTATTTTAAATTAATGAGATAATACAGTATCCATAAATTATATACAATTTATGGAAAATACATTCAGTATTGGGGTTTGGGTTTTTAGATTTTGACCCTTCTGCATATACTTAATTTCTAGTGACTAATCTGATTCCCATTTTTACATGTTTTTTTATTTCTAAATTTACATAAATAATAATCTATGCAAATAATAATTTATATAAATAGTATGGACTTTTCATACTATTTTTCATAATTGAATTTTAAAATTCAATTTAAAATATTTTTTATAAAATGGTGTAATGATTACAGGCATTAAAATGTGAGCTCAGTTCTTCATTTTTTCCCCCAAGAAGTCAGTCCCTTGTCCTCTTTTTTAAAACAAAACAAAATAGCAACAATTTTGTTCTTTCCACCTTTTGGAAGTGGGAGTGGGTAGTTAGCTAAATAAGTCATTTAATACAAATGAAGAAAAACATGAAACCAACTGACCACCCTGGTATTGAGGGAAGACAGTGGCTTTGAAAGACATTGCTTTGGCAGCATGAGTTACATTCATTCCTGTGGCAGGGAAGAATGCTGTCAGGTCTTCCAGTTTGTAGAAGCTATTCTTTCACTAGTGGTAAAGAACCTGCCTGCCAGTGCAGGAGACGTAGAGACGTGGGTTGGACCCTGGGTCGAGAAGATCCCAGATCTGGAAGTGGGACACAGCAGCACACTCCAGTACTCTTGCCTGGAGAATTTCATGGACAGAGGAGTCTGGCTTGCTACAGTCCATAGAGTTGTAAAGTGTGGGATGTGACTGAAGCAGCTGAGCACGCACACTAAGGCAGTGATGGTGGGCGTTGAAGGGTGAGGGGACGGGAAGGCCTGTTAGAGGGATTGGGATAAGTGACTGCAGATGCAGTTTGAAAAATCAATTCGATGTGCATATTTTATAATGCAGATTCACTGGCCTCTCAGTTCTGTTCAGTTGCTCAGTCCTGTCCAACTTTTGCGGCCCCATTGACTGCAGCACGCCAGGCCTCCCTGTCCGTGACCAACTTCCAGAGTTTACTCAAACTCGTGTCCATTGAATCGGTGATGCCGTCCAACCATCTCATACTCTGTCATCCCCTTCTCCTCCCACCTTCAATCTTTCCCTGCATCAGGGTCTTTTCTAGTGAGTCAGTTCTCATCAGGTGGCCAAAATATTGGAGTTTCAGCTTCATCATCAGTCTGTCCAGTGAATATTGAGGACTGATTTCCTTTAGGATGAACTGGTTGGATCTCTTTGCAGTTTAAGGGACCATAGTTTTGACTAGATGGACCTTTGTTGGCAAAGTAATGTCTTTGCTTTTTAATATGCTGTCTAGGTTGGTCATAGCTTTTCTTCCAGAGGCAAGTGTCTTTTAATTCCATGGCCGCAGTCACCCGCTGCAGTGATTTTGAAACCCCCCAAAATAAAATCTGTCACTGTTTCCATTGTTTCCCCATCTGTTTGCCATGAAGTGATAGGACCAGATGCCATGATTTTAGTTTTCTGAATGTTGAGCTTTAAGCCAACTTTTTCACTCTCCTCTTTGACTTTTCATCAAGAGGCTCTTTAGTTCTTCTTTACTTTCTGCCATAAGGGTGGTGTCATCTTCATATCTGAGGTTATTGATATTTCTCCCAGCAATCTTGATTCCAGCTTATGCTTCATCCAGCCCACATTTCTCATGATGTACTCTGCATTATAAGTTAAATAAACAGGGTGACAATAAACAGCCTTGACGTATACCTTTCCCAATTTGGAACCAGTCTCTTGTTCTATGTCTGGTTCTAACTTGCTTCCTGACCTGCATACAGATTTCTTAGGAGGTAGGTCAGGTGGTCTGGTATTTCCATCTCTTTCAGAATTTTCCACAGTTTGTTGGGATCCACACAGTCAAAGGCTTTGGCATAGTTACTAAAGCAGAAGTAGATGTTTTTCTAGAACTCTCTTGCTTTTTCCATGATCCAACGGATGTTGGCAATTTGATCTCTTGATTCCTCAGCCTTTTCTAAATCCAGCTTGAACATCTGGAAGTTCACAGTTTGCGTACTGTTGAAGCCTGGCTTGGAGAATTTTGAGCATTACTTTGCTAGTGTGTGAGAAGAGTGCAATTGTGCAGTACTTTCAGCATTCTTTGGCATTGCCTTTCTTTGGGCTTGGAATGAAAACTGACCTTTCCCAGTCCTGTGACCACTGCTGAAATTTCCAAATTTGCTGGCATCTTGATTGCAGCACTTTTACAGCATCATCTTTTAGTATTTGAAAGAGCTCAACTGGAATTCCATCACCTCCACTAGCTTTGTTCATAGTGATGCTTCCTAAGGCCCACTTGACTTCGCATTCCAGGATGTCTGGCTGTAAGTGAGTGATCGCACCATTGTGATTATCTGGGTCATGAAGATCTTTTTTGTACGGTTCTTCTGTATATTCTTGCCACCTCTTCTTACTATCTTCTGCTTCTATTAGGTCCATACCATTTCTGTCCTTTATTGAGCCCATCTTTGCATGAAATGTTCCCTTGGTATCCCTAATTTTCTTGAAGAGATATCTAGTCTTGTTTTCCTCTATTTTTTGCATTGATCACTGAGGAAGGCTTTCTTATCTCTCCTTGCTATTCTTTGGAACTCTGCATTCAAATGGGTATATCTTTCCTTTTCTCCTTTGATTTTTGCTTCTATTCTTTTCACAGCTATTTATAGGGCTCCTCAGGCAACCATTTTGCCTTTTGCATTTCTTTTTCTTGGGGATGGTCTTGATTTCTGACTCCTGTACAATGTCACGAACCTCCATCCATAGTTCTTCAGGCACTCTTATCAGATCTAAACCCTTGAATCTATTTCTCATTTCCACTGTATAATCATAAGGGATCTGATTTAGGTCATACCTGAATGGTCTAGTGGTTTTCCCTACTTTCTTCAATTTCAGTCTGAATTTGGTAATAAGGAGTCTATGATCTGAGCCACAGTCAGCTCCCAGTCATGTTTTTGCTGACTGTATAGAACTGTTCCATCTTTGGCTACAAAGAATATAAATCTGATATCAGTATTGACCATCTGCTGATGTCTATGTGTGGAGTCTTCTCTTGTGTTGTTGGAAGAGGGTGTTTGCTATGACCAGTGCGTTCTCTTGGCAGAACTCTATTAGCCTTTGCCCTGCTTCATTCTGTACTCCAAGGCCAAATTTGCCTGTTACTCCAAGTATTTCTTGACTTTCTACTTTTGCATTCCAGTCTTCTATAATGCAAAGGACATCTTTTTTGGGGTGTTAGTTCTAGAAAGGCTTACAGGTCTTCATAGAACTGTTCAACTTCAGCTTCTTCAGCTGTTCAACTTCAGCATTACTGATCGAGGCATAGACTTGGATTACCGTGATATTGAATGGTTTGCCTTAGAAATGAATGGAGAGCATTCTGTCGTTTTTGAAATTGCATCTAAGTACTGCATTTCGGACTCTCTTGTTGACCATGATGGCTACTCCATTTCTTCTAAGGGATTCTTGCCCACAGTTGTAGATATAATGGTCATCTGAATTAAATTCACTGATTCCAGTCCATTTTAGTTCACTGATTCCTAAAAGGTCGATGTTCATTCTTGCAGTCTCTTATTTGACCACTTCCAATTTGCCTCGATTCATGGACCTAACATTCAAGGTTCCTATGCAATACTACTCTTTACAGGATTGGACTTTACTTCCATCACCAGTCACATCCACAACTGGATGTGTTTTTGCTTTGGCTCCGTCTCTTCATTGTTTCTGGAGTTATTTCTCCACTGATCTCCAGTAGCATATCAGGCACTTACCAACCTGAGGAGTTCATCTTTCAGTGTCTTATCTTTTTGCCTTTTCATACTGTTCATGGGGTTCTCCAGGCAAGAATACTGAAGTGATTTGCCATTCCCTTCTCCAACGAACCACGTTTTGTCAGAACTCTCCACCATGACCTGTCTGTCTTGAGTGGCCCTACACGGCATGGCTCATAGTTTCAACAAGTTAGACAAGGCTGTGGTCCATGTGATCAGATTGGTTAGTTTTCTGACCAGTTGGTAAGATCCAAATCTTGGGTTGAAGATATACACAGGATAGTGGGGGATAGAGTTAACATGCCCAAGCATGTTATGGTCAGAGACTGTGCTCTGGGACAAAGTAGGGAGGTTTGATGGAACACTTGATCAGAAGGCCGGAGATGTGGGTTCAAATTTTGATTTTGCTGCGAAGTAGAGCTGTGACTTTGGGTCTCAGCCTTTCTGCATCCCTCAGTCTGTAAAAGGAGAAAATCAGACTAGTTGGCCTCCAAGGTCTTAGGCATCTGGCTAAAGATAACTCTTTGTGAGCATCTAGGTCTGACTGGTTATCAAGATGAGAAGACATGTATACTTAGGGGATCCAAAGCGAATAATTACAGGTTTTCAGCCAATTAGGGTATTCTTTGTACTTCCTAACAAATTAAACAGCAGAGGAAAATTTATGATTGAAAAAAAAGCATGAGTCTCCTGCCTTTTCTCTCCTTCCCACTCTATAGCCCTATGGTCCAGAGACAACCTTTAAAAATGATTTCACTATTTGTTTTTAGCTTCTCTCAGAATTAGTTCCATGAGGCTTAATAATATGTGTAAACTTCTGTTTCTTGAATTACCAACTTTAGACCATATCTGTGGACTTTTTTAGTATGAAAAATAAGAATTTAAGTCACTTTTTCTATTTCCTCCTTTCTCCATCCCCCATTTTTTGATATTTTTGAAAGTTTTTATTAATTATAGTTTCAAATTGATGGACTTATGTTTTGATCCATCAACTTTCAGTCCACCAAATTGCTGTTTTGTAGAATCGTGTTATAAGTGCCCCATGCACTAACCCTCTTTCCAGTATTCCAGGTTCTGGGAGCCATACTTGACTATTACATCATTATGGTTAATATTTTTAGTTTGTCTGCCATTCCCAAGGATTATGTGCTTATCTTTATGTTTAGATTACTCTTTTTACCACATTACATTTCTTTGCCTTCTTTAATAGCCATGTCCAGAATCATAACTGTATGAATACTCAAAAGTTTTATGTCTCTTAAGAGCTAAGGAAGTAATTGGGTATGTACGTAAAGACTTAACTTAGTAAACCATTCATTTACACATTTATTCAACAGATTTTTATTGAATATCAGACTTGTCATCACAATTGAATTTACAATAGTGAAAAATTGGAAACAACCTAAATAACTTCAGGGAGTTAGTAAAATCCCTGCTATGCATTTTTATAGGGGATGCTCTTTAAACATTAAAAAAAAATGATGTTAAATGTTAATAACATAAAAAATTCTGTTCTATCGTAAATTTTAAAATGTTTCTAAAACAACATATACACTATAGCCTCACTTTTGTCTTTAAAAGAAAAAAAAAAGCAACCATGTAAGAAATTCAGGGGAAAATGCTAGAAGCATGAATTGTTCAGTCGTTTGGTAATATCTGACAGTTGGCACCCATGGACTGTAGCCCGGCTGGCTCCTCTGTCTGTGGGATTTCTCAGACAAGAACACTGGCGTGGGTAGAAAGCCATTTCCTTCTCTAGGGGATCTTCCCAATCCAGGGACTGAACCTGCACATCCTGCACTGGCAAGCGGATTCTTAACCCCTAAATCACCAGGGGAGCCCAGAAGCATGCATGCCAAATTGTTAATTTGGTAATGTGGCATCTCAGGTGGTGTTGATTTCGGTTTCTTTCTATTTTTTCTGACTTGTGTTTTTCCAGTTACTCAAAAAGAACATGTGTCACTTTATGATAATTTTTTAAGCTAAAGATTAAAAAATTAGAGTTGCCAGTTTTTCTTGAAATAGTGTATTAAAATAATCTAGAGTACCCTATAAGGTTCAGTAAATATTTGTGAAGTGGATGAGAGAATGATTGATTCCAGAGGTTTCTGGATCCATAGTATTGACACTTATACATTCATAGTTTTATCCAGAAGCAAATCCTAGTTATCTCAAAAGAAAAATCATGCATTGAAAAATCTAAGAAATGGCTTTAACTGAATGTTGGTTGTGTAATGGCAAATCCAGCAGGCTCGAGGCCCACTACAGAAGCGGCCAGGCAACAATGCTATATTTCACAGTAAGCAGGATCTGAATAAAAGTGTCCTTTGTGCTTGTGAGACTGAGGGGTGGGACTTGGGGCAATTCAGTTATTTCTCCTTAATGGAAATTGAGGCAGCCTCTAATCCTGCTGTCACATGATAGCTACTTATTTGATTTCTTGGCAATTTGGGGAGCAGCTGTGGACACATGATTTTTCTGCAAAAAGAGCCAGCTGCATTCTTACCCATTTGAAAATGCCTGAGTATACTAAGCTTCCTATCCACCATGTTTCTGACCCAGCGATAGCTTTAGCAACTCACTTCCTTTTAATTGATATTTGTAGCTGTTAATAAGCATCTGCATATTTGAGAATGCATTTTCTAATCCTTTTTATCATTGTCATCAACGTTCATTAGGTACCTTCTCACTCAGGGCACTGTGACAGACACAGGGTTGTAAGCTGTAATGTGGAGACGACTTTCCTCTTTGACAGGTGGGTCAGCATTATCCTTAGAATCATTTTGTTTTCAGCAGGTTAAATTACAGTGTAAATAAAGAATCTGGTGTGAAGGCAGCTGAAAGCTGTGTGCCTTTGGTCCCCAGACTCCTGAGTCTGCCGTCTGGGTATTCACTGCCATCCTCTTGCTTTGCCACGTGCCTTCACAAGCCGTTGCCTCAGCCTGCAGCCAGCCCCCTTCTTTCATTCTGGCACCTGACAGACTCCGGCTGAAGACTCTGTCCCGCCTTCACGATACCTACTCAGTGTCCTTGTAGTCCTCTCTTCTCAGTGCTCCCTTAGCCTTTGGTGATGATTATCACTAGAATATGATTTTTTCTTTTTTCAGGAAAAAGTTTTTATTTATTAAAAAAATACCTTTTGGGGAGCAGCCTGTGGGATCTTAGTTCCCTGACCAGGGTTCGAACGTGTGTTCCCTGCATTGGAAGCACAGAGTCTTAACCAGCAGGCCTCTAGAGAAGTCCTGAAGAAGGCTTTTTAAAAGGCAAAAAGCCTTCTAAGTTAATTTTATCAATTTGTACTTATTTTTTTAAGCTCTTTTAACCAAGGGTCCAAGAAAACAGTCAGGGAATTGGGTAGGCAAAATTTCTATAATGAGTAAAAGAAAGCTTTGCTTTTGATTGTGAACACCTTTAGGGTGAGGGAGCGACACAGACAGTCACTTTTCCTATCTTTGCAGCATTGAATTATTACAAGGGATGGATTTGCTTGAACTATTGTATGAACCTATTTTATTAGAAATTTCTTTAACAATGATTAGAAGCAAGTCATTTCAAAACTTAAAAATAGAATGTGGAAGAACTGTACTGTTGATTGTGGCAGTCACAGCCAGTTGTAGCTATTTATATTAAAATTATTTAAAACTAACTGTCACGTTTCATGTGGTTAGTTAACCACATGTGGTTAGTGACTTATTATTTTGGACAGTGTAAATTGAGAACATTTCCATCATTACAGAAATTCCTATTGAACAATACATCAGCTCTTCAATAGGTTCTAAAGCAGTACTGTCTAGAACCTATAGAAGAATTGATGTATTTTGAAGCATTTGGTGGAGTAGATTCACCTATTTAATACAGAAGGATGTTTATTCCAGTCAAAGAATTTTAATTTCAAGCACAGCTTGAAATTCCCTGTGCTCTCCTTACATTTTTCCTTGGTTGTGGCACCCTCTAGTGTTTCAGCTTTGTTTAGATCACAAACTCCCAGTTTGCGATTTATAAGCACGTTTCTCCCAATGTAAAAATAAATCCTGTAACTTTCCCTTTGACATTTCTATGCTTTATCTGTCTTTATGTGGAATAGTAATACTAGTAATAATAGGTTACACTTAACTAGCACTTATTATATACCATGTTCCATTTTAAGCCCTTTTATAAAAGTTGGTCTAAAAAACTCGTTTGCTCCTTACAATAATTCTATGAAGTAGTTTCTATTAATCTCCCCAACTGAAAGACTGTAAAACTAAGGTATAGAAGTCAAGTGGAACTTGTCTAAGGTGGTAGAGAATGGCAGAGCAAGGACTTGAACTCAATACTCTGGCTCCAGAGTGTGTAATCTTAACCACTCTGCTGTGGAAGTGGGGATGAGCTTTCAAGCAGGAATGGGGTGGAATGGAGAGGACACTTTGCATACCCTTGGCATGCTCTTACACTAAATTCCTTGGGCCTAGTTGTATAATAAGAAAACAAAGCTCTCAATCTTGGCAAACCACACTGGAAATTATAGTTAGTCCCTCCTCTTGATTTTCAGCAGATACACAGAGATCTATCTGTGTGTTCAGCCTGCCCAGGAAGTTAAGAGTGGTAGAGGACGGTCACAGCTGCCACTGCTACCACATTTCCTTTTGTTTGCCCAGACTCTGGACCCAGTGTATTTATTGAATAATAAACAGATCTTTTTGTGATTGTCACTATTATTTCCATATATGCCATAAAAAGGCATTTATTATTGTGATGTTGATTTTGAGGTTTACTGGAATGTTAGACTTATTAAGTACTTTATTAAAAGAGCAGGTAAGATAGACTCATAAACAGATAAAAGTTTGTGTGTTTGTATAACTCTTAACTTCTCCTCCTGTCTGTACCCCCTTCTCACTTCTATGTCCCATTTTTTTCTTCCTGAGGCATTTTATACTCTTAACCTCTTTTTAATGATTAATCAAACTCAAGATTTTGTATTCAACTTCCATAGGCATATGGAAACAAACCATAGTGGTGTCCTTATAAAAATGTCCTTCAAATTACCTCATGATAGTATAAAAATGTCAATACATTTTATTGTATTGACCTAAATCAATATAAAATTTTGCTACTTATTGACACTTTTGAGTAATTTCCACAAAGGTACATATTTTCTTTCTTTTGTATCAGTCAGGACCTGTAAACCATGTGAGGTATTTCAGTGAATTTAATTCTGGAATTGGTTACACAGTTGTTGGAAGACTAGAAGAGCAAAAGCAGACACTGAGTTAATCCAGGTAACACGGGAAGCAGCTACTCCCGCTCCCCTTGGGCTGGGGGAACAGAATAGAAGAACCTAAGAGTCCAGAGGGGGCCCCACACAGCTGGTAATCTCACTTCCAAGTGGGATGTCACGCAGCTGGTGCTCAACCAACAGGGAGAGAGGGGCACAGCTGGAGCTGGGAGATGAGGCTATCCTTGGTCATTAGAGCAACTCGATTAGGAATGAAGACTGCAAGGCAATCCCTTCTCTCCACTTCTTCCCTTCTTAACCTGTTGTCCCTCCTTGGTAAAATCTAATATGAAGCTGGTAAATAAAGTTCTCTGACCCAGCCCAGAATTGGCTAGAGAGCATTTCAGTACAGGTATAGAATAGAGGGCTTGGAAGTTGAGAGAAGAGATGAATGGCTAGCACAGTATTATAGGAGAATTAATGAAAACTGTAATTGCCTGGGTCTAGCTTTACTAATTATAATGTGCAACCAGTTACCCAGAAGCATTTATTATGATGGCTGCTATTCATAGAGACTTTAGTATCCAGGCTCTGCCTTCCATGAACTTATAATATTGGTTTCACAAAACCATCCGCTCACCCTGAAGTCATTATGAAGTTGTGTTAAAGCTTGTTTTTTCACATATATATAAAAGCAGTATGTGGACTCTTTGGTTGTATTACTAATGAATATTTACAAATTCTATCCACATTGGAATGAAAAATATATGATTCCAGTCATAAATTAGGCAGTTAGCCTTACTCAAGGTAAGACAATTTCTACACTTGAACTGTGCTGTTCTCTTGATCTGAGCATGAAAAGGGACTTGATTTTTCTAGTAATGGTTTGCTCTAGCATGTTGAATTTTTAAAGTTTCAAAATGATCAGTTTGGAAGGCTATATTGTGGTTATTTGGTTTTAAGGTTCATTTTTCAAAGTAATACATTCCTATGAGAAAAGTTCAAATAGAAGGATTTATAATAAAAAATCAATGGCTTTTTGCCACACTCTTAACCTGCACCTAGTCCCACTATTCAGAAACAAGTTACTTTAACTGTTTCTGTTTATAGTTTTAACTATTTTGTTTATAGTATTATCAAACAGTATTACCTCCATAACTTTAGAAATATATTTGTACTACTTTTTCTTGATTTATCAAGCTTGGGGCATTTTACCTCACTGTACTTCCTTCCTTTCTGCTCTGTTTCTGAGTTGCATTGTGATACTGAGATCTCTCTGCTCTTGGTCTGATTCCCTCAGTGTGTAAAGATAGGATGTTCAGCTCCCAGCCATTCCCCAACCTCTCTACCTTCTCCTACCTCCTTACCTCTCTCAGCCTGATCTTTGCCTTTACATTGCCAGCCTTCATAACTGTTACATTCTACTTTGTGTAGAATCTGCTGGATTTTTAAAATAGAAGGATTGTGTGTGTGTGTGTGTGTGTGTGTGTGTGTGTTTTCTTCTTCCTCTGCAAGTCCTATAACACCCTTGGGCTGTTTGAAAGAGAACATTCCTAGGAAGGTCAAATGGATTCCTTTTTTCTTAAGCTCGGTTTATTACTCAGAATTAAACAACATTTTACGTTGTTTCTATTTTCACTTTGACAAGCTCACTTGTTGCAGTTGTTTTATTAAAGTTTTTCCTGCTGTGGTAAAATTTTGATCCATGACCCTGTGTCCCTCAAGAATCAAATTGTTGTCTTTGGCTCTAGACTTTTTTGGGAAAGGCTGTTTTGTTGAGTAAAATTTCTATCCTAGTCATGAAATTTAGATTCTGGACATGTCTATGAATTAAATTGAACCTCTCTGCTTTTCTGTCCCTGGTTTTGTCTGTGGACATGCTTGCTCTGAGAACTCCCCCCAGGCTGTTCTTGTAGCTTTTCCTTTGATGTGATAATTCTATTGATGAGACTAAGGCTTTCTCTCACTTTTAGTTATACCTTGATTGGATTTCTCAGCCTACTCTTCCAACTTTTTTTTAATACTCTACACTTAATCTCATTATGTGTGGATTAGACGAAATTTAACTGCCCTTGGACATTTCATCCAAATTCCAGTAGCTCCTTACATACTGTTGACTACAACTGACAGAATGCTTCTGAACAGAAAATCTGTTTTTCTGAGTTCTCTTCCATTATCTTTAGTCCCATGCCTACTGGTCCACAGTGGCAAAAACAGGAGCTCCTCTGTCTAGAATCACCCTTCTCCAATCCCTTACGCGTGTGTGCTCAGTCAGTAAGTCTGTCTGACTCTTTGCAACCCCCTGGACTAGCCTCCCAGGCCCCTCTGTCCATGGGATTTCCAGGCAAGATACTGGAACAGGTTGCCATTTCCTTCTCCAGGAGATCTTCCTGACCCAGGGATTGAATCCATATGTTCTGCACAGGGAAGTTCCCCATTCCCTTATAGACTATATGGTAAAGAAGAACCTTCCGATGAAGTCGCGTGTTGCACCGCAGGTTATGATCTAGGCTAAGAAACAGGCTTTAATAAAATTGCTGCCAAGTTGTGTTATTTTGGGGGGGAATGGTTTTTCTGAAATGGAGTGTAACTAATCTGCTGAACATCACTGGCTCCAGGTGACAGACATGCCTTTTATTTGGATATGATGTTTAGAATCACACATGTTGTCTGTCCTTTCGTCTTGCTTTTCGTATCTATTCAGAGGAATCACTGTCGGGTCCATTCTCTGTTTTGTGCATTCTCATGGAATTATGTTAGAGGTGTTGGTTCCCTATAATTTCCTTATGTTAATGTTTTGGAGTCTAGTATTTGAGTCGCTGAAGTTAATATAATAAAGTCTTTTTAGATGCTTGACTCAAAATCTTGTGCGTGCAGTTAAGGAAGCCATGGGGCTTCCCTGTTGCTCAGTGGTAAAGAATCTGCATGCGATGCAGGAGACTTGGTTCATCCCTGGGTTGGGAAGATCCAGTGGAGGAGAGTGTGGCAACCCACTGTAGTACTCTTGCCTAGAGAATCCCATGGACAGAGGAGCCAGGCAGGCTGCAGTCCATAGGGTCGCACAAAGTCAGAAATGACTGAAGCAACAAAGCAGCAGCAGCAGCAAGAAAGCCATAGCCTCAAAGATGGATGTATAGCTTGAAGATGAGGTAATTGAGGTCCAGTCCTTGAGAGACTAGTCAGGTAATGTGTCAAGAAGGATCGAATCATGAAGACATAGGAATTCTGGCATCATCATAATTAGTGTTGAGCTTTTGTGTGTTCTTCACCATATCTGGAAAGTTCCCTTTAACCCCCTTCCTTTTGAGGAAAGGTACTGCTTTTTTTTTCTTTATTATTTAAAAAAAAAGGGTTGAAATTGAGGCTTAGAGGTTAAGTAACTTGTCTAGGAGTTCTGAATGTCTGGTAGTAGCCTGTGCTATTTTTAAATTTTCATATTATCTAATGTTTTTATCTATTAGAAGTTCCTATCATTTCTGCTCTCCAGAGAATCTGACTTTTTGAGGATGAAAGCTAGAATGCCTCACTAAAAATGACTTAAGCTGGATGGCGTATGACAGTTGGCTGCAGTATGTGTATGCCAGTCATATCTGGCTTTAGACAGCCTGTTTTGCTTACTAAATTATGAAACCACTTAAAGCATCCTTTACAAGTATCCCACTCTGGTTCAAAGAAGTCTGAAATGGTCTTGCCTTTGCTTTTTACAGAGTGTCAGCAGACAGGTTAGGGAGGCTGAAGGATGGCGTGGGGAAAGACCTAAAAAGAGATGAGGATCTGGGTAGGAGTGACAAGCCTGTGAAACAGACATCCCTATTGATTTATTCTGTGAACTGCTGTTCTGGAGAAAAGAACCGAAATCCATTATGCCAAGTGCATAGTGTACAAATCCTTTTGAAAAGGATTTAGATGCCATCTAATCCCAAACATTTAAAAACAATTTTGGAGTACCCAGAATTCTAAAATGCCCTAGGCAGTTTGTCTCAGACTAGAACAGTGAAATGGATGGAAAAATAGTATTTTAATGGTATCTTCCTTTATATTGTGTTTAATTGCATGACTTAAATGGTGCATTAAATTGCATTTTTAGATATGTACGAATCTGAGGGTATCTCGATTCTTCAAAATTCTCTCTAGTTTCTCACCATTAAGTCTGATGTTAGCTGTAGATTATTTTTTTTTATCAAGTTGAAAAAGATCTTCTCTATTCATAGTTTGCATTTCTTCCTTTTTAAGACTAACATTCCATTGTTTGTGTGTCTACTTTTTTTTTAAGGTTCAAATTCATTTTATTTTTTAATTAGTTTTGTAAATTTATTTTTAATTGGAGGTTTGTCCACATTTTGTTACCCATTCATCTATTGGTGGATAGTTAGTTGCTTCCACCTTTTGGCCATTGTGAACAATGCTGCTGTGAACATCAGTGTACAAAAAGCCCTTTCAGACCCTCCTTTCAGTTCTCCCAGCATATATAGTACCCAGAAGTGTGGAATTGCTGGATCATATGGTAATTCTTCTGAAAGTTTTCTGAGAAACTAATATGCGTAGTTTGATATAAAAGGTTCTTCACTTCACTGATGTTTATAGTAGCAAAAATATGGAAGCTGCCTTCAAATATATCATGGCTTCCCAGGTGGCTCAGACTGTAAAGAATCTCCCTGGGAGACCTGGATTCGATTCCTGGGTCAGGAAAATCCCCTGGAGAAGGGAATGGCAACCCACTCCAATGTTCTTGCCTGGAGAATCCCATGGACAGAGGAGCCTGGCGGCCTACAGTCCATGGGGTCGCAAAGAGCCAGATACAACTGGGTGACTAATGCTTTCACTTTCCTATATATCAGTAGGTGATTGATTGCATAATTATGGCACATCAATACAGTGCAGTATTCTTCAGCTATATAGAAACGTCTATGTCTATTTTGACATGTCAAAATGTCCAGGTATCTTGTACAGAATAATATATGTATTCTGAACCTATTTTTATTTTAAATCATACATATGTATGTGTGCTTCAAAAGATTGTTAAGGATAGTGTACCTCTCTATCTTAGGACAGGGGGAAGAGAACAGAGTGTAAGTGCTGTCTGTAGGAGAGCATACCTTAGTCCTATTACTGTATCATTTCAGGGTGTATAAGAAACACAGTGTTATAAGCAGAAAAACCATTTTGAATGATCACAGTTTGGGAAAAAAATGTTTAGCTTCTATATGTGTTTAAAATACAAAGGAACTGTTAAGTATTTTACCTACCGTTTTTATGTGCACAGTGTCAAATGCAAGTCACTAGGACCTTTTAAATATCTTTTTTTATCATTATGGACAATACCAAAGATATTTATTGTTTTGTGACTTTAAATATAAAATTAGCACAGTGAATTTCCATCAGAATAGTTTCATACAAGGAAAATGTACTGTTTTCATGTCATGCGGTAGTAATGATGCTGCCCGTTTCCTGTGACTTGGTGTGGTGAGGTGTAGAGTGAAAGGAAAGGCTTGTCGGGTTCCTCTTCCCTTGGGAAAGTGCTGCTTAGTGTGAGTATAAGCTGTGTCACACACTGAGTCCTGTTCTTTGCCTCTTCTTCCAATAGTGGATCTTCATGGAGGAGCACGGAGTGACCCAAACTGAACACATGGCTACCATAGAGGCGCACGCCGTGGCCCAGCAGGTGCAGCAGGTCCACGTGGCCACCTACACCGAGCACAGCATGCTGAGTGCTGATGAAGACTCCCCTTCTTCTCCTGAGGACACCTCGTATGACGATTCAGACATCCTGAACTCCACGGCGGCCGATGAGGTAACAGCCCATCTGGCTGCTGCAGGTAACGTTTGGATTGGAGTCTCTTCATTTTTGGCTTAACTCTGGTACTGTGCTTATCTGAAAGAGCCAAGGATACAGGCATTCAGATATCTTCGTATTGTATCTTCATGATTTTTTTAAAGCCTTGCATTTTCAACTTTTACCTGTATTACATGAGACTTAGGTTCTAGACTCATATACTGTTAGTGACATGAACTTTGGTTTTGCTTTTTCATCCATTCCAGTACCCTTTACTTCAGTCATATTTGACTCTTTGCGACCCCTTGGACCGTAGCCCACCAGGCTACTCTGTCCATGGGATTTCCCAGGCAAGAATACTGGAGTGGGTTTTCATTTCCTTCTCCAGGGGATCTTCCGCATCCAGGGATCCAACCCGGGTCTCTTGCATTGGAGGCAGATTCTTTACCATCTTAGCCACCAAGGAAGCCCTACTTTTAACTTATTTAGTCCATTTACCTTAAATGTAATCACTGATAGAGTGAAGTGAAGTTGCTCAGTTGTGTCTGACTCTTTGCAACCCCATGGACTGTAGCCTACCAGGCTTCTCTGTCCATGGGATTTTACAGGCAAGAGTACTGGAGTGGGTTGCCATTTCCTCCTCCAGGGGATCTTTCCGACCCAGGGATCAAACCCAGGTCTCCTGCAATGTAGGCAGACGCTTTATCCTCTGAGCCACGAGGGAAGCCCAATCACTGATATATTGGGGTTTAAATTTATCGTGTTTACCATATGCTTTCTCATTGTCCTGCTTGTCCTGTTTACTTTCCTTCTGATTTTTTTTTTGGAGCAACTGAAAGGTGTTTTTGTTTTTTATTTTTTCATTTTTTTCTTGTTAGTTTAGAAGTTATATATACTTGTGCTATTATTTTTGTTTCACACATACTTAATATTAATTTTTCGTCTTATATCCAGCTTGCTTTATGTTCATTTTTCTCTTCATGTTCTGGTTCTATTTGGATGAATGCTGGATGTGTGTGTGTTTAGAAAACTATTTTTAGAATATTTGGGATCTAGAATAATATTGTCATCTAGAGAGGATTTTTGTTTGCTTCTACCAGTCCCTGGGCACTGGCAATCCTGGATGATCTTAATCCAGTTTAAGGTTTTGAGATTTTCTGGGCTCCTAAATGACTTAAAGCTGGGTGATGTTTTGTATCATTCTCTTTACTGTTTACCTGTACATTTAGCACTATGTGGAAAGCTCCATGTAGACCATGTCTGGATGGATCTAATATAGTATAAGGAACACTGATTTTGAAGATACTTAGGAAAAGATGGATAGGAAATCAGTGATTAGAAATAGCCAAAGTACTACATTTTTTTAAAAAGTATATGGTGTATTTAAGTGAAAGAAGACAGCTACAATGAAAATAAACTTTTTCTGTCTGTTGTTATCCACTGTATTTTTCTGAAATAGTGAATTTAAAAATAAGATTTAGTGGCAAAATACATAAAAAATGTTTGTGAAATATATTTTGAAATTTTTATACTTCCCAGAAGAGGGCATCCTAACATAATGAATCCAAGTCAACTTCTTTCCTAGGAAGGAAGATGTTTTTGAGACATAGTTTTGCTGTAATACAGTACTGCATTGTCATAGTGTTAAAATTAGCAAAGAACTTTAATCTAACCCTCTTATGTGGCAGATGTGGAAACTGAGGCCCAAATGATAGAAATGATTTAATCATTCAACAGTTATTGAGAAATTATTATATACTTTATATTAGTATATAGAGACACTATAAACAAGACAGGCAAGAACTTGCTCCTAAAGGACCTCACAGACCAGTGATAGGAAGACAGTGATAGGAAGAAGGGTACATATAACCAAGTTAAATAATTTCAAAGGCACTGAGTTCTCTGAGGAGTATAATGAACTTTACTTTAAATGGAGAGGGAAGGGTAGCTGGTTACCCTCTTTTTCTATTCCTGTTTCCTTCTCTCCCTCTGCTGAAGTAACCACTATTCTGAATTGGATCGTCATCATTCTCTTGAATTTCTTTCATATTTTTTTGTGTGTATCAGTAAACAATATTTAGCATTGTTTTTGCATGTTTTTGGCTTCCCTTGTGGCTCAGCTGGTAAAGAATCCGCCTGCAATGTAGGAGACCTGGGTTCGATCCCTGGGTCAGGAGGATTCCCCTAGAGAAGGGATACCTACTCCAGTATTATGGCCTGGAGAATTCCATGGACTGTAGGTCCATGGGGTCACAGAGAGTCAGACAGAGTGACCTTCACTTTCACTTGGATGTTTTAAATTATATATAAATGGTATCACTCTGGTATTGTTTGTCTAAAAGTGTTTATTTCATTCAGTATTATTTTTCTGAGATTTATTTATGTTGATAACATGGCTAGATAATGTTCATTTTAACTCTTATTTAGTATCCATTCATTATCTGAATATGTCATATATTGGGAGAACACTTAGGTTGTCTATAATCTTTTACTATTTACAGTTGCTACAAATAAAAATTATTTTGTATGTTTTCTTGTACATATTGTAAGAGCTCTTGGCTTTGGTTTTCAAACTTCTTTTGACAGTGTGCCACAGTAATACATTGTGATCTGGAATAAATATGCACATATAATTGAAATAACAATTTCTCATGAAGTGATACTTAACTTCTACAAGTAACACACTCTTTGATGTGTGCTGATATCTTTCACTCTATTCTATGTTATTAAAACAAACAAAAAACTACTCATAGTTTGAAAAACACTGCTTGAGGGTATACTCAGGAGGGCAAAGATAGGCACATTTTAAACTTTACTGGTATCCCAAATGTCTTTCCAAATACTTTTATTTGTTTGTATTCCTACCAGCAGTGTACTCAAGTGCCTATTGCTTCTCATCCTCACCACATTTGGTATTGTCAATTGTTTTTATTTTTGCCAGTCTGATGGGTATGAAATAGTATCTCAGTGTTGGTTTAATTTGCTTGTTTGAGCAAGAGGTTCCAGCCAGTGCAGGAAAATAAGATAGAGTATTATCTCAGAACTTTATTGACTATTCTTATTTTGCATATTTTCCTTTGTCCATTTTCCCAATTTTTTTTGAGTTACTGATATTTTTTTTAGCACTAATCTTTTATTGGTGAATATTTATTGTAATTATCTTCTTTTAGTTGTCCACTTTTTTGTTCTCTAAGTTGCCCACTTTTTTGTTATTTCTTTTTGTTCATAGCCGTTTGGATTTATATTGTTGTGTAGTTACTGTGTTTTATCCTTTTGGAGTTTTGATTAAGCAGTTCTTCTTAACCCTGTGTTTGTAAATACTTTCCAGTAGTTTATTGTAGAACTTACATAGTTGTTATTTTACTGATGTTTCTGTTTAACATTTAAGCCTTTAAGCTACCTGGAATTTATTTTCTTGTATAGTATGATGTATCGATCTACTTTGATTATTTTTGCATGCAGACAGTCAGTTCCTCCGACACCAGATCTTTAATCATCCATCCTTTTCCCACCTCTGTCTTTTGACACAGCAGGGTGTTTGTGAACTCTCGAGTAAGTTATGTTGATTTATTTGTCTATCTTTTCAGTCAGTTCTACACTATCATAAGGGATTGTAGCCTTATAGTAACTGTTGGTACTTGGTAGGATGAGTGCCCCTGCCTCCTTTTTAAAATCTTCAGAAATTGTTCTGGCTGTTTTTAGCCCTTTGCATTTCCATTTAAAATTTAGAATCAGGTCTTCCCTGTTGGTCCAGAGGCTAAAGCTCTGCCCTCCCAATCCTGGGGACCCAGATTTGATCTCTGGTCAGGTAACTAGATCCCACATGCTACAGCTAAGAGTTTGCATGCCACCACAACAAAGATCGAATGTGTCGCAGCCAAGACCTGGTGCAGCCAGATAAATAAATAAATAGGGTTTATTTCCTAGGAAAAAGGGAATAGGTTGTTCTTGATAGGATTTATTAAGTTAAACATTTCAAAATAAACATTGCTTATAAAAAGGTATTTAAAAATAAAATTTAGAATAAATAATATTATTTATTTTTATATAAATATGGGCATGAGTTTGAGCAAACTCGGGGAGTTGGTGATAGACAAGGAGGCCTGTCGTGCTGCAGTCCATGGGGTCACAAAGAGTCAGACACGACTGAGCGGCTGAACTGAAATAAAATTTAATAAATAAATAAAGACATAATAAATAAATAAAGTTTATTTTTTCAAGTTCCATACCAAAAAATGGGATTTTTATTTAAATTGCATTAATTAATTTAATTAAGCATCTTTTTCATAATGCCTAAAACTGGAACTTACCAAAGTGTCTCTCAGACCATAAATTGTGGTCTGTTCATATTTTGGAGTATTGCTCAGCAATAAAAAAGAAACAATCTACTGATACACACACACACACACACACACACACACAGTAACATGGATGAATCTGAAAAACACTAAGTGAAAGAAACCTTGCACAAAAGAGCATATACTGTATGATTCCATTTATTTTGAAGTGCTAGAATAGGCAAAACTAATGTAGGGTGAAACAAACAAGAATTGTGTCCTTATGGTGGGAAGAACAGGGAAGAACTGATGGGAAGGTACAGGAGAGAACTATTTGTAGTGATGATATTACATATCTTAGTAGGGGTTTGGGTTTCATAGTTGTATGCTTTTTAAAAAATTTATTGAATGATTTGTACATTTTGTTATATGTAGATTTTATCTCAAAAGAAAAAACTTACAAATTGAACTCTAGCTAATGATACTTCTACTGAAGTATATCGTGGGATCATACTGTAGTTTACTTTGAAATGCATTTAAAACCCCATATGGGTTGATGAACGGGTAGGAAGGTGGATAGATGCATATAGTAAAATATTAATAGGAGAATCTAGGTGGTAGATAGGTGAATGTTCACTATAAAATTCTTTCAACTTTGCTATATATTTTAAAGTTTTTTAAAAATATATTTGGAACTTCTAATATAATAATAATAATAAAAATTTTGCACTCACACAATTCAGTAACATAATAGCAACCTGATTGAAAAATGGACAAAGGACTTGAGTAGACATCTTCCTAAAGAAGGCACACAAATGGTCAATAAGTGTATGAAAAGATGCTCAGCATCACTAATCATCAGGGAAATGCAAATCAAAACCACAATGAGATACTGCCTCACACCTGTTAAGATGGCTGTTACCAGAAAATAAAAAAATAAGTATTGGCATGGATATGGAGAAATGGGAACCCTTCTATGTTGTTGGTAGGAATGTAAAATGATACAGCCCCTATGGGAAACAATATGAAGTCCTCCCCCAGAATTAAAGATACAGTCACCATATGATCCAGTTCTTCCTATGGATGTTTATTCAAAAGAACTGACATCAGGATCTCGTGGAGGTATTGGCACTGCTGTGCTCACTGAAGCATTGTTCACAGTAGTCAAGATGTGGGAACAATCTAAATTTCCATTGACAGATGAACGTGTGTTAGTCACTCAGCTGTGTCTGACTCTTTGTGACCCCATGGACTGTAGCCCGCCAGGCTCCCCTGTCCATAGAATTCTCCAGGCAAGAACACTGAAGTGGGTTGCCATTCCCTTCTCCAGATGAATAGATAAAGAAAATGTGGTATGTATGTATGGAATATTATTTAGCTTTTATTAAAAAAAAAAAAGGAAATCCTGCCGTATATGACAACATGGATGAACCTTGAGGGCATCATGTTAAGTAACATATAACAGGTCAAAAGGACAGGTACTGCATGATTTACTTATATGAAGTATCATATTCAAACTCTTATTCTACTCTGCATACAGTAGAATGGTGTTTGCCAGCAGCTGGGGTGTGGAAATGGAGAGTTGCCATTAAAGAATCATAGTTTCAGTCATCTTCAGTCAAGATGAATAGTTCTAGAGATCTGCTTTACAACACTGTGTCTATAGTTAACAGTACTATACTGTACACTTAAAGTTTGTTGAGACGGTGGTTCTCATATATTGTGTCATTACCACAATTTAAAAACGTAAATATTAGAAGAAAATGCATCAGTAATATTTTTTCTTCTACCAGCTGTTTATAATGGAAAGGAAGGTAAAAGGCATTACCTTATTTCTTGCTTATTTTGAGGCTCTTTGAGTTCAGTTCAGTTCAGTTGCTCAGTCGTGTCCGACTCTTTGCAACCCCATGAATTGCAGCACACCAGGCCTCCCTGTCCATCACCAATTCCCGGAGTTCACTCAAACTCATGTCCATCAAATCGGTGATGCCATCCAGCCATCTCATCCTCTGTTGTCCCCTTCTCCTCCTGCCCCCAATCCCTCCCAGCCCAGAGTCTTTTCCAATGAGTCAACTCTTCGCATGAGGTAGCCAAAATATTGGAGTTTCAGCTTTAGCATCAGTCCTTCCAAAGAACACCCAGGACTGATCTCCTTTAGAATGGACTGGTTGGATCTCCTTGCAGTCCAAAGGACTCTCAAGAGTCGTCTTTAGAGAGGTTTTATTTAAGTCAAACTGAGTATACTACTAAATAACATGTAGAGAGGCTCATCTAGAGTTTCATGGAGGCCTATTGTAATTGAGCCATTTATAGAACATATGTGCCAGAATAAATGTGAGCACTTAAACCTGATTTTCATTTAAACCTTTTAGGGGGTTCACAAATAAAGATAAAGATGGATGGTCTGTTTTAAGAAATAAAAGGAATGCAATTGATATGTTGAGATTGGGTAAATCAGAGACTAATAATTCCTTAAGGCCTACGTTTTGTTTTAGTCATTAGTTTCAGGGCAAACCAGACCAAATTTTATTAACATTTTCCCCTTAGAGTGGGACAGTTTTAATTCCTTTCCTTCCGGGATGCTTTCATCAACATGACCTTGTGGTTAACAGTTCCATTTAGGGCATAATTCTCAGATATATAAGAAAAAATTTTCCACTTAAGATGGTATTCTTCTAGATATTTCTCTTATATGTGGTGGTGGTGGTAGGGTTGGGGTTCCAAATATGAGTGATTATCTCTGACTTTCTAAGTTGTCAGTGCCTTGTAATGGAAAGAGGGGCACAGGAATGGAAATGAAATTTGAAATCTGTAACTTTTTTTGTCTTGGCAAGCTCTTCCTCTCAATGGTGCTATTTCATCTAGCATCTTTGAGAATATTGCCTTAACAGTATGGGTATGCTGATAAAACAAAAAGCATTATATAAAATTCAAGCTAGTATGTGATGGGGAGGTGTAAGTCATTAACTTTTTAAAAGCCTTCATTATAAGTTTTAATGGTAAATTAAAATATGATCCATGTTGAACAGGAATGAAGTATATTGATGGTATCAGTAATATTCTGTACTTATTATAACATACTAGGAAATAAATGCTACTTTTTTGTACATCCAATTGTTTTCTGCTTGGTGCAGTTAACAGACTCTGCCTGGTCTCAGCACATATGTTACTGTTTCAGGTCCTGTGGGAATGGCTGCTGCTGCTGCTGTGGCAACAGGAAAGAAACGGAAACGTCCTCATGTGTTTGAATCTAATCCATCTATCCGGAAGAGACAGCAAACACGTTTGCTTAGGTGAGGACTTCCTTACCCATACTGTTGCTGTTCCTCAAATACTTCATGGTATGGATGACAGAATATACCTTACTAGGTTCATCAGGGGATGTGCTGTGCTGTGCTTAGCCACTCAGCCATGTCCAACTCTGTGACCCCATGGACCGTAGCCCACCAAACTCCTCTGTCCATGGGGATTCTCCAGGCAAGAATACTGGAGTGGGTTGCCATGCTCTCCTCCAGAGGCTCTTCCTAACCCAGGATCAAACCCAGGTCTCTCACATTGCAGGCGATTCTTTACTGTCTCAGCCACCGGGGAAACCCAAGAATACTGGAAAGGATAGCCTACCCCTTCTCCAGGGGATCTTCCCGACCCAGGAATTGAACCCGGTTTCCTACATTGCAGGCAGATTCTTCACAAGCTAAGCTACCAGGCAAGCCCTTCATCAAGGGATACCAAGTTAAATTCTTTCATGACAGAATTAGACTCTAAAGTACTCTAAACAAAAATAAATGAAACTATAACTATGATTAAGGATTCCCTGGTGGCTCAGAGGTTAAAGCGTCTACCTCCAATGCAGGAGACCCGGGTTCGATCCCTGTGTTGGGAAGATCCCCTGGAGAAGGAAATGGCAATCCACTCCAGTATTCTTGTCTGGAGAATCCCATGGACGGAGAAGCCTAGTAGGTTACAGTCCACAGGGTCGCAAAGAGTCGGACACGACGGAGCGACTTCACCTCATAACTATGATTAACAGATGTATGTTGTTGTTTAGTTGCTGGGTCTTATTAGCCTCTTTTGCAACTCCATGAACTGCAGCCACCAGGCTCCTCTGTCCATGGGATTTCCTTAGGCAAGAATACTGGAGTAGGTTGCCATTTCCTTCTCTAGCGTATCTTCCTGACCCAGGAATCGAACCCACGTCTCCTGCATTGGAAGATTCTTTACCACTGAGCCATCAGGGAAGCCCTAACTTCCCTGTATAGATGTATAGAATTATATTATTTCATTCAGAGAAAATTTGTTAATATATGCCTGCCATGTGCCAGATATTGTTCTGGGCCTTGGGAACCTAACAGCTAACAAGATAAATTAAAGCGCTTATATTCTAGTGGAGGGAATAAGAAATATATGGTATATCAGATGATGAAAAGTAAAAAAAAAAAAGGAAAGTAAAGAAAATAGAAAGGTTAGAGGATTGGGAGCAATATGGTAGTTTTTATTTTTCTCTAGAAATGATCTTTGTTAAGGCAACCTTTGAACAGAGACCTGAAATAATTTTAAGGGAAACCATGTTGATATCTACAGGAAGAACTTTTGGGCCTGATGAGTAGTAAAAGCAAAGGTTCTGAAGTGGGAAGGCATGTCTTAGGTATGTTTGGGGAGCAGCTAGAGGAAGAATGAAAAGAGATGTGGTCATAATAGTAGTGGAAAGCCATGCCATGGCGTCTTCTGGTCCAATTTAAGGGCTTTGCTCTTACTCTAAGTGACAAAGGAAGTCAGTGAAGACTTTTGATTAAAACAGTGATATAATCTAACATATTTTTAAAGTATCACTCAGGCTACTGTGTTGAGAATAGACTCTCAGGGTACAAGAATGAAAGCAAGGCTGAAGATAGAAGCACATAGGTAGCATTTGAAGTAGACTATGGAATGAGTGATCCACACAGTCAAAGGCTTTGGCATAGTCAATAAAGCAGAAATAGATGTTTTTCTGGAACTCTCTTGCTTTTTCGATGATCCGGCGGATGTTGGCAATATGATCTGTGGTTCCTCTGCCTTTTCTAAAACCAGCTTGAATATCTATCTGGAAGTTCACGGTTCACGTATTGCTGAAGCCTGGTTGGAGAATTTTAAGCATCACGTTACTAGCGTGTGAGATGAGTGCAATTGTGAGGTAGTTTGAGCATTCTTTGGCATTGCCTTTCTTTGGGATTGGAATGAAAAGTGACCTTTTCAGTCCTGTGGCCACTGCTGAGATTTCCAAGTTTGCTGGCATACTGAGTGCAGCACTTTCACAGCATCATCTTTCAGGATTTGAAGTAGCTCCACTGGAATTCCATCACCTCCACTAGCTTTGTTCATAGTAATGCTTCCTAAGGCCCACTTGACTTCACATTCCAGGATGTCTGGCTCTAGGTGAGTGGTGACACCATCGTGATTGTCTGGGTCATGAAGCTCTTTTTTGTACAGTTCTTCTGAGTATTGTTGCCACCTCTCCTTAATATCTTCTGCTTCTGTTAGGTCCATACCATTTCTATCCTTTATCGAGCCCATCTCTGCATGAAATGTTCCCTTGGTATCTCTAATTTTCTTGAAGAGATCTCTAGTCTTTCCCATTCTGTTGTTTTCCTCTATTTCTTTGCATTGGTTGCTGAGGAAGGCTTTCTTACCTCTCCTTGCTATTCTTTGGAACTCTGCATTCAGATGCTTATATCTTTCCTTTTCTCCTTTGCTTCTCTTCTTTTCACAGCTATCTGTAAGGCCGCCTCAGACAGCCATTTTGCTTTTTTGCATTTCTTTTCCATGGGGATGGTCTTGATCCCTGTCTCCTGTACGGTGTCAAGAACCTCCGTCCATAGTTTATCTGGCACTCTGTCTATCAGATCTAGACCCTTAAATCTATTTCTCACTTCCACTGTATAATCATAAGGGATTTGATTTAGGTCATACCTGAATGGTCTAGTGGTTTTCCCTACTTTCTTCAATTTCAGTCTGAATATGGCAATAAGGAATTCATGATCTGAGCCACAGTCAGCTCCTGGTCTTGTTTTTGCTGACTGTACAGAGCTTCTCCATCTTTGGCTGCAAAGAATATAATCAATCTGATTTCGGTGTTGACCATCTGGTGATGTCCATGTGTAGACACTTTCACAGCATCATCTTTCAGGATTTGAAGTAGCTCCACTGGAATTCCATCACCTCCACTAGCTTTGTTCATAGTAATGCTTCCTAAGGCCCACTTGACTTCACATTCCAGGATGTCTGGCTCTAGGTGAGTGGTGACACCATCGTGATTGTCTGGGTCATGAAGCTCTTTTTTGTACAGTTCTTCTGAGTATTGTTGCCACCTCTCCTTAATATCTTCTGCTTCTGTTAGGTCCATACCATTTCTATCCTTTATCGAGCCCATCTCTGCATGAAATGTTCCCTTGGTATCTCTAATTTTCTTGAAGAGATCTCTAGTCTTTCCCATTCTGTTGTTTTCCTCTATTTCTTTGCATTGGTTGCTGAGGAAGGCTTTCTTACCTCTCCTTGCTATTCTTTGGAACTCTGCATTCAGATGCTTATATCTTTCCTTTTCTCCTTTGCTTCTCTTCTTTTCACAGCTATCTGTAAGGCCGCCTCAGACAGCCATTTTGCTTTTTTGCATTTCTTTTCCATGGGGATGGTCTTGATCCCTGTCTCCTGTACGGTGTCAAGAACCTCCGTCCATAGTTTATCTGGCACTCTGTCTATCAGATCTAGACCCTTAAATCTATTTCTCACTTCCACTGTATAATCATAAGGGATTTGATTTAGGTCATACCTGAATGGTCTAGTGGTTTTCCCTACTTTCTTCAATTTCAGTCTGAATATGGCAATAAGGAGTTCATGATCTGAGCCACAGTCAGCTCCTGGTCTTGTTTTTGCTGACTGTATAGAGCTTCTCCATCTTTGGCTGCAAAGAATATAATCAATCTGATTTCGGTGTTGACTGTCTGGTGACGTCCATGTGTAGAGTCTTGTGTTGTTGGAAGAGGGTGTTTGCTATGACCAGTGCGTTCTCTTGGCAGAACTCTTATTAGCCTTTGCTCTGCTTCATTCTGTACTCCACGGCCAAATTTGCCCGTTACTCCAGGTGTTTCCTGACTTCCTACTTTTGCATTCCAGTCCCCTATAATGAAAAGGACATCTTTTTTGGGTGTTCTAGAAGGTCTTGTAGGTCTTCATAGAACTGTTCATAGTACCATTTCTTCATACAACTTTTTCATAGTACCATAACTTGAGTAACAATTCTGTTTACAAAATCATTAATTCCTTCTACATGTTTACTTACTGTATATCTTTCTCAGATGAAGTTTCTTTTCTTTCTTGTATATACAGAAAAAAAATCAAGGCAATAAACATCTTTTTAAGCATCTGTTTAGATCATAGTTTTTAATGCTATTTAAAATTTGTTTTTAAGTAGTTTGCAGATTAAGTTGTTCTCTGAAGTGTTTTTGTATACATATCAGTGATTGGCTTTGCTGTATAGCAGAAACTAACATGACATTGTAAAACTACTACAGTAAAAGGTATTTTAAAATTTTCATGTGACTGAAAATTCCTGTCAATCTTTCTTATATTAACTTCTAAATTTTTTATTCTTTAATCAAACATATGACCTGTGTAATTTTCTACCTTTTACAATTTATTAAGATTTACTTTGGGACCTAACAATAACACACAGTCAATTCTTATAATCCATTCATGTAATTTTTCAAATATGGTACATTCTCCCTTACTATGGTATCAATGTTAATATATCTATCTTTTATATTAGTGTTCTATTCTTCAGATATCTAAATTCTTATTTATATTTTTCTTTCTTGAGTGAAAAGATATTAAAGACTCCTACTACCACTGTGGTTTCTATTTTTTTCCCTCCCATTACTAATTTTTGATCTATATTCTTTGCTTTAATGTTGAGACATAAAAGGTTCATTATAAATTTATACTGCTTATCAATACTAAAGGACCTATGGTCCTCAGTTAAGACTCGTTTGTCTTGAGAATTTGGCTTTGTCTGATATTAATGCTGTGATCCATGATTTATTTTTGTACGGATTTGTCTGACATTTGCTTTGCTTATTGTTTTGCTTTTAAAATTTAACATCCCAGTTCACCAGCCCCAAGTATCCTGTATCATGCATTGATATTTAAAAAAAAAAAAGGATGAAAGGATGAAAGGAACAAAAAACAAAGAAATTTTTCACAGCTTTACTGAAATATAATTAATATGTCATACACATTAGCTTCCTATGGCTGCCACAAAGTATTACAAACTTGGTGGCTTCTATCAACAGAAATTCATTCTGTTAGTTTCATGGGCCCAAGTTGTTGGCAGGACTGGTTGTTCTGGAAGCTCTAGGGGAGGTACCATTTTCTCATCCTGCCTAGCTGCTCTTGAGCATATACTGCTTTGCCTCTGACCCGTTCCTTGCACCCAATCTCTTGCTTCTGCTGACACATCTCCACCTTCTATATCAATCTCCTTTTGGCTCCCCCTTACATAAAGACACTGTAATTAGATTTAGGGCCTACCTGGATAATCCAGGGTGATGTCCCCATCTCAAAAATCTTTAACTTAACCACACTTGCAAAATCTTTTATGTCATATAAAGAATTGGATCTGTGTATCTTTGGGGGCCATTCATTATTCAGCCTACCATACATACCATACAATTCACCCATTTGAAGCATACAATTCACTCTCTTAAATATTTGCAGAGTCACATAAGTATCATCATAATCTATCCCCCATGAAAGAAACTCCAAACCCACTAGCTGTCACTTGCCATTCCTCCATCCCACTCTTTTCAAACCCGGCAACCACTAGCCTACTTTCTGTCTCTTGAGATTTTACTACTCCAGATACTGCCCATAAGTGAAATCATACAATATTTGGCCTGTTAGGAATGGATTCTTCCACTTAGCACAATGCTTTCAAGGTTCATCCATGTTGTAACATTTATCAGTATTTCATTCCTTTTCATTGCTAAGTAATACTACAGTGGATGAACATTTGGATTATTCCCACTTTGTGGCTATTATGAATAATGCTTCTACGAACATAGTGCATTGGTTTTTATATGTAAGTTTTGTTGCTATGAACAGTGTGTGTATAAGCTTATTCTCAGCTCGTTTGGGTAAATGTAGGAATAGAACTGTTGGGTCATATAGTAACTGATCTTTTGATATTTTGAGAAATTACCAAATTGTTTTCCAAATCAGCTGCATCATTTTACATCTCTAACTGCAATGTATGGGGGTTCCCATTTCTTCACATCCCTATCAACATTTATTATTGTCCATCTTTTAAATTATATTCATCATAGTGGGCATGAAGTATCTCTTTGTAGTTCTGATTTTCATTTCTCTAATGATTAACAGTTATTATCAAGTGCTCATGTGCTTGCTGGTCATTTCGATATTTTCTTCAGAAAAATATTTATTCAGATTCTTTGCCATTTTAAATTTTGTTAATCATCTTTTTCCTTTTCTTGGCCATGCTGCGCGGCTTGCCGGGTCTTCATTCCCTGACCAGAGATTGAACCTATGCCTGCTGCAGTAGAAGCACAAAGTCCTCTCCACTGAACACCAGGGCATTCCTGGATTAACTGTCTTGTCACTGCTGAGTTATAAGGGTTCCTTATATATTCTGCATACAAATTTGTATCAGATATATTTTGCCAATATTTTTTTCTTTCCCATTCTGTAGACTATCTTTTCACTTTCTTGATGGTATCATTTGCAGCTACTTTAAACACTTGTGAATCACTGTTAAGTATGTCACATAAATTGAACAGAATTGGGTTTTGATTTGGATTGTTTCTGCTCCAATCTAAAATAAAATCTTTAACAATAATATAAATATAATATTTATATTATGGTTTATAAATATAATATTTATATTATGGTTTATAACAGAATTAACTGGTCTCACTTCCATTACTTTGTTAGTCAGGTATCATTTTTGAACTAGAAAGCCATCTACCACACTACTCTCAGGAAAGGTCTTAATATGCAGCCTATTCTAGGGACTCAGGAATCTGAGGAAAAACTCAAAACAAACTCAAAAATGTTAAGAAAGAATCACAACATCTGTGTATGGGAAAAAAATACAATAAACAAAATCTCAACTGATTACTAATTTGAACTCTTGAAATATCTATGTTCAATATGGGAGAAAATCTAATAAATTCATTTTAAGCTCAGAAATTTTATCCTAGTAAAAATAAAACGCAATTTAATTCTGGACAGATCATTATTCTACTAATGATTTAATGTTTAACTTTAATGATTTAAAGTTACTTTATCCAAAGAAAGAACAGTTCACATGGTAAAAGTATCCAAGAGTAAAATACTGTTTTTATAAAGTTAGCTATAGATAGGGATATAATCAAAATATTCAACTATATTTCAACACTGAGGGATTAAATCAATTATTTGAAGAAATAAAAAAGATTATTTTAAATAATCAATTCAGATCAATTGAGATATCAGTGATCAGTAAAATGCTCCCAGGTTTGCCTCAGGAAGTTCACATCTTGAGAAAATATCATTTTGTTTCAGCAATTTTCCTACAAAATCTTGCATTGGTTTCTTAATTCTACTAATGATTTAATGTTTAACTTTAATGATTTAAAGTTACTTTATCCAAAGAAAGAACAGTTCACATGGTAAAAGTATCCAAGAGTAAAATACTGTTTTTATAAAGTTAGCTATAGATAGGGATATAATCAAAATATTCAACTATATTTCAACACTGAGGGATTAAATCAATTATTTGAAGAAATAAAAAAGATTATTTTAAATAATCAATTCAGATCAATTGAGATATCAGTGATCAGTAAAATGCTCCCAGGTTTGCCTCAGGAAGTTCACATCTTGAGAAAATATCATTTTGTTTCAGCAATTTTCCTACAAAATCTTGCATTGGTTTCTTAAGGAATACAACATCATTTTTTTCCATTGCATCTGATGAGGTAAAATAGCTTGTTATGAAAAGGAGAAACAGAAATGACCCATTTTACTTTGATTGGCATAAAGGAGTTTGAAAACCAGTCTCAATTCCCACCCCTGGATGAAGGGAAGATAAAATAACTATTGTGCTAGACAAAGGATCAAAAGAATGCGAACAACAACTCACTGAAAGCAAAGGGTATCTGAGAACACACAGTTTTCTTACCACATTCTCCAGAGGAGCTGCACCGAACACTTTAAAGACAGGGTTGGGTTTGGAGGGAGAGATACAAAGGACAATAGCTTGCTGTCCCACTCGAGTAGTATATTCATCTAGTGTGGCTCGAAGTTTCCTGAATTAGAGAACGAAAAGACAGAAATTACGTGACACAGACACAAGATTTCCTTTGACTTGAGACAATTTATTCTAATTAGGTATCTCTTCTTTTACCTGAACTGTGAAAAGGGTGTGTCTGAGGTTTAATATCCTGTTGCGCAGAAATATGTACATCCGTGACTAGCTCACTGACATAAGAGTCTACCCCAGGCTACCTCAGGACACAGCCGTGACACAACGTTGAATACAGAAGTATCATACTTCCTGAGCTCAGCACCAAAAGTGTGCTGCTTATAATAATAAAGATTAATACTGAGACATCCTCCTACAGACTTTACTATATCATCTCCATGCTTACTGAAGGGGCCTAAAATGAACTGCTTCCGATTTCTTTGACTGATATAATCATTGTTTATGTCTTGCTCCAATGCTCAGTCACGTCCAACTCTTTGCAACCTCATGGACTATAGCCTGCCAGGCTCCTCAGTCCGTGGGATTCTCTCAGCAAGAAAGCTGGAGTCGGGTGCCATTTCCTCCTTCAGGCAATCTCCCTGACTCAGGGATTGAACCTGCATCTCTTGCGTCTCCTGCATTAGCAGGCTGACTTTTTACCACTGAGCACCTGGGAGGCCTATTTATATCTTATTACTTCAAAAAGATGTCATGTTGTCATTTCCTGATTTTCATTGTGATATAAACAATAATTCTTAGTCCTGAAGTATTTTACAAACGAGGATGGAGTAAAAGAGCATTTTCAAATACATAACCACTGGATTAAACAGAAACACTGTCCTTTCCTTCTGGAAATTATGGGAGATTATTTTAAAGTTCTACATCCCATAATTCTTCTGTGAACACAGTCTACCCTGTCAAGGGACTGGTGAGTCATGTCAATTCAAATGAAGCAAAGCCTACAAATCAAAAGAAAGTTTTCCATCTTTCTCCAAAAGCACTGTCTATGCCCCTTTTAGAAAAGATGGCTCTATAAACAATATATTCAATTCCTCCTGCCTATACTATCATTAAAGGTAATAAGATTTATCATTAAAGGAAATTTTTTTGCCCATCTAGTGGTATATAACCTCTGTGCTGAAAACTACCATTAAGTATTTTCTGGATTTTCCCTTCAGTTTCTTATAATCTTATGTTCTTAATATAGACTATACTTTCTAACTTTTGTCCACATATCATTTACAAGTGCTGGTACTCCATTTGGATTCAACATTCCACTAAACATCTTAACAATCTGGTTATATAAAATGCTACAAGAAGAACTTCTGAAACATTTCATAGACTAAATTTTTTTATTATACATGAATGCATGTTGAGCAGCCTGACAAAATATGAAGTCCTCCATGTACCACAGATGTGTAATAATCTTTCTTTGCAACCTACAAACTCTTCAGAAGAAATAAAAACAAGTGAAAGAAGTAAAAGTGAAGTCACTCAGTGGTGTCCGACTCTTTGTGACCACATAGACTGTAGCCTACCAGGCTTCTCTATCCATGGGATTTTCCAGGCAAGAGTACTGGAGTGGATTGCCATTTCCTCCTCCAGGGATTGAACCTAGGTCTCCCAGTTTGCAGGCAGACGCTTTACCCTCTGAGCCACCAGGGAAGCCAAGTAAAGGACCACATACCAAAGAAGAAATCCAGTGGCGTTCGTGAAAAAATGATAAGAAAATACATTAAATGTCTCCAATTCCTCTCTTCCCATTCTCTCTTGAAGACTCTTTAATCCTTTCATCCCTATTACTCCTCTGAAAACACATTATCAAGTTCAATCATGATCTCAATGTTGCTAAGTTTAATGGTCAATTTGCATCTTAGTCAACCTGTCAGCACCATCTGATAGTACTGATCACAAGTCCTCCCTCTTGAAACAATTTTTGCACTTGGTTTCCAGGACACCATTCTCCTGGTTTCCTCCTGATTCACTGGTCGCTTCTTAGACTCTTTGATAGCTCCTTTCCCTTCTTTAACCTCTAAGGGGTAAAGTGCTTCAGTCCACACTCATTCCTTCAGTTCAGTTCAGTCGCTCAGTCATGTCCAACTCTTTGCAACCCCATGAATCTCAGCACGCCAGGCATCCCTGTCCATCACCATCTCCCGGAGTTCACACAACTTCATGTCCATCGAGTAAGAGATGCCATCCAACCATCTCATCTTCTGTCATCCCCTTCTCCTCCTGCCCTCAATCCCTCCCAGTATCAGGGTCTTTTCCAATGAGTCAACTCTTTGCATGAGGTGGCCAAAGTATTGGAATTTCAGCTTTAGCATCAGTCCTTCCAATGAACACCCAGGACCGATCTCCTTTAGGATGGCCTGGCTGGACCTCCTTGCAGTCCAAGGGACTCTCAAGAGTCTTCTCCAACACCACAGTTCAAAAGCATCAATTCTTCAGTGCTCAGCTTTCTTCACTGTCCAACTCTCACATCCATACATGACCACTGGACAAACCATAGCCTTGACTAGATGGACCTTTGTTGGCAAAGTAATGTCTCTGCTTTTGAATATGCTATCTAGATTGGTCATAAATTTTCTTTCAAGGAGTAATGCAATCACCATCTGCAGTGATTTTGGAGCCCCCCAAAATGAAGTCAGCCACTGTTTCCCCATCTATTTGCCATGAAGTGAAGGGACCAGATGCCATGATCTTTGTTTTCTGAATGTTGAGCTTTAAGCCAACTTTTTCACTCTCCTCTTTCACTTTCATCAAGAGGGTTTTTAGTTCCGCTTCACTTTCTGCCATAAGGGTGGTGGGATCTGCTATCTGAGGTTATTGGTATTTCTCCTGGCAATCTTGATTCCAGATTGTGCTTCTTCCAGCCCAGTGTTTCTCATGATGTACTCTGCATAGAAGTTAAATAAGCAGGGTGACAATATACAGCCATGACGTACTCCTTTTCCTATTTGGAACCAGTTTGTTGTTTCAGGTCCAGTTCTAACTGTTGCTTCCTGACCTGCATATAGGTTTCTCAAGAGGCTCCCTTAAAAGAAATGGAGTAGCCATCATGATCAATGAAAGAGTCTGAAATGCAGTACTTGGATGCAATCACAAAAACAACAGAATGATCTCTGTTCATTTCCAAGGCAAACCATTCAATATCATGGTAATCCAAGCCTATGCCCCAACCAGTAATGCTGAAAAAGCTGAAGTTGAACGGTTCTATGAAGACCTACAAGACCTTCTAGAACTAACACCCAAAAAAGATGTCCTTTTCATTATAGGGGACTGGAATGCAAAAGTAGGAAGTCAGGAAACACCTGGAGTAACGGGCAAATTTGGCCGTGGAGTACAGAATGAAGCAGAGCAAAGGCTAATAAGAGTTCTGCCAAGAGAACGCACTGGTCATAGCAAACACCCTCTTCCAACAACACAAGACTCTACACATGGACGTCACCAGACGGTCAACACCGAAATCAGATTGATTATATTCTTTGCAGCCAAAGATGGAGAAGCTCTATACAGTCAGCAAAAACAAGACCAGGAGCTGACTGTGGCTCAGATCATGAACTCCTTATTGCCATATTCAGACTGAAATTGAAGAAAGTAGGGAAAACCACTAGACCATTCAGGTATGACCTAAATCAAATCCCTTATGATTATACAGTGGAAGTGAGAAATAGATTTAAGGGTCTAGATCTGATAGACAGAGTGCCAGATAAACTATGGACGGAGGTTCTTGACACCGTACAGGAGACAGGGATCAAGACCATCCCCATGGAAAAGAAATGCAAAAAAGCAAAATGGCTGTCTGAGGCGGCCTTACAGATAGCTGTGAAAAGAAGAGAAGCAAAGGAGAAAAGGAAAGATATAAGCATCTGAATGCAGAGTTCCAAAGAATAGCAAGGAGAGGTAAGAAAGCCTTCCTCAGCAACCAATGCAAAGAAATAGAGGAAAACAACAGAATGGGAAAGACTAGAGATCTCTTCAAGAAAATTAGAGATACCAAGGGAACATTTCATGCAGAGATGGGCTCGATAAAGGATAGAAATGGTATGGACCTAACAGAAGCAGAAGATATTAAGGAGAGGTGGCAACAATACTCAGAAGAACTGTACAAAAAAGAGCTTCATGACCCAGACAATCACGATGGTGTCACCACTCACCTAGAGCCAGACATCCTGGAATGTGAAGTCAAGTGGGCCTTAGGAAGCATTACTATGAACAAAGCTAGTGGAGGTGATGGAATTCCAGTGGAGCTACTTCAAATCCTGAAAGATGATGCTGTGAAAGTGCTGCACTCAGTATGCCAGCAAACTTGGAAATCTCAGCAGTGGCCACAGGACTGAAAAGGTCACTTTTCATTCCAATCCCAAAGAAAGGCAATGCCAAAGAATGCTCAAACTACCTCACAATTGCACTCATCTCACACGCTAGTAACGTGATGCTTAAAATTCTCCAAGCCAGGCTTCAGCAATACGTGAACCGTGAACTTCCAGATAGATATTCAAGCTGGTTTTAGAAAAGGCAGAGGAACCACAGATCATATTGCCAACATCCGCCGGATCATCGAAAAAGCAAGAGAGTTCCAGAAAAACATCTATTTCTGCTTTATTGACTATGCCAAAGCCTTTGACTGTATGGATCACAATAAACTGGAAAATTCTGAAAGAGATGGGAATACCAGACCACCTGACCTGCCTCTTGAGAAACCTGTATGCAGGTCAGGAAGCAACAGTTAGAACTGGACATGGAACAACAGACTGGTTCGAAACAGGAAAAGAAGGACGTCAAGTCTGTATGTTGTCACTCTGCTTATATAACTTATATGCAGAGTACATCATGAGTAATGCTGGACTGGAGGAAGCACAGGCCGGAATCAGGATTGCTGGGAGAAATATCAATAACCTCAGATATGCAGATGATACCACCCTTATGGCAGAAAATGAAGAAGAACGAAAGAGCCTCTTGATGAAGGTGAAAGAGGAGAGTGAAAAAGTTGGGTTAAAGCTCAACATTCAGGAAACAAAGATCACGGCATCTGGTCCCATCACTTCATGCCAAATAGATGGGGAAACAGTGGAAACAGTGGCTGACTTTATTTTGGGGGCTCCAAAATCACTGCAGATGACGATTGCAGCCATGACATTAAAATATGCTTACTCCTTGGAAGGAAACAGACTGGTTCGAAACAGGAAAAGAAGGACGTCAAGTCTGTATGTTGTCACTCTGCTTATATAACTTATATGCAGAGTACATCATGAGTAATGCTGGACTGGAGGAAGCACAGGCCGGAATCAGGATTGCTGGGAGAAATATCAATAACCTCAGATATGCAGATGATACCACCCTTATGGCAGAAAATGAAGAAGAACGAAAGAGCCTCTTGATGAAGGTGAAAGAGGAGAGTGAAAAAGTTGGGTTAAAGCTCAACATTCAGGAAACAAAGATCACGGCATCTGGTCCCATCACTTCATGCCAAATAGATGGGGAAACAGTGGAAACAGTGGCTGACTTTATTTTGGGGGCTCCAAAATCACTGCAGATGACGATTGCAGCCATGACATTAAAATATGCTTACTCCTTGGAAGGAAAGTTATGACCAACCTAGACAGCTTATTGAAAAGCAGGAACATTACTTTGTCAACAAGTTCCATCTAGTCAAGGCTATGGTTTTCCAGTGGTCATGTATGGATGTGAGAGTTGGACTATAAAGAAAGCTGAGTGCCAAAGAATTGATGCTTTTGAACTGTGCTGTTGGAGAAGACTCTTGAGAGTCCCTTGGACTGCAAGGAGATCCAACCAGTCCATCCTAAAGGAGATCAGTCCTGGGTGTTCATTGGAAGGACTGATGCTGAAGCTGAAACTCCAATACTTTGGCTACCTAATGGGAAGAGCTGACTCATTTGAAAAAACCCTGATGCTGGGAAAATTGAGGGCAGGAGGAGAAGGGGATGACAGGATGAGATGGTTGGATGGCATCACCGACTCAATGAACCTGGGTTTCAGTGGACTCCGGGAGTTGTTGTTGGACATGGAGGCCTGGCGTGCTTCGGTTCATGGGGTTGCAAAGAGTCGGACATGACTGAGCTACTGAACTGAACTATGAAAAATCTAATGAAATAGATAAATGAGTATACTAATTGAGAAAAAGGATGAAGAAAACAAATACACAGTCTTAGAAGTGAGATGAGTTATCATTGCAGATAAAAAATAGATTGAACATTGTAAGGAAATGCTATGCGTTAATTCTCTTCTTTTAAATTAAAAACCTGAACCAAGTGGATAATTTAATTAAAAAATAACCGGAATATATCCAAACCAGTAAGATAATAAACACATACAAAATTGAAAAAGTAATTAAACCGTATCTCTCAAAGGGATACTACACTCCTGATTATTTCGAGTGACTTTTGCTAAACCTTCAAAGTACAGAATATTCCTTAATCTTATATATATATTGGTATATAGGGTGGTATTAAAGAATCAGAGCTCATATTTAGTGTAATCAGTTATACAGTGTACTCTGCACAATCTCGTATTAGTAACAGTAAAAAATTATTTGAGTTTTATAATAATGTCTAACATTTACTGAAATCTGTGTTCTAGGTTATAAGTTATAAGCACTTTTCATATGTTATCTCATTAAATAATATTAAAACTGTGATATTTGCATTTTGTCCTCCTGCCTGAAGCCGTCATTAACCTTTCTTGCTCTTTTTTCTGGAGGCTGCTGGGAACTCTGGAAGATTTAAATTCCATAGGGCTGTTCATCTTTGGAATATGGATTTCAGACTCAAAATTATCAGTTGTTTACAAATTTGTCAAAGGGGAATTGAAAATTTTACTGGGCCCTCCAATAGATGGTGTTGAAGCTTTTCTTGTGTTTTCCAGGTTTTCATTAATTTCTCCATACTGTGCTCTGCCCATATTCCATCCTTGCCCACAATTGGATGTAAGTTTTAGACAGGTTAATTGAATCATGCACATAGGTTGGTGTTAATGTATATAGCTAAAAAGTTCGCTTTGGTAAAAACTATGTTTAAGTTTTGATTTTGTGAGTGATTTCCCACACTGATTTTTCCTTTATGTGGCTCAGTGTCCTTATGTGTGAAATAAAGATAATAGCAACCTGACTGAGGAGAAATAGAAATTAAAGTTTATTATCTTTCTCCTATATGTAGTCTTTATGAAGAACTAGCATGAAAAGAATTGAACCTTGAAATCTCAAAAGACTTGGATGAAATTCTTATCCCATACTTTGTATCTAATGGGAATTGGTAAATGGTAGATAAGTTGTTGAGTCGTAAGTACACTCTCTTTATGGCTTACTGCTATATCACATACTTTAATGAGCTTTGTAGGAACAGGCCTAGGAATCACAGTCACAGAAGCAAGCCATAGCTCAGGGGTTGTCACAGCTTCCTTGAAATCATCCTCCTGCCTTCATTTAATTCCACCTTCCCAGTAGATAAGTGGACTCTGGAGTTGGTCATGATTTCTTGTTCTTAGTCAATCACTTATTTAGATAAGTTTTTAAAAGATGGCTTCAGGTTACTTGAAACGTGGAAGCATATTTAAAAAGTAATAAAGTTAGGGACTTCCCTGATGGTCCAGTGGTTAAGAATCCGAGCTCCAATGCAGAAGGCATGGGTTAGATCCTTGGTTGGGGAACTAAGATCCCATATGCCACATAACACAGGCAATAATAATAATAATAAAAGTAAAAGCCCTGTTGCTTTTTTATTAAGTTACGCAACAAATGGCTAAGACTGTATACAAAGTATGAGGTAAGAATTCCATCCAGGTCTCTTGAGATTTCAAGGTTCAAAACAAGGGACCCAAGGGGCTGGGGGAAAAGAGATCTGGACTGAGGCAGGAGAGGAAAGAGGCTGACATTGGGGCTGGAGAGAGAGGAGGATGAAGCCAGCAGATGCCATGGGCCGCAGCTTGTGGCTTGGTGCTGTGCCAGCTGGCTTCAGGCTCCCTGATCTGAAGGCAGCCCTGTGCTTGGGCATCTCTTTGTTATATTCATCAGATGACAATGTATTTTTAATCACAGAGGAGCTCATAGGTAAAAAACAATTAAAAAAAAAAAAACATTTTTTGGGACCTACCTAAAGATATTTCTTTTTATCCAGAAATGCAAGTGTATAGAAGGATTTTGATATCTTATCTGAGATTATTTTTGCAACCTCACTAAAGGCCCATTGACCTTATGGTTGTAGCAACCAATTCCTAAATCATCAACAAGTTCATTCTGTGCCCAGAACTCTTAAGTCTCCTATAAATACGCTAAACACTTTGTTGCTGGTAATTATGAGAATGTTTTATCTGTACAATATATTATCTGTACATGTCTGAATACGTGAAATGTTTCATAATGTATGTTGAAAAAATAAAAGGTCTGGTTCCTATGCTCATTGATGTCATAACACTGGTTGTGTGCAACATAGACCAACATAAGTGACACACGATTATTTGAGTCTGTTGGCATTTAAAAGAGTAAAAGAATTAGGACAGGAACACTTGGGAAGTTTTCTCAGAGAAAGTGGGAATTGAGTTGGTCTTGAATAATGGATAGTATTTGGATTAGAAACAATTAAAGACCCAAAGATAGAAAGTGTGTTAGTCGCTCAGTCGTGTCCAGCTCTGCAACCTCATGTACTGAAACATGCCAGGCTCCTCTGTCCATGGGAATTCTCCAGGCAAGAATACTGGTGTGGATTGCCATTTCCTTCTCCACAGAGTTAGAAAAGAAGTTGGTATATGCAAAAAAGTTAGTGAGGAGGCTGGCTGGCTAAAGAGGAAGGATGGTGAGCAAAGTTGCCTAGTAGGACTCTGGCTTATACATGGGGAACTCAAGAGGGTGCTTATTCACGTAATCTACAGAGCTGAGCATGCACGGCTGTAGTGGTGGCCTTGGCAGAGAGTATTGGGAAAGCAAGGAATGATCAGAATAGTTGAGATGCAATCCTGTAAGAAGTGAGGCACTGTGGACTATTTTTGAGAAAAAAAGATAAACGATCGGAAGTGGCTGAACATACAGGCTTTGGAGCTACTTAAAAATTAATTTGACTTTCTGCTATATTCCTGTATGATTTGAGAATGTTACTTAAGCCCAAGTTTTCTTATCTGCAAAATGGATATAATGGTAGTTTCTTTATAAAACTATGTGAGAATTAACTGAATAATGTATGCAGTGCTTGACACATAGCAAGTATTCAATAAATGGTATTTGATTATATCAATCTTTCAGAAATTTTAAATGGCAGCAGTATAAAGAATGAATTGGAGGAGGAGAGCTTGGTAGGCAGACCAACTGAATTTGTTGTTAAATGGTTTTTAACTTGAATTGTGAAACCAGTTAGTTGGCAGTGACATATTGGTATGAAATGACAAAGGCTTTAGCTGTGGATTTTGGAATAGAAAGTAGAAGTTTCTAAAACAAACCTGTATTTCATCATATCTGTGATACTGTGAGTTATAGGATGCACCATTATTTCTGTGCCACAAAGAAAGAAAAAACAGTGATAAACTTTGACATAGCGCTTACTATCACTGAGAATTTTTATTTTGTACTTATTGAAAGAGCTTTTTCAGGCTTACTTAGAGACAGTTTTTGATCATACTGTTTTTATAAATATGTAAAAGGGAAAATGTAAGTGAAATAAATTTCCAATTTCAGAAATTGTTTTTTAGCTATTCCTAAAACTTTTTCACATTCAGAGTCCAATTCCGAATTCCTGTTTCAGAGTCATCATTGTCTGCATGGTTGCATGTAGTATGTTGTCTTCCTTACCATCAGGAGCATGGGTGATGCTGCATTTCTGTAAAAAGAGCTCTGCTATTGTCTCTGAGACTTTTTTTCAGCTGTGACAAGTTTGATGCTGGTGCTTTTCGGTCTTACGGAAAGATCACTGGGGAAGTTATCAGACAACAGCCAAGGTTCACATTCCTTTCTGAAATGGTGCTAAATGGTTTGCTGATTGAAAAGGCCTGGGGGTTGCAGTTGTGCCCCATAACAACCGTGTTCACATATGTGCAGGCCATAACTGCTGTGCCCCATACCACTTTGTCTATAGCAATTTTAAGAGGTATCTGAGTTTCCAGAGGAATGGTAAATGGTGGGGGTTGGAGGGGATTATCTCAGGATTGATAAATTAGGTAGAATTGAAATGCTAGCTTTATAACTCTGCGAAAGTTAGTTAACTTTACTAAGCAAACTTAGAAATACTGTGGTCACAGCCTAAAGTTGTAAATTACTCTGAAGGATATTCTCCCAGCATTTTTTTTTTAATCAAGATATAATGGATAAATTTAGCAAAATGCCTGGATCTGAATTTCTGAAATTCTACTGACCCATAAAACGGCTGAAATTGTTTGAAACTAGCTATTAATGTAATAATAGTAATAAGCTAATGATTTTTTATCTTTGAATGCAAGATGTTTCTGCACAATGAAAGTTTTTAATACTATTTTCATTTATTCTTACTATGGGCATATATACATATAATGGTTTAACCTGATACATTAAAGTCCAAAGACTATAACCTAGGCTTACTCAGTTTTTCTGTGGGTTGGTAGTGTAAAGACTCTACTTATGAGGTAGAAGCCTAGAAATCAGAAAATATATATCCTTAAAGATGTCATGGCAACACAGCTATTTACAGTAAATACATTGGCAGTAATTTTTTGAAACTTTCTCTTTAGAAACCAGGATAAAACTGAATTGCTGGAGTAATAATGATTTTATAAGTTTGCACTATTTTTCTTTCATCACCTTTATTGTTGATCTGTTGGAAATTTCTATAAAAGTTGTATATTGTAGCCAGTAATTTTTACTTTTCCATATGTTTGAGGTGGAGTATGGGGGTTTTTCTCTTCTAATCTTTATAATGAGATATTTACAGGGAAGTGTATGGTGACTGAGAGTTCAGTCCAGGACTATAACATTGTTATAACTTCTGGGTAAACCTCATATTCTCTTACCTTTTTTTGTATGATGATGGCCTGAGCCCTGAAAGAAAGTTAATTTTCTTCCCATCTTGTTACATTTTTATAACTCCATGGCTTCCTTTATTATTCCTAAAGTATCCTGATCCCCACTGGTATATTTCTTGTAAGTAAGTGAACCCATTATTGGTGATGGTAGAATCCAGTGAACTCTCTACATTCTATAGAAGAGTGTATACATGTGCAACTTGCTACTATTCTGTTTTTTGAGAGACTTTCACTGGTAGTGGAAAGAGTGGAGTCAGAGCAACAATATCTGGCTCAGACATGGCCCTGGCAGAGTTACAGAGGCCTCACGGTTTTAAAGGTCACCTCTGTCACCAGGGAGTCCCGGACAGAGAGGAAGAGCTCTTGACCTGTGGTGCGCTCTCTGGCCCCAGGCCTTACTGATAGTGGCGCCTGTGACACCCAGTATACACTTCTTGTTTTTTTCTTCTGATGCCTTTTAGTTCAGCCTCTTGTACAGTTGATCTCCTGTTCGGTAGTCTAGCTTTGTAGGAAAACAGCAGGCATAGCAAAGTTTCAAAGAGGGTGCTTAGAGTTTTAGAGACATAAATCCTCAGTGATCTTGGAAATGATTTTGGTAATTAACTACTACAGCTGGGTTTTATCAGATGGCCTGGGAAATGCAGAATATGAATACCATTCCTGTTAGATCTGGAATAGGTAATGGGGCCAGCATTTACTGAGAAAATGTAATTTTTAACTGAGGAGCTGTATTTTTCTTTATCCCATTGTTACCTGTAATTTCATCATCTTTTCATTTAATTCTGTACGATGTGATGTCTTTGGGGCCAGCGGGTATTTTTATCCGCTAGTTGTAGACATGTTTGTTCTTAGGGCTCTGCAGTGGCTGAAGGAGTCCAGCCCCACCCACTCCCTGGTTGCTTGGCACCAACCCTCCCTGGTTGTTGGGCATCTTGTTTACTTCTGCCCTTAATTCCCTGCAGGTGCGTAAGTACAAGAGCATGATCCTGGAAGACCTGGAGTCTGCCCTGGCAGAGCACGCCCCTGCGCCACAGGAGGTTAACTCAGAGCTGCCGCCTCCACTATCGATGGAATTCCAGTCTCTGTAGACAAAATGACCCAGGTAAGGGGCGGGGAGTGAGGAGGAGAAACAGAAGGCACAGGTGTGGGCGGGCCTCACATCGCTTTGTTTAGTTTTGTCCTCAGTGATCCACCATCAGAGTAAGATGCAGGCTATAGTCAGATAGTGAAACAGTAGCAACCCTGGGAAAGAAAATGTAGGCCAGAAGAATGCCCCCAGCCGAGGGCATGGATGTGATCTTCTGTTGGCAGTTTTTTCCTTTCAGTTGGGCCCTTGGGTTACTTTTAGCTGGAATTAATTTGGACAGGAGACTGTCAGAACTTTGATGAATCACAATCAAGTGAGGCAAGAGACCTGCAGTCTCTCTTGGGCTGAGCTGTTCCTCTTTCCATATAAATTCTGAATTCCACCACAGTGATGCCACAGGGGCCTCCCCTCTCCAGGGAATAAGAATGGAAAACTCAGAAGGACACCCTCCTGGGTCATTGCTTCCCTGCTCTCCCTTTGAGAGGGAAAGTCAAAATGTGCTAATCCTGGTAAATCAACATAACCTCAAGGGTTTTGCTCAGACTGTTCCTTTTGTTTTTTTAGCTCTAAAAGTGATAGCTTGATCAAGATCAAATGCCTTTTTTTAATAACATATCTTCCTACCTTTTTTCTTTATTAATACTTCTAGCTTTAAATCCAGTTTTCTTATCTTTGTTATTGTGTGTGGTGTTTTTTTTTTTTGGCGTGGCACATGGCATGCGGGATCTCAGTTCCCTGACCAGGTATTGAACCTGTATCCCTTGCAGTGGAAGCACAGACTCTTAATCACTGGACTGCCAGCAAAGTCCCTTCTTTCTTTATCTTGTTCAGACTTCAGCAGCATTTATCATACTCCTTCCTTCTCGGAACTTTCTTCTTTCAGTTTCTGTACCCCACACTGTCCTGAATATCCTCCTGGCATTCTGCGTACACCCTCTCAGCTCTTCTGCTAGCTCCGCTTCCTCTTCTCTCTTGATCAGTATTAGTGTGTCCCGGGCTCTATCTGTAGTTTTTCTCCAAGTAATCTCATCCTGTCAGGTGGGCTTTATATCCCATCTGTATGCGGTCTATACCCCAGCTTATATCACTAGTAGGTTTTCAGTACCAGACAGGCCCAAAACAGAACTTTGATTGCCTACACTCCCCGCTCCAAATCTGCTCCTCCCCCTAGTACCCTCACATCAGCTAACGGCTGCACAGTCCATCTGGTTGCTCAAGTCCCTGCATAGGAGTAATCCTTGATTTCCTGTTTTGCCCTCACTACCCACCAACCACATTTAGTTTTTCAGCAAGTCATGTCATTTCACCTCTGAACGTACTCTGAATCTGACCACTTGTCTTGGTCCCCTTCGCCACCCTTGCTCAAACCTTTAGCTTCTTGCATGGACTCTTTCCATTGATCAGTTCTGTTGATCTCCTTTCTGTTGCAGTCCATGCTCTACAGAGCCACCAGAGATTGTTTAAAAAACTTAAGTAATATCACTCTTGTGTCAGCCTTTTAATGGCTTTCCACTATTTCTAGAATCAAATTCAGACACTGCCAAGGCCTCTGAGGCCCTGTATAACCAGGCCTCTACCTCGTTTCTCATTCTCCGCCTTAGTCACTGTGTTCTGGCCATGCTCGTCCTCCTTCTTCCTGTCAAACACCCCAGACTCTTTCTTTCACTTTTGCTATTTCCCCTACCTGAAACATGATTCTCCCAGACTGTTGCATGATTGACCTTACCTTATTCAAAGTCTAGCTTAGCTATCTCCTCCTGAGACAAGCCTTTCTTGATTATCTCATCTAATGAAGCTTTCTCTTCACCACCAAGTCGCAGACTAATACAGCCCCATTTTACTGTCTTTGCAAGACTTATCACTACCTGAAACTGTCTTATTTGTTAAATTTATACTTGTGTATGATCTGTTTCTTCAGCTAGAATTGGGAACAAGGGCTTAGTTTCTTTCCATTCTTCACCATGGTCCAGTATAGCTGCCTGGCATAAGATAATATCTGTATTCTAAATACGGTTGCGCTGTGTATCCGTGGTTTCTGCATCTGTGGATTCAACTGGGAAAAAATTGCCAAAAGTTCCAAAAAGCAAAATTTGAATTTGCAGCACTAGCACCTGTTTACATAGAGTGTGCGTTGTATTAGGTATTACAGGTAATACAGAGACAGTTCAAGGTGTACAGCAGGATGTGTGTAGGTTATGTGCAGATCCTGTGCCAGTTTACGTAAGGGACTCCCTCTAATTTGGGGACATCCTCTAATTTTGGCTATCTGTCGTGGGCTTCTGCAACCACTGCCCCAAAGATACCAAGGGACTGCTATAGTAATAGTATCTGTTCAGTAGATGACCTGAAGGTCAGAACACAAATGAGTCCAGTATCATGGGTAACGGGTTCACGAGGCTCCTGGGTAGGCATTCATGCAGTGCAGACGTTGATGCTGCAGCTCAAGGGGTGGTGCCTTTTTTTTAGTTGCTAGTCTAAACTAGCAACTTGGTCTGAAGTAATGCAGTATTTTATAAATATAAAGCTAAATTGTAATCTTTTGATTGTTGGATTCCTAGATCTTTCTGTGGATACTTGAAGCATCTCTAGATAATGGTTCAAAAGGAAAACATTACCCAAACTTTTTTCCTGTCACTTCATACCTGCTGTTTGGTTAAAGAAAACATAAGGTGGATTTTACCTGATTGATATAATGAATCTACTCTGTCTCAGATATAAAGTGCATTTAAAGCTGACTAAGCTTCTAATTAAGAGGCTTACTTAATCAGAAGTAAAGAGTAATCATTAAGAAGAAGGAATGTACCATGTTTAAGAAACTCTTCTCCTGCCGTGGGAGTGTTGTGCTTCTTTGTCACATTTGGTGTGTTTAGTTGAAATAATCTGAGGTTTTTATTATATTAAATCATGGCTACTGATAATTAGGAAAGTTTGCTGATGATCATAGAAGTCAGAGCAAACAGTTTAATTACCATGTTGGGGGTAAAACCTTTGAAACTATTTTTTCATTTTTGTGAAATATGTACTCAGTAGAGCTTGGTTAGTGGTGCTTCAAGGGAAGCTGGTGCCAAGTCATGAGTCAGTCTCAGAGGTGCTTTGTTGGAAGCTACATCTTCTTTATGGCTGTACATCCCTTCCATACCCTTCTCACCACAGATGACGAGTGAAAAATCACACGTGGCAAACAAAACAAATGGTGAGGAGGAGTGAGCACAATGATGGAAAACCCAGCTCCCAGCTGAATGGAAATTTCTGAGTATTCCAATCCTGGGGGTGCCCCCCCACAGTTTGTTTGTTTGTTTGTTTTTTAGTTGTATTTTATTTTGTTTTCCTCAAATAATTTCTTACTGTGAGACAAATACCCCCCTTTCAAAAAAATTTTTTAACCTGTTGATCCTAAAACTATTAAGGGCAGTAAAAGCAGAGTTTAATTTCAAACCAAACCTAGATAGGCAAGGTGATGGGAATATAAAGCATCAACAATAGAATATACATTGGTAAAATTTTTCCAGAGGGCAGGTTGGCAAAATTTTCAATGTCATGCCTTCCAAGTAAGCAAAGATATATGCTCATGGCATTGTTTACAGAAGGAAAATCTAAGAATAATGTGACTGAATAAATTATAGTAGTGTTTACCTGGAAAGAAGAGCGGCTTAGCCCAGAAGAGACTAGAAGTGAATATGCAGTGAAATATTAGATACTACAAATGGTGATTATCTCTCTATCACAGTAGAATAATACTATGGTATATTAAATTAAAAACTGATTATAAAATAGCATTTCTTACATACCATATAATTTGAGGAGTTTAGGGCTTTATTTCTATTTGTTTCTACTAGGGGAGCTAGATTTTTCCATCCAGGGAATACAGAATTAATTGATCTCATTTGTTTAAAACATGCACACAAAACTTGCGCATGTGTGTGTGAAATTTTAGAGGTGTATACACCAATATTAACAGTGATTATCACTGTGTAGTGGCATTGTGGGTGATTTTCATTGTCTTTGTCTAATAAGCATGAATTACTTTTGTAACCATAGAAACCCAAAGTTGAATTTTTTAAGTGCAAGTTTTATGATGTTTCTGCTTTGTCCAATGATTTTTCTTTCTTTTTTTTTTTTTTTAGTGTTCTGGGTTTTTTTTTTTAATTCTCTCCTGTAGCTACTGTGTGTTGGAAGGCACAATACTAATTCTTTACAAGAGTATCTCATTTAATCCTTGCTGTCCAGTGTGAGAGTGTTTATGTATGTATATAATTTCTATTTTATAATCAAGGAAGAAGAGCTCAGATATGATCTGTAACCATAAAGGACAAAGTGGATACCAATTTTGGATACCAAATTAAATGTATACCAGTTCTAGAGACCATGATTTCTTTGAAGTGATAAAATTCCAGATTTGTAAAAGTACACTAGAACAGAGGTGGACTTGGGTTAACCAGACAGCTCAACTAATCATCTTATCTGCACTGAATGCTATGGAGATGACTACTTTAGAAATATAATTCGATATACAACCAAAAATGAGTTCTGAATCATCCAGAGGGAGTAAATTGCATTCAGTATTGTTTCAATGTTATTCAGTTCAGTTCAGTCGCTCAGTCATGTCCGACTCTTTGTGACCCCATGAATCGCAGCACGCCAGGCCTCCCTGTCTATCACCAACTCCCGGAGTTCAGTCAGATTCACATCCATTGAGTCCGTGATGCCATCCAGCCATCTCATCCTTGGTCGTCCCCTTCTCCTCCTGCCCCCAATCCCTCCCAGCATCAGGGTCTTTTCCAATGAGTCAACTCTTCGCATGAGGTGGCCAAAGTACTGGAGCTTCAGCTTTAGCATCATTCCTTCCAAAGAAATCCCAGGGTTGATCTCCTTCAGAATGGACTGGTTGGATCTCCTTGCAGTCCAAGGGACTCTCAAGAGTCTTCTCCAACAACACAGTTCAAAAGCATCAATTCTTCTGCGCTCAGCCTTCTTCACAGTCCAACTCTCACATCCATACATGACCACAGGAAAAACCATAGCCTTGACTAGACGGACCTTAGTTGGCAAAGTAATGTCTCTGCTTTTGAATATACTATCTAGGTTGGTCATAACTTTTCTTCCAAGGAGTAAGCGCCTTTTAATTTCATGGCTGCAGTCACCATCTGCAGTGATTTTGGAGCCCAAAAAAACAAAGTCTGACACTGTTTCTACTGTTTCCCCATCTATTTCCCATGAAGTGATGGGGCCAGATGCCATGATCTTCGTTTTCTGAATGTTGAGCTTTAAGCCAACTTTTCCACTCTCCTCTTTCACTTTCAACAAGAGGCTTTTTAGCTCCTCCTCACTTTCTGCCATAAGGGTGGTGTCATCTGCATATCTGAGATTATTGATATTTCTCCCAGCAATCTTGATTCCAGCTTGTGTTTCTTCCAGTCCAGCATTTCTCATGATGTACTCTGCATATAAGTTAAATAAGCAGGGTGACAATATACAGCCTTGACGTACTCCTTTTCCTATTTGGAACCAGTCTGTTGTTCCATGTCCAGTTCTAACTGTTGCTTCCTGACCTGCATACAGATTTCTCAAGAGGCAGGTCAGGTGGTCTGGTATTCCCATCTCTTTCAGAATTTTCCACAGTTTACTGTGATCCACACAGTCAAAGGCTTTGGCATAGTCAATAAAGCAGAAATAGATGTTTTTCTGGAACTCTCTTGCTTTTTCCATGATCCAGCGGATGTTGGCAATTTGATCTCTGGTTCCTCTGCCTTTTCTAAAACCAGCTTGAACATCAGGGAGTTCACGGTTCACATATTGCTGAAGTCTGGCTTGGAGAATTTTGAGCATTACTTTACTAGCATGTGAGATGAGTGCAATTGTGCGGTAGTTTGAGCATTCTTTGGCATTGCCTTTCTTTAGAATTGGAATGAAAACTGACCTTTTCTAGTCCTGTGGCCACTGCTGAGTTTTCCAGATTTGCTGGCATATTGAGTGCAGCACTTTCACAGCATCATCTTTCAGGATTCGAAACAGCTCAACTGGAATTCCATCACCTCCACTAGCTTTGTTTGTAGTGATGCTTTCTAAGGCCCACTTGACTTCACATTCCAAGATGTCTGGCTCTAGATTAGTCATCACATCATCATGATTATCTGGGTCGTGAAGATCTTTTTTGTACAGTTCTTCCGTGTATTCTTGCCACCTCTTCTTAATATCTTCTGCTTCTGTTAGGTCCAGACCATTTCTGTCCTTTCTCGAGCCCATCTTTGCATGAAATGTTCCCTTGGTATCTCTAATTTTCTTGAAGGGCTCTCTAGCGGCGGAGGTGGCCACCGCACTTGAGCGTGGCTGAGAGCTACCCCACGTCTGAGGTCAGGGGCAGCGGCCTAGAGTGCCAGGTTGCGACGGCACAGGAACGCCAGAGAGGAGCTACCCAGCGTCCGAGGTCAGTGGTGGCTGGGACGAGCTACCCCGCGTCTGAGGTCAGGGGCGGCAGGGAGGAGACACCCCGCGTCTAAAATTTTGATTCTTTAAAAATTAGAAAGTTAGCATAGTTAGTTAAAGTCAGAAGATCTAGTCTTTAAGTCCCAGCTCTACTGCACAGTAGCCCTGGTTCCTAGTTCATCTAATGAAAGTGAGAAAACATGCCTTCCCTCCTTAGGGAGCTGGAGGTAGAAAAAATGAGATGTTATATTGAAAAGTACTTCGGAAACTAAGGAATCACACAAAGTATTACTACTAATTAGAAATGCTAGCTATATATGTTACCTATATTGAATAACCTGAACATAACATTTCTCACTCGTTTTTCACTTAGAGAAACTTAATGAACCTAGAATTTTGATTTTGCTCAGCAGTGAAGCACAACAGTACAGTTCACAGGGTATTAAAGAATTGAGGCAGAAAGAGAGGAAACAACTTAGGGACTGAAGCAAGCTAGTGACGAACGAGTAGAACTTAGACTGGAGTCCGTACTGCCAGTGCTTCCTTCTCCCTCTCTGTTTCTCCCCCGACTCCTGTCACTCTCTCTCTCTCTTTTTTTGTGTAAAATTATATTGTGATCACCACTCAGATTGAGCGTTTCAGGTCATCTACATTGAACAGTTACTGTTATGAAACAATTTCTTGATTTTCTCTGACAATCATCAAAATTGCCTTATACAACAGATTGAAATTAAGATACTAATAACATAGTATCTTAAATTCTGTGTGAACTGAATGCCCTAATTCTTTTAGGAATTAGCTTATTAGTTTCGGTTTTTGTTGTGTTTTGCTTATTTTTGGTAAAAGTATAATTCTATATGAATAGATTGTTTACCTGAAAAGCTTTTGTTTTTACTGTTATAAATATATCTTGATTCTGATATTTTTGTGTTTATCCAGCAAAAACCACACAGCTCTGTAGTATTTTTAGTGAAAAAATGAAAACATGAATTTCTAGGCTCCTTTAAGAACAGTGGCTAGACTTTATCCCATTTCTGTATGCCTCTTTGCATAAGAATTGAAGGGGGTTGAGAAAAGGCTTAGGAGAAGAAATCATTAATTTAATATAGATTCTGCAACCTCTAATTAAATCATCTTTTTCAGAGGTTTTGAAAGCCAGTTTAGCAAAATTTTCTAGGTTACTTCAGACCAGAGACCAGGGATGGCCTAATTGTGCTTTTCAAACTTCAGTGTACAAAGAAATCACCTGAGAGTCTTGTTTGTTTAAATGTAGATTATGAATCAGGGCTGGAGTGGGACCTGAGATTCTGCTTTCTACCTTCTAGGTGATGCCAGTGCTGCTAGCTCTCAGACTGTACTTTGAGTTTAAGGACTTAAATCATTTCTTGTAGAGTCTTTAAGTAATAATTACGATTTTGCTGGTAGAAAATCAGTTATGTTCTTTACCACATTAGAGTTCTATAGGAGTCTTCTTGTTCTTGGGAGGTTGTTAATCTTTTTGGAATTCGTGTTAGAAAATATCCTGAAAAAAGAATAATAGAATAAATACCTCTGGAAAGAACAGGCTGCAATTATTGGTTAAAATCCACTCCTTTTTACCTCTCCCTTTCTTCTCCTTCCTTGAACTTATTGCCCTCCTCTTACTCTCACTGGGGCAGTCTTTGTTGCTTTAATATCCCCTTGGAGTAATGATGCAACAGGATAGTAATTCTTCACCAGTTTTCAGGGGAATCTTCAGAAACATTCAGCACCTTATGATTACTTCTTTGAAAGAAATTATTCACAGGGATTAATAGGTTTTACTCAGAAAACATTCATCAGTTATCAAGTTAGGTTTTTTTGAGTATTACTTTGCTTTGTCTTAAAAAAGCATATATTTTCCCTTTTCTCCGAAAAGGCTAAGAAATTATGCTAAGTGAAATATGCCAAACACAAGGACAGATACTGTGTGATTCCACTTACATGAGGTATCTAGAATGGGCAAATACACAAAGATGGAAAGTAGAATAGAGGCTACCAGGGTTTGGGGGAATAGAAATGGGAAATTATTGTTTAATGGATAGAGAGTTTCTGTTTGGTGAATGGGCTCTGGAAATAGCGGTGATGATCGTACAACATTGCAAATGTACTTAGTGCCACTAAACTGTATATTTTTAAATGATAAATCTCATGTATATTTTACTACAATTAAAAAAAATTTTTAAATAAGAAGGGTTGGATAGAAGTAATTAGTTCAGTGGTCCTTAGACTTGGCTGCACAGTAGAACCACCAGGGGAACTTAAAATCCTAGTGCCCAGGTCATGCTCTAGACCAATTAGACTAGCATATTTGGGGATGAGATTTAGGCTTCTGCAGTGTTTAAACTCGCCAGGCAGTTCCATTGTGCAGTCAAGTTTGAGAACCACTGTTACGGATCACAGGTCCTCACTGCCTCTCCGGCTGTCATGTCAGAATCTGTGTGCAGAGTAGGCTTTTCTTACTATCTAAAATGATCAAAAAGTACTGATGTGTCTGATGCCATTCCACATCCTGTAGATGTTAGATAGGCAGGATGCAATCAAGAGAAAAGAAAAATAACAAAAACATTGGCTGTGTTCTTAAATAGAGCACAGCCTGTTTTGAGTAGAGTAAAATAATTCAGGGTATATTCAGGAATACTAAGGGTAGGGAACATGCATTTATATTCCATATTCAGGACAGAACTAGATTAGAGAAAAATAATTGTGTACTGTATGGCAAAGAATATCTAGAGCAGATGACTATTTCTTTCAAATTAGTGAAAAGATAATTAGAAAAATAAAATCTTATGAATTGTAAAGAAAAATAACCAGTACACATATAAGTCTCAGCCTCACTAGTAATGATAATTAAAATAAATCATTTCTCCCATATCCAATGAGCCAAAATAAAAAAGAGTAATTAGAAAATGTGAAGGCAGCTCAGGAGGCTACATGTGAATACCTCGTGCACCCCACGCTCTTGAGGCAGCTGGCAGGCAAGAGCCAGGACCTGTCTCGGCCCAGCGGCTTTGGACGGTGCAAAGGTGCTGGAGCTATGCTCTTCTTCCCTTTTGGAAGCAAAACAGGAAAAATGTGAAAAGTGAAGAGGTTTTGAAATAATGGGTTTTGTTCTGCACCTTTGGTGGGAATAAGATTGACAAAATCTTTTAGGAATATAGTTATGCAGTATCTGTAAAAATGTTAAATGCTTATACCCTTTAACCGGCAATTCTTTTCTGCTAGGAAATACTCACAGGTGTGCTCAAAGAAACATGTCCAGGCACTGTGTTAGTGTTAGTCACTCAGTCGTGCCCTACTCTTTGCAACTCCATGGACTGCAGCCCACCAGGCTCCTCTGTCCATGAGATTTTCCAGGCAAGAATACTGGAGTGGGTTGCCATTTCCTTCTCCAGGGGATCTTCCCAACCCAGGGATCGAACCTGGGTCTCCTGCACTGCAGGCAGATTCTTTACTAACTGAGCTACAACCTAAATGTTTATCAGTAGGAGAATGATTAAATAAATTGGAAAAATCTGTCCTGTGGATACTAGGCAACTACTTTTTTTTGAAAATGAGATTATTCTAGTTGTACTGCCACGAGCAGATCTCTATGGCAAAATATTGAGTAGAAAAAGTGAATTATACTAAAATATGTAAATATGTGTGTTTTTTCCATCACATAAAACTGTGCCTTTCCAGCATATATCTGTGCAAATGCATAGAATTTGACCTGTAAGAAAGGATGTTCATCAAATTAATGTCTCTGGATAGGTAACTAGATTAGGGAAGGGTGGATCAAGAAAGGGTTTTGACCCTGTCTGTGTTATTCAGATTTAGATACAGAAGAGCACAGTTAGGATAAGGTAGCAGAAACTGACCAGTCTGAGACTCCTTCAAAGAGAAGGTAGAATTTTAAGAACGTTTTGATTAATGGAAGAGAGACAGTGTAATGGATTGATGTTGTATGGAGACAGAGGCAGAAGTGTTTGCTTGAGAGAGGAATGTCTTCACTGGCTGTACCTTGAATTCTGTGATTTATCTTTCCTTCCAAACTTGTTCTTCCTGTGTTTCCATGAAAGTGTGTTTTATGGGAAAATGAGATTAAGAGAAACCATTGTTTTTGCTGGCCCTCCTAGGGAATGTGGGGACATAGGATTGGTGTTTCTAGTAAGGAAGGTCACTTTCATTACCTCTATGAACAGAGGTCAGGGGTACAAATAATTCCTAATAATGAGCAAAAAAATCATTTTGCTTTTATTTCCTAAGCCCTTTAAATATCCATCTGAGTATGATAGGGACTATCAACTGGAAGTTCACAATTTAAAATAATGAGGCCACACTCTGAAAGTTCTTCAGTTTTCCTTCTCTGCTCTGTTGCTGTTTTCCTGTGGGATGTAGAAAACATCATCTTTTAATGTGGCTTGATTTTAGCTGTCATCTCTTTAAATATGTTGCATATTCTCCAGACTCTTCAGTAGATATGGGATTGGCAAACATTTTATTTTGAAAGGCCTTTTCTTGGTAACTGAACTTAAGTGGACACCTGAAGCCTCAAAATTCCTCATCTCCGGTACATGCAGAGTGAAGAGAGGGAATGAGAAGAGTAGTTGGGAATATATAAGGGTAATGTTGGACCGCAAAGAAGTGGCTGAATTTACAAGTGGAAAATTTATAGCATAATAAGAAGTATTGTTTCATTTTGGCCAGATTAAAACTTTAAGAGTTAGAAAAATCTTTTTAAAAACTATCTGTGGTTTCTATATAATCTTTATTTTTGATTGCCACTGGCACAAATTTAACATATTTTTTCTTTGCTGAATGTGCCCTGGAAGGAGTGGTGTTTTCTATTCTCTGCTGATTTGAGGTGGGCTTACTAACCAAGCTGGACACTTGAAGAAGCCTGTCTTGAGCCCTAAATCAGAATGAGAGGCCAGAAAAGCTTGTTGCAGCCCAATTAAAGGACAGCCGGAGAGGATAGGCTTTACCTTTGCTCATCCTGTTGATTGTCTCCCCTGCGGATTAAAGACAAACCTTCTTTAACAAGCACATTGAGTAGCTTGGGTTTCCAAAACTCTGCAGGACCAGTAATTAATCCAACTGGTAATGAGAGCACAGTGTTGAATTCTGGAAAGAAATCATTTAACCCTTTCTATACTAGATAGCTCATTTCCCTTTATTAATATCCCTTTGCGAACACTCGTTATTTGGAACAGTATAAAAATAGTGTAATGGAAAATTGCGTTTATCACATTATCTCTGTGAACTTAAATGCAAAAATTGTCCTTTACCCTAAACTGTACATAGTTGAAAAGTTAATGTTTCTGGTAGAAAATGCTTTTTGCCTTTTGTTTTGATATAGAGGCAAATTTTGTACAGTTGATAGTACTTTAAAAAGTACTTTCCTACTTTGTGTGTGCCGAAGCCTCCTTCCTCATGACCTTTGCCATGGGCAGAGTTCCTCATGCTGGCTCCTGGCAGATCTGACTCTGTATTGAAATTTGTTAATTTCACTCTGGGTCCATTTTTTAACTTAATGGGATTTTTTTTTTCTTTGTCTGTGGAAGTCACCTTTCCTTTGTGCTGCTTCTGTTTCTGCTGCCTCTCATTAGCCTCTACTGTCTTCTTCCTAGGGCTTTGAAATATTTCCCATGTAGAAGTTCTAGCAAACAAAACATCTTTTCAGACTTTTATGAAAACTTTCATTTTTTTTTTTTGTTAATTTAGAGATATTTGGCCTTCTTGTTTCATTATCTCCTCATTCTGTGGATATAAAGAACTCTCCTTTTAAAGGCTGTTAATGGAATAAAAGAAAGGGGAGACGTAAAAATCTGTGATATGAGTTTATTTTGTTTACACATCTGAGAAAGCTATTGTTTCTTTATATGAAGAAATGTAAATATTGTGAGGATTGAACCTTTTCCTTCTCCATATAACTGAGGCTAGAAAAAGATGCACTCCCAGAAAGCCAGGATAAAGGGAAAAATGACTTTGAGATGCACTTTCTTAAAATAACTGAAGAAGTGACCTCATGAGCCAGCTGATAGCCTGGGTTTGCAAATGGATACATTTCTATTAGCCTGCTGCTTGATGCCACAGAGCCAAATATATAACAGAGTGTATTATATCATATCCTGCAGGCAGGAAACTGTCTGGGAGACAAGAGGGACTTAGAAAGAGAGGTGAAATAGCAGGCTTGGGACATGAATTAGCAATGTAAATACTGTCAACCAAAACTTTTTATTAGGTGAACATTACTGATTTGGGTTTGTGATTCTATACTATCTGCTAATTTCTATCATCTTTCAATTAGTAATATTTAAATGAGAAAGCTTAAGAAATTAAGTATATTTAAGTAGGTTCTTCAATACAAGGGTTGCTGTACTCATTCTCTCATTAATACTTAAGTATTCCCATTTCTGTTTTTTTTCTTTCTCTACAAGCTACAAGTCCATGTCCTTGGGACTGACTCATGCTAAAATTGTTCTCATTTTGGTCATAAGAGGCAATATAAGTGTGTCCTTAGATGGAAAATGTTGCTTATGTCTGGAGTACTATAGACCATCAGGTTCAGAAGAAAGCAGTAGGTCTGAGGGGGAAGACTGTAACTTGATAAACTGATTCTCTTGCCAAAAGTCATTGTTAGCAATTAAGAATATTCACAAAGTAGCCTCCCCTTCTCCCCCAGCATACACACACATTGTGGTGACCATACCAGAAGACAAAGAATGGTGGTTGTCTCTGTGGTTTAACATCTGTTTGGTCTGGATTTGATCTGTAAAATAATTTCGATGAAATCCATAATATGTTTAAGGTCAGTACATGTGTCATTATGTTTACTGTATGTCAGACTCATAGACATTGGACTACCTTACTAAAACTTTGTAGAAGAGTTTTAGAGTTATTTTCCCTTTTTATTAAGTAAATCCCATTTATTTTCATATATTTTCATATAGTCAGTCATGTTACTGAATTCTCTTATTGTTTATAGTGGTTTTTCATTTTATTCTCTAGAGATTTCCAGATACACAATCATACTATTTACAAATAACAGTGATTTTCATCTGTTCCTCACCTCTTAATTTCTCTCATTTTATTGTTCTGCTTACTATCTCCAAAACAACACATTTTTTTTTTTTCTGAAAGCATGTTGACTTTGTTTACACCTTATATGCGTAGATGTTCTAGTAAGGGAGATGAGCTATAGCATCAGTAGAACCTTAGGAGGTAGAAATCAAGCATAAGACTAGATATTCTTGATCTTATAGGAACAAGTGTATGATATGTGGCTTAAGGTGCACTTTATCAACATACGTATAATTCTCCATCACTCAGGAGCTCTAGTAACCTGTGGGAAGCAGTCAGTTCTAACATCACAATTTGGAACTCTCTAGGACCCTCCAGGTAGAGAAGACAGTGGCACCCCACTCCAGTACTCTTGCCTGGAAAATCTCGTGGACGGAGGAGCCTCGTAGGCTACAGTCCATGGGGTTGCTAAGAGTCAGACACGACTGAGCAACTTCACTTTGACTTTTCACTTTCATGCATTAGAAGAAAATGGCAACCCACTCCAGTATTCTTGCCTAGAGAATCCCAGAGATGGGGAGCCTGGTTGTTGCTGTCTATGGGGTCGCACAGAGTCGGACACGACTGAAGCGACTTAGCAGCAGCAGCAGCAGCAGCAGGACCCTCTAGGAAGGCTCTTTATTTTATAATCTTAGAATTTGTTGGGAGACACAAACATATCCCAGATGTATTTCATGACTACTGATGACCATGCTCTTGTTTTCCAGGCCCAGCTTCGGGCATTTATCCCAGAGATGCTGAAGTACTCTACAGGTCGGGGGAAACCAGGCTGGGGCAAAGAAAGCTGCAAGCCCATCTGGTGGCCTGAAGATATCCCATGGGCAAACGTTCGGAGTGATGTGCGCACAGAAGAGCAGAAGCAGAGGGTGAGGTTTCTCTAGCCTGAGTTTCCTATTGCTTTTTTATTCTGAATTAACCAGCTCATTTTTGTTGTTCTACTTCTTAGGCTATAAAAAGTCTAAAAACGTGTGTAGTAGTCAAACCTATCCTCAAAAAGAAGTTTAATATCCACTATTCCCATTTATCAGTCCATCACCATAGAGACTTGGGATAGGTCTATGAATTTATTTTTCTCTCTGCAGTTGCCTTTTGGACTATTGTAATTTTATAAGGTGCTTGGAAAACTAAAGAAACTCGAAGTAAAAGTACTAATCACTTTGCATAGTCGCTTCAGTTGTGTTCAACTCTTTGCAACTTTATGGATGGATCCCTCCAGGCTCTTCTGTCCGTGGGAGTCTCCAGGCAAGAATACTGGAGTGGGTTGCCATGCCTCCTCTAGGGGATCGTCCCGACCCAGGGATCGAACCAGTGTCTCTTAAGTCTCCTGCATTGACAGGCAGCTTCTTTGCCACTAGTGCCACCTGGAAAGCCCCATTAATCACTTTGAGGACTCAGAAATGTCCTTATTTCTGTTAGCAAGAATCACTGTTGAAAATACGTATAGAGAGATGTGAAACTAGTCAAGTCTGATGATAATGAAACATTTTAAAAAAGAAGAAAGACTAAACCAGGTATCCTCCTTTACTTGTTCTGCATATTTGTTTTTTGGTTAGCTTTTAAATTTTACTAAGAATCTAAAATAAAATTCTTGACAAAAGAGTAACCTTCTTTTATGAGAGGTTTACGAGTTGACCTTAGGTTAGAGTAGGGTATAAAACCCAAAAGCTAATCCAGACCTTGATCAGGAAGGAAACCAGTGTGAAATCTCTGGTACTTGGTGCTGAATTTCCTTGTGTTCAGATGGGTATGTGAGAAGTAATCCTGAAGAGAGTTATTCCATCCCAGTTTAATTTGATTTGTTTGATAACTAACCAGCTGCTTATTCCCCAATGAAACTAAATAACCAGCATTCTTTGTGACTTTATGTGCTTTTCTGGTCTTCTGATGACAGGTTTCATGGACCCAAGCACTACGGACCATAGTTAAAAACTGTTATAAACAGCATGGGCGGGAGGACCTTCTGTATGCTTTTGAAGATCAACAAACACAAACACAGGCCACAACCACACACAGTATAGCCCACCTGGTACCATCACAGACCGTAGTCCAGACTTTTAGTAACCCTGATGGCACTGTCTCGCTTATCCAGGTGAGTAAACCTTACGGTGAGTAAATCAGATTATGATTTCTGAATCAGGTCAGACTAGCGAGTTTTATTTACATAAATTCTTACATGAACTTTATATAACTCCCTAAGATCTTACTACCTGAACTTGATTTTTTAAATAATATTTTAAATTGCTTGTATTTTGCTAAATACAGAGCTATAGATAGCTTTTCTGTATATTTCCAATCAAAGCTCTGTTAAAAACAAAAAAGAAGGTTTTCATTTTTTGTTATTTTACTCTGTTAGTGGCCAGGAAATAGTCCTTCTGAATTACTTCTTCTGAGGTTAAACGCAGTTTGTTGGTAGATCAGTTCGGTCGCTCATTTCAGTGTCCGACTATGCAACCCCATGAGCCACAGCACTCCAGCCCTCCCTGTCCATCACCAACTCCCAGAGTTCACCAAAGCCTATGTCCATTGAGTCAGTGATGCCATCCAACCATCTCATCCTCTGTCTCCCCTTCTCCTCCTGCCCTCAATCTTTCCCAGCATCAGGGTCTTTTCAAATGAGTCAGCTTTTCACATCAGGTGACCAAAGTTGGAATTTCAGCTTCAACATCAGTCCTTCCAATGAATATTCAGGACTGATTTCCTTTAGGATGGACTGGTTGGATCTCCTTGCAGTCCAAGGGACTCTTCAAGAGTCTTCTCCAACACCACAGTTAAACAGCATCAATTCTTTGGCACTCAGCTTTCTTTATAGTCCAACTCTCACATCCATACATGACCACTGGAAAAACCATAGCCTTGACTAGACGGATCTTTGTTGACAAAGTAATGTCTCTGCTTTTCAATAGGCTGTCTAGGTTGGTCATAACTTTCCTTCCAAGGAGTAAGCGTCTTTTAATTTCATGGCTGCAATCAACATCTGCAGTGATTTTGGAGCCCAAAAAAATAAAGTCTGACACTGTTTCCCCATCTATTTCCCATGAAGTGATGGGACCGGATGCCATGATCTTAGTTTTCTGAATGTTGAACTTTAAGCCAACTTTTTCACTCTCCTCTTTTACCTTCATCAAGAGGCTCTTTAGTTCTTCTTCACTTTCTGCCACGAGGGTGGTATCATCTGCATGTCTGAGGTTATTGATATTTCTCCCAGCAATCTTGATTCCAGCCTGTGCTTCCTCCAGCCCAGGGTTTCTCATGATGTACTCTGCATATAAATTAAATAAGCAGGGTGACAACATCCAGCCTTGACGTACTTCTTTTCCTATTTGGAACCAGTCTGTTGTTCCATGTCCAGTTCTAACTGTTGCTTCCTGACCTGCATACAGGTTTCTCAAGAGTCAGGTCAGGTGGTCTGGTATTCCCATCTCTTTCAGAATTTTCCACAGTTTATCGTGATCCACACAGTCAAAGGCTTTGGCATAGTCAATAAAGCAGAAATAGATAGGGAATCTCTAAAATTCAGATTGGGGTGAGAAGACAAAGTTGGTTAGCTGACATAAGGCACCAATGATGAAACATGATGGCTTCTAATATTGACTTATTTGGTTGAAGTAAAACTCTGAAGCTAATGTTAGTGTCTGATGTATTATTTTAGTCATTGATTTCATATTTCAATGCATATTAATCATTACCTCTGCTGAATTTGTGATTGAATGAGTCTTCACTTCTGAGCAAAGGAGAGGTTGAAGAAACCATTCATTGACACTTACTACTTCAATGTTTTTGTTTAGGTTGGTACAGGGGCAACAGTAGCCACATTGGCTGATGCTTCAGAATTGCCGACCACAGTCACTGTTGCCCAAGTAAATTATTCGAGCAATCAACATCTGCAGTGATTTTGGAGCCCAAAAAAATAAAGTCTGACACTGTTTCCCCATCTATTTCCCATGAAGTGATGGGACCGGATGCCATGATCTTAGTTTTCTGAATGTTGAACTTTAAGCCAACTTTTTCACTCTCCTCTTTTACCTTCATCAAGAGGCTCTTTAGTTCTTCTTCACTTTCTGCCACGAGGGTGGTATCATCTGCATGTCTGAGGTTATTGATATTTCTCCCAGCAATCTTGATTCCAGCCTGTGCTTCCTCCAGCCCAGGGTTTCTCATGATGTACTCTGCATATAAATTAAATAAGCAGGGTGACAACATCCAGCCTTGACGTACTTCTTTTCCTATTTGGAACCAGTCTGTTGTTCCATGTCCAGTTCTAACTGTTGCTTCCTGACCTGCATACAGGTTTCTCAAGAGTCAGGTCAGGTGGTCTGGTATTCCCATCTCTTTCAGAATTTTCCACAGTTTATCGTGATCCACACAGTCAAAGGCTTTGGCATAGTCAATAAAGCAGAAATAGATAGGGAATCTCTAAAATTCAGATTGGGGTGAGAAGACAAAGTTGGTTAGCTGACATAAGGCACCAATGATGAAACATGATGGCTTCTAATATTGACTTATTTGGTTGAAGTAAAACTCTGAAGCTAATGTTAGTGTCTGATGTATTATTTTAGTCATTGATTTCATATTTCAATGCATATTAATCATTACCTCTGCTGAATTTGTGATTGAATGAGTCTTCACTTCTGAGCAAAGGAGAGGTTGAAGAAACCATTCATTGACACTTACTACTTCAATGTTTTTGTTTAGGTTGGTACAGGGGCAACAGTAGCCACATTGGCTGATGCTTCAGAATTGCCGACCACAGTCACTGTTGCCCAAGTAAATTATTCGGGGTTGCTGATGGAGAGGTAAGAAAGAGGATTCGGTCTGTTTCACTTGATGCTTGAATGTGTAGGTGGAAGAGAAGGGAGGGTCCAGAATATGAAGAGACTGTAAGTAGCCTAGACATCTATAGCATTGTCTTATGTAAACCTTCTAAAAATATCATTCCATGCCAGTTTTGCAAATAGCATACTCTGTGTATAACAATTGAAATTAATGGATCTTTATGATTCATACATAACTGTCAGGAACTTAAAATTTTACATTTGCAACATAGCATTTTATATCCATTAAATACTTTAATGCTGTGAATCCCCAAGAAGTTAATCTTTAGACTTTATTTTAAAAAGTTAGATCATTAAAACAAGCTGACTAAAACATTCTTTGAAGGGATATATATATGTATATATATTTGTAAATCAGTAGACATGATTTATTGCATTGTAAATGATCCTTTGAAAATAACTTCACAAGAAAATCCCTCCTTGGGAATTCCCAGGCAGTTCAGCGGTTAGGACTCGGCACTTTCACGGCATGGCCCAGGTTCAGTCCCTGCTTGAAGAAGTAATATCCCACAAGCTGTGTGACACAGTCAAGAAAACTCTCAAAGAAGCAAAAACAAAAAAAGCAAGAAAATTCTTCCATATGAAAACTGAGCTAATTATGGGATATAAACTTAAAGGTAGTTAACCTTTATTGAGTGCTCAGTAAACTAAGCATGTCTCAGCTCTAGGAAGTATAGGTTCTGTTATCATCTTCGCTTTTTACATAATGAAAGGAAAAAGGTTAGGTGATTTGTCCAAAGATACAGAGTAACCTAAGTGTGCAAGCTGGGTAACACATTTAGAAAAATGTTGTCTAAGCTCTGAGCCATCAGTGAAGTTCAGGAAAGGATTTGTTAAGTGACTATAGGCTTTTCCCCTAAAGGTTGTACTCCTGAAGTTTGAAAACTAGCCAACAGATGTCAAGAGCCATATCAGAAATGAAACTAAAAATATTATCTCCCCTTTCCTCAAAACCATGGACTGTTTCACTGAGAACATCACAAAATCACTATCATTTGTGCATCTCAGGAAAGGTAGAGAACTGCTGCATTTCCTGGCTAGTGAGGTGAAGAGAATTACAGCAGGCTTCCGCCCCTACCATGCTGCAGTTCAGGTGTTAGATGTATGGAGCTGAATTACACAGGAACCCTGCTCTCAGAGGGGTCTGTGTGAATGAACTGTGGTCCTTGCTGTAAGAGATGCTGCAAAGTGGTACCTTCAGGATAGAATGTTTCTGAGAACCAAGGCTGGGAGGATTTGGGGCAGGAGCTGGCCTTTGGTTTCCTGGTATAGAAAGGTAAAAGTCAACAGGAGATTGACTTACCAAACAAAGTATGTACTTAATCATGAAAGAGAATGGACTAGCTGAGGGGGAAAGTTGTCAGTCCCTAAACACGTAGACTAAAGGACAGACACTCCCCGAAGTGTGAAGGAGGTAGTAAAGACACAGGTTGGTAGGTTTGTGGGATTGGTTACTTTTTGAAGTTATTTACCATATCTCCCTACTGAACGTTTCCTGGGTACTCTTTAAAGAAAGTAACTTTGAGTTTCCTAAACACTTCTCTAGAGATGAATTTTTTGAAACCTGTTTTACAAAATAACTTCACATAATCAACATTTTCAAAAGTTCGTGGAAAATATGAAGGGAAAAAACATCTTAGTCACATATCTATGGCTTTTCTAGCAGACTAACATCATTTTAAGTCATTTATATGGAAGTGTGTGAATGACATACACAAATAACCTGTTGGTAAATATCCAAATTCAGTCAGATTTTAAAAATTCTAACCCTTCCCATATTTCCAATAAAACAAAAAGGATATGAAGAAAAGAGCATACATTGTCTCAGAAAGTGGCAAAATTTTTTAGATTTTATGGTTCGCTTCTATTTGCCTTCTGATTTCTCTTAGATGTTGACATGATTGTTAAGTATCTTAGTTTTGAGCCATGAGCGCTGTGATTAGTCAGACTATCTCACAGGCTTGGAAAGGTAAGACCACATCAAGCCAAAAAGCATTGCATCAGATGGCTCAGGAGAAACATCCTGCTGCCTGTATTTAGCATAGTTTCTTCCCAGGAACAGAAAGTTCTTTACAGAAATAAATAGTACTTATACTTTTAGAAGTTGTAAGGTCATTTTGTTATCCTAGCCTTGCCAGTGAGAGCTCTTACATTAAATCATACTGCATTCAACATCCAATTAGTTGCATCACTAAGATATCTGATAATAGTGGTACACATGATTCCGTTAAAGAAGCAGCAGAAGAACTGTATGGACACCTTAGAGTTAATGAACTTTAAACTAAATCATCAACACATGTTAACAGTTTTGAAGTAGCATAGGTGGGCTTTTTATGAATATCAGTTTATTTGAAATATGGGCACACTGAAGAACAAACAGGGAAATATAAATAATGGAACATGTTCTTCATCTGGCTGTTAAGTAAATGCTTTCTGAGTTCTGTGCCAGACAATATATATACTAGAAATAGAGGAAAATACTCTACTTTTAAGACCTTCCTTGCTCTTAAAGAGCCCACAGGTAGCTGGTAGAGAAAAACACATCAGAGAAAATGGCAGTGAGATAAGGATCTAGTAGAAACCAGCCCAGGGTGTGGTGGGACACAAGAGAAGAGGTCCTGAGCCTTGGGCTGGCTGTAGGGAGTTGTCTTCAAGCGGAGCTGTCCCAGCTCTCGTCTCACCTGATCTCAGATTGGAGGGGTGAATAGGAAGCAACGGCAGGAAGGACGGGAGTCGTATTCCTATCAAAGGGAGCAGCGCACGCAGCACGTCACAGGGTGAAAGTGGGGAGGAGCCACAGGTGGCTCATGGTGGCCAGAGCGACGAGGTCGCCCCTCACTGTAGTGGCTCTGTGTCAGAAAAGCACAGGAGCTGACCATAAGTCCTCTGGATATCTTTCCCTTCCTCTGGGACATGGTGACGCCCAGGCATAGATAACCAGAGAGTGGTTCCCAAAAGATGGCAAGGGAGCGCAGCAAGAGCCCAAGCAAGCACAACCAAAACCAAAGCACGAGACTCAAGAATAGGAAATTCCAGAGAAACGTTAACACCTAAGTGATTGATGTATTGCCTGCCAATACTCTGAATAGAAATCTCTTCATCTACTTCTTCTTCCCACTTCTTCTCCACCCTTCACCACAGTCTGTTAATCGTCTGTGCCATAAATTCAGCTTCCTTAATGTATACTGTATATGGCAACATTCTAATACCATTTCCACTACAAATAATCGCTGTAACTAAATGCGTGTGTATGAAGTTGCTGCTGTGAGTTGAGCCTGAGTACTTAGGAGAGCTGCACAGGGCCACACTCTGTAGTCGGGTGGGCATAAGTATAGTGGGGCAGATCTGGAAAGAGGAAATGCTACAGGGCTGGCCAGCTTCAGCTGATTTTCAGAATAGAATCATCGGCCATCTAGAAATTGGGAATGTAATTCGTCATCTCAAATGATGTTGTTTTCTGTGACGCTCATTGGAGTAATAAGATCAAAGCGATAATACCTTAAGAAGCAAGAGTTGTGAATTCCTGAGTGGGCATCTTTGCAGCTTTAAAGGAAGGAAGTAGGATGTCTCTGGCTCTTAGAGCACTGAAGGCTTGGAGCCACAACCCACTGCCCATAAGAACTCAGGGCACATACTAAGGTAGCTCAGAGGGGTGTCTCAGTCTCTGGGGGGCCTTTGACAAACATTTGGAGAAGCACTGTGATAATCAAAGTATAGCAATAGAACCAAAGAGGGAGGCAGTTTAAGGATGTGTTCTCTTAGAGCTTGTGGTACTTTCTTTGGGACACAATAATGTACAGGCACAAGTGAACTAGCACTGGGCCCCAGTGGGAGCTCCAGTAAGAGCAGCTAGCATCCCAAGACCTGAATCTGTAGAAATACTGTACCTGAGCTGCTTGACTTATCACCTACCATGTTTTAGAACTGAAATGGCTTTCATTGCCCCTGCTGCTTTTTGGGTTTTGGTGGTGGTGGATGGGAGAGATACTCAACAGTATTTATTGAACAAAATGGACTGAAGTAGCTAGATTCA
>SJXQ01011871.1:581111-610340 GCA_006408695.1 Aepyceros melampus | reverse complement strand
GGTATCCAGAACTGGGGCGGGGTGGGGTGGGGGGCGGGTGGTGGAGGGGAATGGAATCTCTTAATGCAAAGCATTATACTGAAATCAGTCGTTGTCAGCCAGGTACACCCCTGTGCCCGTCAGAGAGGACATTTGGTGCTGTCTGAAGATATTTTTGATTCTCATGACTGGGGAGGATGCTGTTAAACACCCTACAATGCACAGGACAGAACTCAAATAGTCGTTTTAACCTAAAATGTCAATAGTGCCAAGGCTGAGAAACCCTGTGCTAGATCTAAAAAAGCTGAATTTTGGTCTACTCCGAATAACCAGATAGTATGGTTTTTTTGTTTTGTTGTTTGTCTTCATAATTCCTCACCAGTAAAAGAAAAGCAGTTTCTGCTACATTAAAAAAATTATTTATTAAATTTGGCAGTTTCCATCAAAAATAAAAATACAAAGTAATTTGGATATATAATTCTACCTCTAGGAATTTACTGAATAAGTAGACTCACATATACTATACAAAGTAGTATCTATCATCCAGTCCTGTTTGTAATAGCAAAGCATTGGAAGCTACTTAATGCCCCTTAAAAAATGGCTGGTTAAATAAATCATGTATCTATGCAATGCTGTGCAGCCGTTATTATGAATCATGAACGAATGAAGCAGTTTGATACATTCCAAGTTAGAATCATTTCAGAGCTGTATTGTTTGTGAAAAAAGCAGGGTACAAGGATATATGTAGCATATGCTGCAGTTTTTCTTCAGAGTATGTGTGTGTGTGTGTGTGTGTCTAAATTATCAAGAGAATATCCCTGCAAAGAGATGCAGGAGAAATGGGGAAACAGGTGATAGTAGTGGCCTTTGGGCAAAGAGTCTGGAATATTGGCACTGTATCCCCTTTGGTACAGTTTGAATTTTTTTTTTAGAAGTATACTTATGGTTTATTCAAAAACTCAGATATTTTGAAAATTATTTAAAAGTATACAGCGGAAAATCTTTCTGTTTTCTATCCAACCTATTCCCACATCTCCACGCACACTGAGGAAAATATTTTCATTGGTTTCTTTTGTGTCCTTCCAGAATTTCTTTGTGCAAACATAAGCAAATTCAAATATATATTCTAATACCCCCCTCTCAACCCCAAAAATACCATGCTATAAAAACCCTGTCCTATACATTGTAAGTCATGTTAATTTATAGTATGTATGTATCTGGCTGAGCACATGGCAGTGTTTTAGAAATATGACTTTTGAAATCATAATCACCATCCTCTTGTGACTGATTTTTTAACTAGCCTGTCCTTTTCTGCTTCAGGTGGAACAAAACTGGGCCACGTTACAGGGGGGTGAGATGACCATCCAGACAACGCAAGCATCAGAGGCCACCCAGGCGGTAGCATCACTGGCAGAGGCCGCAGTGGCAGCTTCTCAGGAGATGCAACAGGGAGCTACGGTCACCATGGCACTCAACAGGTGGAGGCAGGGGTGGGCAATAAAAGAGGAGGGTGACTCTGTCCCTGTATACAGATGTAAAGAGAAACGTCGTACCTCACTTTGTCACAACTGGCATTTGGAACTTAATACTCTTAACCCATAAAATATGTAAAGTTGTCTTGTAATCAGCCCTCACCCACCCTATTCCCATTCCACTCCACCCCCAGCAACCAATTCAGCCTTTCTGACTTCTGCTGAAACCTGCTGGTTAGGGATATGGGTCCCTTTTGCTGTATCCTGTTCTGTGATCATTAACAGACGAAAAGCAACAGCAAGGTGTATCTTGTGTTTCTAAAGGGACCAAAGGATGTAATAATAAAAAAAAAAAATTAAGAAGCTTTGGGATTGATTTTCCTTTTACCCTACAAAGAAACTGCTTTTTGTTATGGATATTAATCCATGTTTTAGCTGATCAGGAGCTAACTTTACTGACTTTTCAAGAAATTTGTTCTTTGCTTATCAGTGCCTTTGAAATAAAATAAGTTTTGGATTATTGGGGAAAAACTGAACCTTTTTTCTTCAGATATACTTAGGAAGGATACTGTAGAATGGAATACTCTAGTAAGAGGTAGTTCCCAAAATGAAATTGTATTGTTTTCCATGTGGTTCCTTCTATTGATTGTTGACAGAAAAAAATCATCCCCATATTCTTCTTCTTCTTCTTCTTAATTGCTGACACAATTTTATTTTCAATTGAGCCAGATACTTTAAATAATGGTTAAGAGGGTGTGCTTTGAGGCCAGATAACCTGGGTTTGAATCCCAGCTCTGTCCCTTACTAGCTGTTTGACTTGGGCAGTTTACTTGAGCTCAATGCCCAGGCTTTCCTCTGTGTAAAACGGGGGTAAAGACAGTACCTACTGTGAGAATTGGAGTGAGAGTTGGAGTTGGAAAAGCCAGTGCGTGCGAGAGCCTCAGATTGGTGCCCAGCGTATGGTAAGGTTGCTGTTATTGTTAGGTGCAGCAGCTATTAGTCTCAAATAGTCGGTGAATTCTTGTGACATGCCAGCACTCTGCTAGGTAAGATTGTATATAACGAGTGCTCTAAGATATATTGTCTGCCATTAAAGAAATAATAATGTGATTGGGAGATTGATTTTAGTAAAACACCTAGCAAACTTATTAGTCAGGTGTAATTCACTGTCCAATTGTGTAATGTGGACTATGACATAGGGGGAATTCAGAAGGGGATCACCTCCTTCAAAATGTAAACATCAGATAAAGTTTAGATTGGCTGTGATGGACAGTAGACAGCCTTGATAGGCTTAGGTACAGGTTTCCATGAGGCTGTATAGTATGGGACCTGAGAGCATTTCTGAGGTCATATTGGTTCAGGTTTGAATCCTACCTCTGCCATTTAGTCGCCATACTGTCTTGAGAAATTTCACCCCTGAGCATTGGTCTCATCATAAGGATAATTTTCATCATGTAGAATCGTAAAGACTCATTGAAATGATGGATATAAAACTCTCATCAAACTGGCTGGCCTGTAGTTAGCATTTCAGGATGTATATTTAGTATCATTTAACTTAGATTTTAAGATTCATCTACTTCAGAATTTCTTATAGTAAGAAGAGATTAGAAATGAAAGTCCATTTGAGAAGAGGTAGTCCACTTGTGACTTGTCAAAGGCTTGGAAACTACTAGTAAGAGTGGAGATAAAGTGACTGGAATTTGAAGGAAGTATAGCCTGGACTTGGTGATTGAACTGAAACATATACATGCTTATCCTTCCAGAGTTACCAGTGAGTCCCTGAGTGACTTGAAACAGAAACTGTTTTCTTAGCCTGTTGAACCGTATCATTTTTCACTGACACAAAAGTCTTACTTGGTCTCCTGCACTGTGACTCAAGCCTACTCATGCCTTTGAGAGAAGACACACACAGATAAACTTCCTGAAAACCTTGACCAGAGTGAGACACCCCTTCCTTTTGGTTTGGTAGCCCCTCACTGTAGCATGGGGCCTTAACAAGCCACCACTGAAGGCCAGAAAAACTTCATGTCATTGAGCCAGCACGTTGGACAGTCCAGTGAAGTGTGAGTGTCCTGAGAACCCTGTACGTGCTGGAAAATACGAGGCCCATTTCTGGCTCCCTTTAGAGTGAGGACCAGGGCTTTTTTCCAAAGGCAAGGAGGGTAATAGTTTCCCCTGGGGCTTGTTAACAAACTCAGAGGCAGCTGAGGCGGCTACAGTGTTTACTCCAAAGGAAGGAGAATATGGTTCACTGTGGCGTGAAGGAGGAGTAAAGAGATGTTGAAATCTGTTTGCAATCATGGCCCCAGTGAGTGTTGGGGGATGGTGTGTTGCAGCCTCTGTTGGAGGTGAAGAAACCAAGTCTGGCAGTGATGACTGGATATTGCAGGCTGTTAAGGGAACATCATGGGCACCTCATTCCAGGAGCTGTTATCACTGTCTAATGTCAGGAGGGTTGGGCTTGAAACACAAGCCCACGGTGTTTGCTTCTCTGTGGGATGAGACCCATTCCCAGCCTCTCCACAGAATTTGTTGCTGGAAGTCATCTTGGTGAAAAATACACTGTGAATCTGGTCTTTGTTCCTGTGGTAACAACAATTTCATAGAGCTGCTCTCTTCCAGCCATCTCTTTCGGGGGCAGGTGGAACAGGCCTGGTTCTCTTAACAATCACCTGCACCTTTGCTGCACTGTAAGCAGCAGGTGTGGGCACAGACTAAAGAGAGAGAGGCTGGCCACGTGGAATGGCAGGTGGGGCACAGGACAGAGGGGCTCCCTCGGCTGCTAATGGGAAAGGCGGTCAGGACAGGTGCAGAACAGGCCTTCTTTTTTCCAGCCATGCTATAAGCAGTTTTGTATAGCAAGTTAGACTGAGGGCCCTGAGGTCACAACCTGTCGCTCACCCTGGCTTACAATAACTGAAAAGGGGTACGGAGAAATCATCATTGAATGATAACAAGTTACCCTGGAAAGTTGTTAATTTTAATTATTTTCAAAATACAGAATCAATCAGTACTTCTAGGAAGGAGATAGAGAGTAAAAATGAACAAATGAAAAGCAGAGCATCACAACTCAAAAAAAAAAAAAAAAAAACTGTTCACCCCGAACAGGCCGACATGAAAGGAAGTGAAATCACCACTTGCTTGTTGCAGTACAGTGATTCAAGATTCAGTCTGTTGGTTTAAGTCATCCTAGACTTACATCTAAGTCCTGCAGAGTCAGTACAGTCTTTGTGCATAAAGATGCATGATAAATACGGGTAGACTGAATCGATGTTTGCCCTCCTATAAATGTGTGCTGTGTTGTTGACAGGGAGATGGTTTTTACTGCGTCTCTACTGTGTATGGTGCTGTGACTCAGTGCTGTGGGGAGAGAAATGCCCCAGGAAGTTTGCAGTTCTTTTGCAGTGAAGAGGCTTGGCTTTAAAAAAGGAAGTGAATCCTATTTTTAAAGAAAAATTTACTCTTAGCGTTTTTTAAAGGAAAATATTGGCTTAAAATTAGAGAGATTATTAAAACAAAGCATGGCTTTAATATATGGATTTGTATTTGTTCACTAAAGTGGAATGGACAACCTAGTTCAGAAATCCTATCTGGAAATGGAGGGCAGAGAATGTGCAGGTGCCTCTTTTTACTATAGATGAAGGTTAGACACTTGCAGATAAAAAGTTATGGAAAAAAGGAAGAGGGGGGAGCTGACGGAAATTTCTCATTGTAATTCTGGTTTGGAAATGACTTGTTAAAAAATTGTGAAGTGGTGGCTTTTAGTGACATTTTGATCCTGATTCACCTTTTAAGTAAAGGTAATCTTTTTCTAGCAGCATATCATTTGATCATTTCCCATGAAGTCTAGTGTAAGTGTTTAGATTTGGAAACAATTGTCTGCTGACCACTGGAGGCACCGTTGTCTTCGTGCTCCAGGTGAAAGATTCATCCATCACTGACCCCTGGCGGGGCATGCAGTGAGTGACCTCACCAACATGTAGCCTGTCATCCCACCAGACCGCCCATCCCTGGCTCCCCAGGCTGCCTTAGTCATTGCTGGTTCACAGCTTTTCTCCTCGCATAACATACTTCAGAAAGGTGTCAAAGAAAATGACTTCAAATATTTAGATTTTCAGACATCGTAAAATGGGTGTGATTGGATACAGGGACTCTTCCAGGTCAAGACTTGAGTAGCTGTTCTCCCCCCTTGGAGCCTGAGAAACCCCATCCTGGAAGCAAGATCCGAGAGTGTCAGAGCAGCACCTTTGATGGTCATAGAAATAAGATTATTGTAGATTGTGATTTGAAAAAACTGTGGGGAATGAGCAGTTGCTGAGGTGACCTGTAAACAGAGCTCCTATTTCCATATAAATAATTCTCAAAAACCAGCTTTCTTCTTCAGAGTGCCACACAGTTGAAGCCTTTTCCAAAGACTACTTTTTGGCTTTCCATGAAGTCTCAGGTCAGAGTGTTAAATATTTTTATTGTTAATAAGTGATAGCTGAACACTGTTGAACTGTCTGGTAGTATTATCTGACACAAGTTTCTCAGAAAAATATGCAAAGTTATGAGTCTTAGGCACTAAATAATCATTTATTTTACCATCTCTAATAAATAGTTATGATGCACCCTAAAATTAAAATCTACCTTGTAAAATGTAAAGAGTAGCCTTAGTAGTAATTCCAGGTCAAGGGTCCACTTTGCCTCTGAATTCATGTTACAGGTACTGTGGAATGACTGGCTGTTGATATCAGATCTGAAATACATTTTAGCATAGAGATTGATCTTGACTTTTAAAGGGGCTGTATGGAAGCTCTGATTCTGTCCAACTTTTTTGCTCAACCTCAATTCCATCCCCCAATTTTTTTTATAAAGGAAGTAAAAATTTTGAAATGTATAATATCTTGGACTAAGTCAGACAAAGAAGGCTGGAAATTAAAAACATCCACAGCTGAGCAACTAGGCAAGTGGGGGAAATCAGCAATTTTGCTCTTATTATTTTGAACAAATGTCAAAGAATATTTACATGGGGAAATACAAAGTTAGATAAGAAAAGCAGGCGATAAAACTGTATTACAGTATGATCTTGACTATCTGGTTAAAGTGTTCAAGATTATTAGGAAAGTAACGATGTTAAATTTTCTTTTATATTTAATGAAATTTGTACGAGTTTCTACATGCATTTTATTATCAGAGAAAAATAACTTTTTAAATACACATAATTTAAAAAGCAAAGCAAGTTAGCAAGAGGGCAGAGTTTTCATTCCATGAAACTTTTTGTCCATTAGACTTCTAGAACTTCTTCCTAGAATCCTTATAGTGTTAAAAGAAGCCTTCCCCGGAAGAATGATTATGTCAGTTGCTTTACTTGTTTGTTGAGTTTCTTAGGTGGACGTGACACTGTTAGGTTTGGTACATGTTGCTTTGCCCGCAGTCATGACATGTTTGCCCTCAGCAGTCCACAGCCCTTTGCCCTCAAGATGACTGCCATAGTTACGGCAAAGTCTGCACCTATAGAGTGAAGCTGAATCCACTGGCTTAGGCAGTGTCTGGCCCAGAACTTCGCCCACTTCTAATAAGTGACGCCACCTTCTCTCCTCCAGGCCCACTTTTGATATTCCCTCAGTACCTTTGCAAAGCGGTACCTGATACTTTCCCAGGAGAGGTGCTGAATTTATCTAGTATTTCGTCGCTTGCTCTCCTCCAGCGCCTGATATTTTAACATCTCTGAAGTTTTGATGGTAAACTATAATCTTATGATTACAGTTATCAGGAACTTTTTTTTTGGCCACACCACATGACTTTAGGGATCTTAGTTCTCTGACCAGGGGAACCACCAGGGAATTCTCAGAAACTTTTCTTTCTTATTGGCACGTAAAACAGTAATAATACATTTTATAGTTTGTATCATCACAGAATCAGTAAAAACAAATATTTATGTATACAGTAAAGAAAAGAAAAATGGGATACAAACTGTTAGAATAGTGTGTAAGGAGATGGCTAATATCTTTCTATTCTACAAAGTGCTTGCTTTGTAGTGAAGGAACATTTATTTATTAAGTTTTGAGTCAAGGAGTTTGGGCTTATAATGATAATTTAAACTTTTAAGTGTTAATTTAGTGTTGCCTTCATATACATGAGGCAAAAGGAAGAGGTGAACTTTGCAAGATACCAGTCAACCATTACTCTGTATTTGGAATCATGGATGTAAATCAAGTTATTAATTATATTTTTGTGTATATTTTAATTATTTTGTTTTATATTGGAGTATAATTGATTTACAGGTTGTGTTAATTTCAGGTGTACTGCGAAATGATTTAGTTATACATATACCTATTCTTTTTTAGATTCTTTCTCATATATGTTATTATAAAGTAGTGACCAGTTGTTATTTAATATTAATTGAATAGAAAACCCAGGTTTCTGACTACTCATATTATCATCCATGCTTGGCCATAAAAGGGCAATTTCAGATGGTCCTCCTTGTATAAGAGAAAAGAGAAAAAGAAAACCTTGTGATCAACAACCAAAATGGCTTTTGCGTTGTGACTTTGTATCAGAGCTCCCACTATGACTTGCAAGCACTCAGTTGATACTGATAAAAAAGAGACTGGAAAGGAGTGCCTTCTGTCCTCAAAACACCCATTTCCTAGGTTTAAAGAAAAGCCTCACTCTAGCAGTATAAGTATGAAAGACTTGGCATTTCTCTAGCTATTTGCTATTATCATTTAAAAATTGATCTGGTTCTCTCAGTAAACCTGGAATCCCTTGTTTGCTGGGAGGCTCTCAAACATGGAGTCAGGGAGCCATCCTAGGAAGGGTTGAAAGTTGGTTTGTCTTGCTGCAGCACTGTTCCTTCCTTCGCCTCACACATCCCCCTCCTGTTCCTGTACCCACAGCGAAGCTGCCGCCCATGCTGTCGCCACCCTGGCCGAGGCCACCTTGCAAGGGGGGGGACAGATCGTCCTGTCTGGGGAAACCGCAGCAGCTGTCGGAGCACTTACTGGAGTCCAAGATGCTAATGGTAAGACAGCATGAATATTTTATCGAATTTCTTCCCTGTTTCCACTGAAACCTTCATGACATGACTGACAACAAGCCCTTCAGAATGAAGTTGAACTTTGAGTTTCTATTGGTAGGCAGTTGATACCTAGAAAAATTCTAGGAGCCTCTGATTTCTTTCCCTAGTAGGAGACTTTGGGTTTCCTGTAGGGGAGGAAGGAGTCAAAATAGTGGCTACCTAACTGAATGGCTTATTTGAGAAGTAACTGTTTGCTCTGACAGGACTTGCTGAGAAGGATTTAAATTTTTCTGTGAGGTGCATTTTATCCTTTTTCTCCCATGGTGTAGAGGAGTGTCCTTTACTGGAGCAGACACTCACCTGTGGGCAAGTGCATTGTGGTAACAAAGAATGTTCTGACCATCTTGAGAAAAGTAGCACCATCTGATGTCAAGGTCAGCCAGCAGGCTCTGATAAAGGTGCTTTTCTGGTTGATGCTATGGGTTCTGCTTCCTGTTCAGTGCGGCCTCACCAAAGACCTCTGGATTGAGCCAATAACATGCCACTGCTCTGCCCTTCTTTCCCAGCTCTTTGATTTTCTGGATGTTGGTGCTATCCTGAATAAACAAAAGAAATAAAGTTCATAGAAATACGTTGACAGGGATTTCCAGCTCCAGTGCAGTTCTCTGAATCCATTTCAGCAGGTTCTGGGAGTCAGTTATCAGAACTGGGCTGCCTGGGAAAGTGCCTCAGAAGTCTGGTCAACAGGAGGACCAGCCCTGCTCTGTGCGACTCTGTACAACTGTTTATTGAGCTAATGTACATGTAATGTTTAAGTAGGACAAATTAACTACTCTATGGTTTTTGGAGATCTATAGTTTAAAGTCCTAGAAAGAGGATAGATAATAACATACTTTTATTTAGGCAGACATTTCCTTAGTGGCATGAGTGGCATCTTACAGCCATGTATATTCAGGATGAAATGAACCGTAGTTGGAATTAAGGAAATCCTCCCTCTTTAGCTAGAATCCTACTCTTATTTTCTTATCTTTTTCTGTTCCACGTCTGAGTCCTCAGCTACCTTAAATGGAGAAGGACGGGATATCTGATTGTGTCATATTCTGAATTGCAGTTGCTGTTACTCACTGTATGTGCATGCATGCTAAGTCATGTCCAACTCTTTGTGACCCTATGGACTATATCCCACCAGGCTCCTCTGTCCATGGAATTCTGCAGGCAAGAATACTGGAGTGGGTTGCCATTTCCTCTAGGGGATCTTCCTGACCCAGGGAACAAACCCACATCTCTTACATCTCCAGCATTGGCAGCAGGCTCTTTACCACTAGTACCACCTGGGAACTACCCCTGTTCACTATGAAACTGCTAAAAATACTTCCCAGTGTGGATTTGATGGGAGACTTTGTTATCCCTTCTAATGGTCTTGACCTGTCTGAGCAAAAAGAGACTGCTTTGTAGTTCTGCCTCCTCCCTAGGCTCACCTTTTCAGATAGAGGAGTTAATAGGTAAGTGTAAGAACTCTCTGGGTCTCCTGCCAAGTAGATATGTCTACTCAGCCATCAAATCAGACCATTGGGTTGTGCCACATCCTACTAATATTAGGCAAAGGCTCACATCATGCCATCTATACCTTGGCAATTCAGAAGATGAATCAAATATTGGATATGACCCAAGTAATTCTGATGCACCTTCTTCTGTCTTCTAACATTTTTACCCAGAGTGCTGTAGGATTTACTCTGGGACTTGGAACCAAATTATTCTCGTTTAACCAGCTAGTTTGTCTGTCTGGACTTTGAAGGGTTCTTTTTTCATCATTATTTCAGATTGTGTCATGTTGGCCTTGTTTGTCACTTCTGTGATGACAAGCTTGTGGTATCTGCCAGTAGACCAAATGTATTATCAAGACTTGTTTGTTACCAGGAAGAACCAGATAGCAGAACAAGTTGCTATTTGGTAACAGACACAACTCGGGAGAAAAAAAATACATCCCAGATTCCGGAGCATGACTTAAAAAAAATTCTACTAGCGGATGACTCTTAAATAACAGTGTGGATATTGGCCTGTTCAGGCCCAAAGCGAGAATTTCAGCGTCTTCTAGGATGGAACTTCCAGGGATGGAGGACCACTGTGTATGAAACTTGCTAGAGCACAGTACCCAACGCGAGACGGCCAGGGCAGTCAGTGGCATCAAGGCAGACCTGACAAAGACCTTGTACCTGAAGCCTTCTCCTTTTTTCTGGACCCTCTCTCACCACAACACTAAAGGGACTACTCAAGCACTAGCATTACTCTATTTCATTTGTGTTCTCTCATTTTAAATAGTTACAAATGACCTTTTGTCTTTTATGATGGTGTTTCATGATTTGGTTCAATTAAAAGGTTTACACAGATGCCTTTCTCTTCAAAATGTGTAAGGCTGGGAAAGGGCTCTGGTTGAGTTCTTTCCTTGCCTTTTTCTTTTCTTTCTTTTTAACACAGTTATCCCTTGCTTTACCCCCACAGCATACCTTAAGAGGCTCTACAATTTTAAATTGCGCATTGGTTTCCTTTCTCTCTACCATCCTCTGTACTCTAGAACCCCCTTTGCTAATAATGGACTTCAGGACCACTTCAGATCTTTTATATTCCTCCCTGTTTCAACAACAACAACAACAAAATGACAGAAATCTAGATGGGGGAAAAAACAAATAACTGAAGTTCATGGTTAATCAATAATGTTAATGGGAATCATCTGCTTCAACTATTGTCCATCAAGCTTCTTATCAGAGCTGCTTAGAAAGGATCAGTGTTTTCTAAAATGGTTGGCACTTTTCTAATAATATCACAGGAAAAAAGGGGAGCCATAGCATTTTCTTGGAGGGGGGTGGTTGTTTTGATCCTGATTATAAAGCTCATCTATGATCCCACTATATAGAATGTTTTTTGAGGGTTTATTTTTGTTTTTGTTTTTGTTGAGTTTTTAAAATACAGCCTCCCCCACCCCATTCATAAACTTTTTAATCTAATTAAGATCATGTTGTACTATTTTATAACTTGTTTTGAAATATCTTAACCACTTTCATCTGGCTAAATGTTTTTTGAAAAGAGCACTTTAATACTTGCTAATACATCATCATATTATCCATCATAATAATCAGTCCCCTATTGTCGATCATTTAGGTTATTGGTAATTTTTTACAACATAAATAACAGTGTTCATCTTGGTAGAAAATCTTGCCCACATCTATGAATCTTTGCTCTCTACATAGCTTATCCTTCCTAATACTTCCAACAGAGCTGTTTAGAACTTGCTTAGTTACTCCTCACCAACGTTAGATATTAGCATAATTTACTTTATATGTGTATACCTATTTGTAGGCAATAAGTTGAATTTTATTTAATTTGTATTTTTTAATATTAGTGAAGGATATTTTTACTTTTTTCTCCAGGTTTTTATCTACACATATATATTTTAGTATTTGTCTATTTGTGTTCTTCACCCATTTTTCTACTGAGGTCTTTAATATTTAAAGAGTTTCTCCAAATCAGTAGGAGAAAGATATCATCCCTTTATTGTGTGTGTTGCAAGCTTTTCCCAGTTTATTTCACTTTTGTTACTTTCACTTTTATTTCCTTGTTTCTCTTTCACCCAAATCAGATCAATATCTAAATTACATGCCAGTTCTATGGAGTCAATTTTTATTTTAAATACTATAAAATGTCTTGAATTTATTTTGGTATATGGCATTACATAAGAATGTGAATCTTAGCTCCCTGACCAGGGAGCAAACCTGGGCCCAGCAGTGAACACTCAGAGTCCTAACCACTGGACCACCAAGGAATTCCCGGGTGGGTACTGTTTAGAATGAGGGGAGCTTGTTTAGGGAGACGTAGGTCATGAGCAGAAGGAAGTAAACTCAGGTGAAGAGTTGTTTGCTCAGAATCCTCTGCCCAAGCCCTCCTGCTGCCCTTCAGTATGTGCCCTGGCTCTTTCAGTCTCCCCACCTGTCTCCAGGGAGACAGAGACCAGGGTGGTACGGCTGGGGAACGTGGGAAAGAGCTTGGGGGCAGTGTACATTTCTGCCTGGAGCACGATGACTGGCCCACTGCTGCTCCTCCTGCTCACTGCGGGCTTCCCTTTGGCTCTGCCTCCAGCCCTTGATTTCATTCCGCAAAGTGTTCTTAAAGTACATCTTCTCTACTATCCAGCACCAGAGACTGTCCCTTGCCTGTGCTGTCCTGCCTGAGACAGCTGCCTTCCCCATGCCCTACATGAAGAGAAGTGGGCTGGAGGGCTGGTCTTCTGAACACTGAAGCTGGTTGTTACAAGGCATTTACATTACACACAGAGGAGCAGCCCTTCTCATTTCTCTTCAGTACCACCCACCCCTCTTTGTCTGGCCTGGCCCTGGCAACAGCCTTGCTACTGTTGACTCTTGCCCCAGATTCATCAACATAGTTTCCTACAACCTGAAGACCCTGCTCAGTCTTGCTGCACTGTAAACAAATGTACATTCTCTATCCATTCCAATAGCCAGATCACACTAAATCAGTTATCAAATTCTTTCAGAAAAAAACCTTGATCTTCCTTTCACATGGACTATGTCATCACTTTTTCACCTCCTTGTTTTTCTTTAGCCTTTTTAAAAACTTTAAAAAAATATGCATGTGTTTTCCCAGTTGAATTTAATCTCAACCATGATCACTGGGATACTTTTTTTTTTAATTGGCATTTTTAGCAAGGGAGATAAAAGAGTAGATAGATGAGGAAGGACAGTAACATAGAGTTCAGATAAGGGAGCAGGACTTTTGAGTGGGGTCCTTGCATGAGAGATTAGAACACACATTTCTATCCAGCAAGTCCTCCTAAGTGAGACAGGATGGCTGAAAGGTCCATCCTGTACTTACTGTAAAGAGATCAGCCCAGCTGGACCTGCAGCAGGCAACGTGTGTGTGTTAACTTTCTGTAGAAACCTGCTTTATGTGTATTATACAAACCTTAGGGCATCCTTAACTCGGATCTGTGGATCGCAGAAAAATTCTGCACAAAAGTCTTATATTTATCTGGGATCTGCAGCTTTGATCAGATGTGCAAGCAGATCAGAGAGAGCTCCCATTTCCCCACCCCCCCACCGAGATGAAGAACCTCTACCATAGAAAGTGTGGCTAGGGTCACGGAGGGTATCTGGTGAGGCACGGAAAATAAAAGGAAGGGCAGGGGAGGTGGGAGGACCTTCAGGCCTAGATGGGTCCTCTGAAAGCTGTACCACTGCCGAGCTCTGTGCTCTCAGGCAAGTTCCTTAAGCCTTAGCTGTTTAGTTAGGATGATAATACTTCCATGCTCATGAGGTAGTCGAGTGCATTAAACAGAGAGATTCCTGTGAAGTACTTAACATAGTGCTTGGCACATAGATACATCTTCATAAATGTGAAATTATTATTAGCTGCCAGCATCAGTTTCTTCTCAAGCATCCCCCCATATACATTAAGTGGTACAGAGCGCACAGTACTGTTCAGTAGACCCAGCTTTCCTGTCTGTAGGACAGGTCCTAGTGCTTACCTTACACAGTTGAAGGATTTATGCTTCAGAGTTGAATACTGTAAAAATGGGAATAGATGGGAGTGTTTTCTATAACCTTGAGTGAAGGAAATTGAAGGTGATGTTGTTTAATGGCTTCTGCAATCGGTTATATCACCGTCCTTGGTCCAGGGCTGCTGTTCTCTTCCAGCAGCATTTCAGCTTCCATCACAAAGGATGACTTTTTTTCTCATTTTTTTTGTATTATCACCACCAGCATCATCCATTATTATTTGCAGCGTGTCCTTTTGTTCCAGCTCATCTTTAAGAATAGGGGATAAAGTGCCCATACTCATCTTGATAAACTATAAAATACATCTCACCTTCTCCTTTCTCCTATGGTCCTTGTTTTCTGGACCCGTTAATATATGGACTTGTTCCCAGAAGAGTCAGTGAAGATGTAAGTATTAATTAACTTAGGAAATACGTCAATGTTGCAGCCTCCAAAAGATGTGAATATGCTATTCTTGTGTGCACTAAATCACTCTTTGCCTCAGTATTTTAAAGTTTAAATAAGTAAACTGTATTAAGTAGAGTTTTACTGTAAATGTGCTTATTCAGTCACCATAAAGCATGATTATAGCTTTAAAATAACTGTTGTTACTTTGACACTGTGAGACTGTCTGTACCTTTAATGCAAAAGTGGGGAGTTTAGTGCCTCCTAGACTGGAAGCAGTGAGCCCCTGAGCCCCAGGGTTGTGTGTGTGAGGTGAGAGCCTCAGGCTGCAAGCCTTCTGAGAGCAGGAGCTGTTGGTTTTCAGGCCACCATCCTGTAAAGTAAATGGCCCTCTTTTCCACTGACAGGGAGACCTGAGGGGAAGCTAAGATGTTGGGATGGTGTCAGTCAGACCAAGCCCAAGGCATGCCGTTTCTCCTAAGATGATTCATCTTCATTCTGGGAAACATGTTGGTAGATGTCATACTGGGAGAATAGCTATTTCAGTTTCACTCCTTATTTACCTTATTTGCCTTTTGACAGTGTGCATTAAACATTATTATTTAGAGTCTTCATCTTTTTCTTTTCTTCGTACATTCTTTCCTTTTCTTTTTTTTTTAAACAACACTCCTACTTAGCCCTACCACTGCCACCACCTTGCAGTTGACTAAGTAAGTACTCTGCATTGACCTCCCTGCACCTAGGAAGGTGGATAGAACAGACCTTATAGCTTGTTTTGTAGAGGCAGCTACACTAGGACTCGCCCAGGGTCACTCAGCTGCTAAACGGTGAAACCAAACCCAGATCTCCAGGACTCTTTGTACTGCCTCTGTGGGCTCTTTCCCCCCACTTCACTCCATTTTGCCAATCCACTCAACCAAGAAAGTAAAAATGGTATAAAACAGATGAAAATCATCATCTTTACTGTATCTGATCAAACTGTCACTTGGTGTGGCTGTTTTTCAGGCTTGTTTTGAGGAATAGTCATAGCCATGTGTTGCTCACTTTAGAAGTCAATGTCATAATGAGTCTTAACAGAAGCAAACAAGTAAATGGTGTCAAAACCCAAGATCTAAAGTTATATCCTGGGAATTCCCTGGCAATGCAGTGGTTAGGACTTGACCTGTCATTGCCAGTACCCAGACTCAGGGAACGAAGATCCTGCAAGCTGCATGGTGCAGCCAAAAGTTTTAAAAATAAAATAAAGGTGTGCCCTGTACGGTAGCTACTAGCTATATGTGGCTGTTTGAATTTAAATGGAAGTTGAATAAAATTAAAAATTCAGTTTTTCAGTCACACTAGCCACAAAGTGCTCAGTTAGCCATATGTGACCTGAGGTACTAATTTTTTTTATTTAATTTTAATTTATTCACATTCAAGTTTAAATAGCCACATGCAGCTAGTGACTACTAATGGACACAGATATGCAACATCCCCACCGCTGCTGAAGCTCTGTTAGACAGCGCTGCTCTAAAGACCTCAGCAAAAGCACTGTGGCCTTCTGGCAGGTTGTGCCACCCTGCACAGGGGAGGGCAACAGAAATGCATCATAAGCCTTCCTTCCCAGTGACCTTCTCAGCTCAGGAGACAGCAAAGCTTTGCTAAAAAAAAAACCTGCCACGTGACTTCAGTAATCTGCAGCCAGTAAACAGCTGGGCAGAGGGTTGCAAGAAGAGCTGGCCTATATTTGTGCACTGCAGAGTCCTGAGCAGGAAAATCTGAGACAGGAAGCGGTGGCGACACCTAGACTCACTTTCTCGTCCCTTTATTCACAACCAAGGCCACTTACCCATTTCCACTTGGATGCTCCACAAGTGCAAATTCCTCTTCTCAGCTGCAGCCATCTTCAATGCAGGTATGCTAATGGACTTATCATGACCCCCAAAAGGATGAAATATCCAGAGCCTTGTGGGTTACAGTCTGCAAGAAGCCATTACCATTGGATGAATTCCAGATTTCACAATGAAACATGGCTGCTTCTGAGAAATGGGAACATGGAGATGTGTGATGGTGCTCTTGATTCTAGAATCCAAAGAGGGTTACTGTTCTCTGTGTCATGTATGTTACTCATCCAGCCCTTTCGTAGCATAGAGGTTTGTCCTCCTTCCCCACCCACTTCATTATGATCTGAGGTCTAAAATGCCTTCCAGAACAGCTCTCAGAGGGAAGTAGCAGTTTTTTTGACACCTCGATCTCCACCCCCTCTATCCCCCAGAATATACATTGATGGCACTAATTTGGGGGGCAATGTGAGCATTCAATAACTGTTTACTACTAGTACTATTACTGTTATTAATCACTCACATTGAATGGGAAGGGATTTAGTCTTCAGAGGGTTCACTCATAACACCTCTGGGATGCATTCTTAGGATCTGGTACAGTGACTGGAAGAAGGACGTGAATCTCACACTGAGAATCCTTGCTTCAGAAAGCCTCTGGCAGTAACAGACAAAGGTTGTATCCCTGAGGCAGCTGGGGCAGACAAAACTGAGACCTGGTTCTCCAGAAGTACCGAGTCTTTCTGTCACTCATCAGACATTGCCTACACAGCTCAAGGAGCTTTTAGTTTTGTTGTTCTTTGTTACCTTTGTCTCCTGCAAAGATGCTGACCTGTGGATACATTTCGAAGGAGCAGAACTGCCTCTTGAAAGTGTCACTGTGGGGAATTCCCCGCTGGTCCAGTGGTTAGCACTCAGTGCTCTCACTACAGAGGGCCTGGGTTCAATCCCTCGTCAGGGAAATCCCACAAGCCACATGGCACAACCAAAGAAAAAGAAAGTATCGTTGTGATATTTAGAGTCCTCTTTCTCCTTGCAGACTCTGCAAGTTCAAAGGGGATGTGTCATCTCCTCTACACCATCATAAACTGGGGTGGCCTCAGGGATTCATCATTTCACACAAGAAATTGCTACTAATTGAGGCCCTTCAGAGAAAGATAAGGCCTTTACAATGAAGTGACCCTATACATTGGTCTCGATTCTTAGTACTCATATGAGCCATGGCCAGGTCCTTCAGATGCTTTGAGGTGTTTTCCATATTAAAAGCTGAATGTCTTCAGAGTTGGCCCCTTGGGACCCCAGAGGGAATTAGCACACGTGTGAAGCCAGGTTGGTCTGTATCTGGTATTCTCAGCTTAGGGGAACTTGACAAGTTAGGGACGTTCTGGGCAGAGGACTCTCAGGTCAGGGCTTCAGGGCAGAGATTGCCGAGAAGGTACCCGCCATCTGGCAGACAGACACCACTGACCACGGCATCCTCTCCACCTCCAGTGTCCTCAAGGCCAAGTTACATGTTTCGTTATCTCATTCTCCTTCCCTTTAGGTCCCCAGATCTTTCTGAGTCTTTGTATTCGAAAGACAGATTCTGGTCTTAGATGATTCCAGCTCCTTGTAACCAAGACAGAATCTTGGTGCCTGTCATTGCAGGTAATATTCTGTAAAGGGATTTTTTTTTTTTTTGCATACCAAATCTAGAGCCATAATTGGACAAGTTTATTGGAATCATTACTATTAATATGTGGATGAAAAAGTGGTTTTAATTAAGCATGTAAAAGGGGGATTAATCACTATTCACACAAGAACTAGATTATCATAACAAGAAATTCTTACAGAGTAAAGTTTTTAAGGTTCTTGGTTAAGGGTACTTTCCTCTTTTTATTTATGCTTGCATTAGGATTTTGAAGGAATGTCAGCACACTGTTACTAACTCTGATAGCCTGCACATCACAGCCACTATGGTTTGGGGGCCCTTTTGGCTCTCAGATTACCTGTGTAAATACAGGGATTCACTTCCCAGCTCTACCATTTGCTTAATAAAGAGCGAATGTGCAGAACCTAGCAGCAGCAGCAGCCTAGCAGAGCAGTAATCTGAACAGGACAAACATGCTTCCTCTTTGTGTGATGCTCTTTCCCCATCCTCCTGCCAAGAGCTGGGTATCAAATGAAAGGAAGGTTGTGGCTGGAGTCAGTAAAGTGAATGTCTAAGTGGCACCTGCTTCATTCAGCAGATCTGCTTTCCCAGGGGCCTCCCACTGTACATCTGCTCCTGACAAAGCCTCTTTTCTCCTCCTGTTGGTCAGAGTTGAGAGCAAAGGCCCAGTGAGGAGACATCCTGGTTTTGCTTTGTCAGCACAATTCCCTGTGACATTATAATTATACCAAATCTTCGTTATTAGAAAGGCCCCAATTTAGAGATTTTCAGAGCCTAAATGGGGTTTTCGAAAGTAAAATTGATAGAAACATCTTTTCTGTTGTAAAACTAGCAAATGGATCTGAGAATCATTGAAGGGGTCTCAATATGGAAACTGAGACACTGCTCTGAGCGAGACTACAAAGCCCTGCTATCAGATTGGCTCACCAAGGCAGCCAGCAGCTCTCTAACTGTGCCCAAGCCAGCCTCCCCCTGCTGCTTGTAGTGCTATAATGTAACTCTACTGTGGCGCTCTCCAGTGCTGGCAAAGTTTCTCACCTAGCCACCCAGGAGGTAGGATATGTCAAATAAGTTGATGGGGTCGGGAGTAAAGAAAAAAGCTATGACGTAAATAAGGGAAATGCCAGGAAAATATATTTTAGGTGAATGCAGAGTGTCCAATTTCAGACTGAGTTTCCATCTAAACAAAAAGCAACTCTTACCATGTTCTGCAGTGTGTATGCAGTTGAAGCATGCTTAAGGTGTGGAGTTGGCTCACTGAAAGCTCTGGGAAGGTTTCAGAGCCTGGTCTAGCCCTTTATAAACTGAAATTAATTAAAATCAAATAAAATTAAAGGCCCAGCTCCTCAATTACACTAGCCACGTTTCAGGTGCTTGGTAGCCACCTTACTGCCAAAGCACAGGTACACTGTGCCCACCTTCACAGTGAGTTCTCATTGACAGAACTGTTTTAGAGATTGGTCTGAACCTCCTGAAATGTCTTGACTGCTTAAGTGAGCCTTGGACTTAAGGAAAAAACCTGAACAAACTTTTTGGCCACCCCAGTATTTCAGTCTTGCTGGAAGGAGAAAAGCAAACTTTCCTGATTATTTTTGGATCAGCTTCCAGCAGTGTTTCTTGACTATACTCTTTGTCTTTTCACCTTAAAATTATTTTTCCTCCAAGAATTTTGTGTCCTTTCCCCAGCCTCTCCAACTTCTCACAAAACAGTAATAATAATGATAGTAAAAATGAATTGCAACTGTGAGAAAAGACTTTAATGTTAGGAATGTCCACTTATAGCTGACCTGCTCCCTGGCCTTCCCTTCCTTCAGCTTTCACAGCCCCACTGTTTGCCTGAAGAGTTCTTTTCTCATTAAACAGAGCTTCTCATTGACAAGAGGGCATGTGAACACTTGGGGGCCAAGAGTGTGTATATGGATTGTTCATTTTGTATACAACATGGGACGTGGACAATATTCCTGGAGGTTGAGCACTGAGCTGGTGGCATCTTCCATTTTCAGCAAGTCTGGGGAGTAAGGGTGGACCTTTAAGCTTGTTTCTTCCATTTTTCCGTCTCTGTTAGCTACTACGTGGTGGCTTTGACTCCTGGGAGAAAACCTTTACGAATAACGATGTGTATGTATGTTAGTTGCTCAGTCGTGTCTGACTCTTTGCGACCCCATGGATTATAGCCCACCAGGCTCCTCTGTCCATGGAATTCTCCAGGCAAGAGTACTGGAGTGGATTGCTATTCCCTTCTCCAGGGGATCTTCCCAACCCAGGGATCGAACCCAGGTCTCCTGTATTGTGGGCAGATTCTTCACCGTCTGAGCCACCCATGCTGCTGCTAAGTCACTTCAGTCGTGTCCGACTCTGTGTGACCCCATAGACGGCAGCCCACCAGGCTCCCCCGTCCCTGGGATTCTCCAGGCAAGAACACTGGAGTGGGTTGCCAGTTCCTTCTCCAATGCATGAAAGTGAGAAGTAAAAGTGAAGTCGCTCAGTCATGTCCGACTCTTAGCGACCCCATGGACTGCAGCCTAGCAGGCTCCTCCACCCATGGGATTTTCCAGGCAAGAGTACTGGAGTGGGGTGCCATTGCCTTCTCCTGAGCCACCCATACTACCTCAAATTTAGACAATATCTCTTTTTTCAAGAACTTAAATCATTTAAATATAATGTTACTTATCCTCATAGCAGCCCTATGAAACAGTAATGGCCCTGTTGGTTTTATAAATGTAAATATAGTCAACTCTTAGTTGCCACACACACAATATCTGTCATGCAAATCACTCATGACACATTTTAAATCCTTAGACAGTTTCTCTAAGCAAGCCAGGGTAAAGCCTGAACCATCTCCTCCACCCCCTGCCCAGCTGCTGCATACTTAAGAAATACAAATTAGTTTTCATGTTAGCTTAAAGAAGACATGATTAGAAAAGAAGTCTGTGACAAGAAACGCACAGCATGAAATCAGAGTTTAGCTGGGCACAGTGGAGGAAATGACCCATCATCCTTCCTTTGGTTCAACTAAGAGGTGACTAGAAAGATCTGCCTTTATATCATGGGCATCATTAGCACTGTGTGCTAGCATGTTTCCCAAAGGAATTTGTAAACCCCACCGGTAGATGTCAGAGACATCCCTGTACCCCGGCACAGGGGGTACAGACCTCCTGCTGCTGCCCTTTCTGGTGGCCCTTTTTGCCCAGTGCTTTTGAAAAGTTCTGTGTCATTGTCAGGCCTCTGTATGGCAAATTGCCTGTTGCAAATAGATGCTGAACAGGCCACAGTGGCTTCATCTTTATGGAAAGAAGGAAGTGGCTGGAGGGTACCCTTCCAGGCACTGCAGCCTGCACGGGTGGTGACATTCCTTTATTCTACAGTCCTCATCACTTGGTCACCTCATGGTTTTGAGCCACCAGGGAAGCCCCAAAACACTGGAGTGGGTAGCTTATCTCTTCTCCAGGGGATCTTCCTAACCCAGAAATTGAACTGGGGTCAGAAGGCAATGGCAACCCACTCCAGTACTTTTGCCTGGAAAATCCCATGAATGGAGGAGCCCGGTAGGCTGCAGTCCATGGGGTTGCTAAGAGTCGGACACGACTGAGCGGCTTCACTTTCACTTTTCACTTTCATGCATTGGAGAAGGAAATGGCAACCCACTCCAGTGTTCTTGCCTGGAGAATCCCAAGGACGAGGGAGCCTGGAGCTGCCATCTGTGGGGTCTCACAGAGTTGGACACGACTGAAATGACTTAGCTTAGCTCCTGCATTACAGGCGGATTCTTTACTAGGTGAGCTATCAGGGACGCCCCGGTGGTTTTAGTAACCATTAATGATTTTGTGTAGATCCATTATTTCACTAAAACTTTCAAACTAGTGATTTATCTATAAAACTAGAAAATTTATCTGCCTTTATTAGCTGGAATTCTTTTATAAAGAACTTGTCCCCATTAACAGTTTGGTTATACTAACTACAGTCCAGAGGAAAGATGGAATAATACTCAATTTAAGTGAAGTTTATAAGATAGATTTCTTTCTTTGTGATTGTCTGACCCCCTTAACTGTTTATTTTCACCTCTAATCTGCTGTCTTCAGGTGTCTGACTGAGTCTAAAGCAAATTTTGCTGAGGCGGTCAGTCATGTCTGACTCTGCGACCCCATGGACTGTGCCCACCAGGGTCCTTTGTGCATGAAATTCTCCAGGCAGGAATACTGAAGTAGGTAGCCATTCCCTTCTCCAGGGGATCTCCCTGACCAAGGGATCAAGCCTGGGTCTCCTGCATTGCAAGTGGATTCTTTACCATCTGAGCCATCAGGGAAACCCCCAAATGATGCTCTAAGATTGGGCTAAGTGAGACATTGAAAAATCAGGAGAGCACCTTTGGCAGATTTTTTTGCCTCAGTCTGTCCCTGTTCAGATGAGGGAGGCAAGGGCTAGGTGGTAGGCACAGGGGGTGGGAGTCCTTACACTGGTCTCTCCTTTTGTGCCTATTTGAAATTTTCTATAATAAAAATTTTGAAAATAATAACAGAAAAATAAATCTCCATTCTTACTGACTGGTCCATTTCTATACCTGACTATTGCAAACTCTTGGTAACCAGCTTGGTAACTTTCTCCTGAGGTTTCTGTCAGATGGGCTGCATTTAATATTTAAAAATACCAACTCTTTACGTGTTGTTCACACTTTGTCTACTACACAGACTTTGGAGATTTGGAGTGTTTCCCCCATCCCCTTCCAGTGATCTCTGGAACTTTACTAGGTTGCTCCTGCCCTTCTCTGTACATCTCTGGTCAGACATCCTCCCGAGCACCTACATGTCCTGCAAGCGTTAAACACTTTTCTCTCCTGCCATTTTTGGTTTAAAGCCCTCTTGGTCAGAACAGCACAGATCGGAGTCAGCTTGTTCAGCCTTACATTGGGATTTCAGTCTCCAGGACGTAGCCCACGGTGATTCTGAACACTAAAGGACAAAACCCTGATTTCGTTCGTGTTCCTGGGGACTCTAGTAATTTTAAGAGGGAATGGTAAAATTATACCTCCAAATTATGTTTTGAAATACATTCACTAATAAAGTAAAAGTGAATTCACTTTTAACGTTTGGCTTTTGGGATGCAGGCAAGACAGTTTTCTTGTGGCCTGCAAAATCAAGATTAAGGACACAGTGAAACCCAGAAAAAGCCACTGCTATGAAGTTATTCTAGAAAGTGGGTTTTCCAAGAGCAGGTTGAGATTGTCTGGTCAGAAGAGAGAAAATCTTGGGTGCTGAGAAGTGCCTATTACACCAGGGTACCTCTGAGTCTGCTATTGGCTTCATGAGAATATTCAGTACTTGCCAGCTGTAATACATATTTTAATCCATAAATCCCTCAAATGCCCTCAAAAGCCATGGACTTTAAAAACACGGAAAAGGAAGATTAAATGTCCCAGAAGCAGCTAATATAGCAGAAACAGAACCACTGAGAGAGAAATGCTTTTTCTATTTCTCCCTTGTCTTACAATTATGAGGGTTACCTGGCTCTCCTTTTCATTTGACATCATTGCTCTTTTCATGACCTTCATTTTCTTGCCCTCATCTGTCCTCTTCCCATGTGGTCCTTGTTTGTGTTTCTCAGCCTCTTTATCTGCCTGCTGCTTTTATCTTCACCTGCTTTTCCGTCATGGTCTCCCATCTCTATGCCAGGACACACCATGCCTATTTTTCTTCATATAATAGTGGCTTTCCTTAGATGTCAGGCACTGATGTAACTTCTTTCTAGGCCTGGAGATAAGATTTTTTAAAGGACTTCCTTCCTTCCTGTCCTCCCTAAAGACACTTATAGATATTTTTGATGGCTCTTTAAAAACTGCAGAAGTAACTTAGGTAATAACAATAGGTGATTTCACTTTCTTATTTATTCCTCCCCTTTCCAGTCACAGTCACAGGTACCCCATTTAAGCCAGCATTTTCCTAATACATACAGTTCACTTTCTTATGCATAAACCACAGAAAGCATTACATTGCGAATTTTTCCTTTCAGCTTTAAGAGTTATTGCCCTTTCACCAACTATTACGTTTACTTGATAATTTATTTGTTTAGCTACTTTTCTGTTAAAACCATCAATATTTTTTCCCAAACTAAAAGATAATTTCTATGACCAACTAGAAAGGCCTTTGGACTGAAAGGTTCAGTTACAGCAAACAACAATTCCCAAAGGTTTCCCAGATTGTGAAGCAAATGAAAGGCCCATTCTTCCTCAGGCTGTCTGTCCCGCTCTGTCTTGTCATGGCGTGGGGTGGGGGGAGGGCAGTCTGTGGTTCTGGGTGACCCTGACTAGGCTTGCAACTCTGAGCTCTGCTGGGCTCCAGCCTGTGCTATTAGTTTTGGGGTTTAGAAGTTTATCGGCATGGTGACATCATATCATACTGTCCCTGATCATATAGTTAATAGTCTTACTATTGATTAGTGGTTTAGCCTAAGTTATGTTTTTACTGCTGTACCGAATCGGCAGCTGTTTCATATATGTCATCATGTGGTTCCAGTGCCTGTGCTGACCATCACTGCATTCAGAAAGGAAGCAGCCCACCAGTCCATCTGCCCTGATTTCATGGCTTTTACCTCTAATCTTTACATCTTTGAAGGCCTTTGGCGAATGATGTGCTTCCTGGCAGGAGCAAATCGCGGCTGAAAGGAGATCTGCACTGTCTCTACTTTCCTTTAAGCTTCCTGAGAGCTGTAGTCCAACATCTGTGACCCCAGCCAGACTTCATCAGACCTCTCATTCCAAGTCATCTGGGAAAGCAGCTGACATTTAGTGTTCACCTACTGTGTGCCAGGCACTGTGCCAGATTCTACCCACGTCAGCACATCTAGTTCTCAAGAACCCTGAGAATATTAGTAATTACCATTTTATGTAGGAGGAAAGTGAGACTTCATAAGCCTGTTAAGTGGCAGAGCCAGGATTGTTTCTGACTGGGAAGCTAATGGAAATAAAAGTGCCTGTTTTACCTTCACATCAAATGCACCTGAACTGCCATACAGCATTCGGCTGCTGCCTTAAGAATCTTGTGGGGAGAATGGTACTCATTCCAAAGTGGAGTAAAAAAAAGGCTTCAGGCCACAGAGATCAGAGCTAAGGGGAATGTAATCAAGTTTCTGAAAATCATGAAGAACACGATCAATTGTAATATTGAGGTATTAATGTCTACTGTGTTGAAGTTGCTCATTGTTCAAGAACATCATCCTGCCAAGATCAAGTAAGCATTGTTTGTATAGAGAAAAACAGTAACTATTTAGGAACAGGTTAGCACAGATCTGGTGCCAAATGAGTGGTGAAGCAATAAAATCCCCGGAAGGAGAGAACCTGGTGGGCTGTTCTGTCTGGAGGAACCCCTGAAAGATGGGGAAAGAACAGGACGTAGGTTGGCAGGGGTAATTCTAGGCAGAGAGACCTGCCTGAGTAAATACATGTGATGGCTAGAGTACACTAAAGAGACAGGTACAGTTGTGATGAAGGCATAAGGTAGAGTATTTGTGGGAAAGGCTGATATAACGCCTCATCTATTAGGTATTTGAACTTTATTTTCCTTTAGTAGGGAGCCACTAAAAAGGCGGGGGGAGTTGGAGTAGCTGTTGTCAAACAATATCTCAAGATTTAGCTAACTGTGATGTATAGACTTATTCATCAGATCTCAAAATGCTGCTGCTGCTGCTGCTAAGTCGCTTCAGTCATGTCCGACTCTGTGCTGCCCCATAGACGGTAGCCCACCAGGCTCCCCCACCCCCGAGGTTCTCCAGGCAAGAACACTGGAGTGGGTTGCCATTTCCTTCTCCAGTGCATGAAGGTGAAAAGTGAAAGTGAAGTCGCTCAGTCGTGTCCAACTCTTAGCGATCCCGTGAACTGCAGCCTACTGGGCTCTTCCGTCCATGGGATTTTCCAGACGAGTACTGGAGTGAGGTGCCATAAATGAATTCCCGTCAGTAAATAAATTCCAGTTATATGCATATGTGTGTGAGAGAGAAAGAGATTCATCACGTGGTAGGTAAGTGATGGAGCTCATTACCTCAGAAGAGGTCAGGAATGGAGTAGATGAGCTCATGAATGATGGATCCAGAGTGTGCAGGGCAGTGATCCTAACCTTCAGTTGCTCTCACTGGCGCCCACGGTCTACCACAGAGCCTCCCCGGTGACCCGTTCAGAGACAGGCCACTGCAGAACCCGTTCTGCAGAAAACAAGGAAAAGTAAATATCTGAATTTTCAGAATGTGTGTCCCCAGTTCATCGTGTGGAAGTTTTAGAACATCCCTCTGGCTTCTGTCTGGGGAGCAGAGAGTGCATGGGAGCCAGGGCTGACGCAGGGCAATCTGAAGGGAAGCTAACATGTAGTCCAGGCAAGAGAGGATAGGAGTTCACCCAAGGGGATCAGCGGCCAATGTGGCTGCATTCTGGGTTTATGTTTGAAATGAGAGAATTTGCTGATGAATTGCATGAGAAGTCAGAGATGGCCCGACTTCCAAGTTTTGGGCCTGAGCAACTAAAAGAATGTAATTGTTATTTGTTAAGATGGGAGGAGCGTGTTTGACCATTGGGCTCAAGAATGATACCCAACTGGTAGAAAAATAGAGCAGGGTCAGGTCTCCTCTTTCTGTTCTGGGGCTAGCAAATCCTCCAGGATTTGGGGGCTGACTGCTATTGGACTTCCCTGGTGGCTCAGACGGTAAAGTGTCTGTCTACAATGCAAGAGATCTGGATTCGATCCCTGGGTCGGGAAAAATCCCTGGAGAAGGAATGGCAACCCACTCCAGTACTCTTGCCTAGAAAATCCCACGGACTGAGGAGCCTGGTGTCCATGGGGTCACAAAGAGTCAGACACGACTGAGCAGCTTCACTTTCACTTGCTATTGGCCAAGGAAACCCTTGCACTGGGGCCTGAAGTTCCCAAGGCTCTTTTGGCCTCTTTCCGTTTTTGCCAATTCTGTAAACCTTACCAAGAAGACTGAGAGGAGAGGCAGCAGTGAGCCCAAAGGGACTGTCCTCTCCCTTCCAGGTCCCTGCTGGCTGTAGTGGTCAATGGTAAAGGCTTGCCATTCTTGCAGAGACTCCCAGCTGCCTTGCCTTACCACCAGCTCGGTCACTCAGTCTCCCTCAGTCCATGTTTTGTTTTGTTTAAATAAACTTTTTATCCGTATGCTTTGGAATTTAAAGAAAGGGGGGATTAGATTTTCTAAACTGAAGAACTCTACAGTTTCTTACAGCTTTGAAAGATGAGGTACTAGAGATTGGGGTACTAAAAGCTCCGGTTTTTATAAGTGTGTGCTTTTATGGTAAGCCCATGGTTCTGCCAACAGGACTTGCCTATCATTTGTGAAAGGGAAGAATACCTGCCCTGCCTGCTGCTCCAGAGTCTCAGCAGGAAGCTAGTGCTGTGCAGTGTGGGTGAGAAGACTTTGAAAAGCACTATACAAATGCCAGGAGAGCCTTCTTACTAGAACTGTGCGGGGTCTCCGTGAAAAATGAAAAGGAGAACTTCAAGTCCCTAATGTATAATGGGAAAGGCTTCCTGTTGCTTAATCAATTGAAATGACCCAGAATACAAGCTGAGATTAACATACGCCTTCTAGATTAGGGCTAATCAGGGGCAGGCTGAGCAGATGCAGGGACAGTCCTGGCCTGATTACTGAACCTCAGCATTTTAATCATCTCTCTTGCAAGGGCAGCCAGCCGATTTAGTGCACGCTGGGTTTCCAAGCCTCTAGCCCCCTCCCCCTTTCCTTGCCATGGACATAAAGGCTGCTAGGTCAGAGACACTGAGACGATTTAATCTAATCTCATGTCAAAGTGGCTGTGTGTGAGATTCTAAAATCCTCACAGTGGGATGGTAATGCACATATTTAAGGTAGAGGTGGGCTGAAACTGTGTGTAGAGAATCATGGCCTTGGATTTCAAGGCGTTCAAGGTTATGAAATACCCTGTGTATGAGGTTTCTTCAAGAAGCTGTTTAGATATGAAGTCGCTGTCACTAGGCATTCACTCTCGAGACGGCTTTGTGTGGGAGTCATCACCTAGTTGTTAAAGGCCAAATTTACTCCTTCCCAAGCTGTGAAGTACAGAATATGAAATCTTTTAAAATGGTTTTATTTGGATGAGCTTTGAATGTAGTTGTTTCTGTATTGCTTTTTCTGGAAACTTCCTAATCACCTGAAGGCTCACCCACTTCAGTCATTCTGTCCTGGGGTCGGGGGGAAGGTAGACACCTGTGCAGTCTCAGAAGGCAGGTTTCATTCAACTGTGTAGAAAACACCTGCTCATTGCTAGGGACTAAGTACGGAGATTCCATCTCTCCCTTAAGGAATTTACAGTTTCCTTGGAGATAAGTAACCAGTGATAAAGTATATGACCATCACCTCCTCCATGGAGACCAGGGCAAAGTGCTGTGTGCCCTTGGGAGAAAAGGAGCTCAGACAGGAGGAGGAGAGACTGCAGCTGAGAGCTGAAGGAGAATAGAAGCCCATTCAAGGAACAAGCCAAGGACAGTCATTCCAGGCAGAAGTCAGGAAAGTGTGCACACTATGGAGGCAGGTGTGGAAAGAGCCTCAATCAAGTCATTCACCTTCCTGGAATGTACAGTGGGTGGAGATCACCAGGCTGAACTAATTGAGCAACAGGGGCTAATGTGAAGGGCTGCAATACCTTCAAAGGGATTTGGACTTTATATTCCATGGGCCATTGGAAACCAGTGAAGAATTGTAAAAGAGGGGAACAAAATCAGTTTGTGTTCAAAAGATTATTCTGGTTATAGCAGTGTCAGCCAGTTTGAACTTCTGCATTTGAACCCTTTTCCATTTTATTTTAGGGCAGATCTTCCATGATACTAAAAAGGGTTTCAACAACAGTGTGGGACATGGACCCACATCATAGGTAACCCAAACACATCATAAACCAGTAAGAAAGAGATTTAAGTCTAACAGTTCTTCCAGTTTCTCTCCATCCCAGCACTGACCCAGGATAGCTGCTCATAGTCAGGAAGAAGTCCCACTCATAGTATTCAGTGTATTTGTAAAGTCTATAACTTGTTCTCCTAGCTTAGAGCTTTTGGAACTGAATCAGTCTCCAAAGCAAGAACAGTGAAATGAGACTGATTTTTGCTTCTGGTTTTGGTTGCTGTTTGCTAGCAGTACTCTTGCCCGGAGAATCCCATGGATGGAGGAGCCTGGTGGGCTGCAGTCCATGGGGTCGCTAAGAGTCGGATATGACTGAGCAACTTCACTTTCACTTTTCACTTTCATGCATTGGAGAAGGAAATGGCAACCCACTGCAGTGTTCTTGCCTAGAGAATCCCAGGGATGGGGGAGCCTGGTGGGCTGCCGTCTATGGGGTTGCACAGAGTCAGAC
>SJXQ01011871.1:566100-581006 GCA_006408695.1 Aepyceros melampus | reverse complement strand
GGGGGAGCCTGGTGGGCTGCCCTCTCTGGGGTCGCACAGAGTTGACCACGACTGAAGTGACGCAGCAGCAGCAGCAGCATGAGGGTTCTTTGGAGGTGTCCTGGTTTTGCCACAAGGCGTTTGGCAAAAAGCGTTATTTCATTAACTTCGTCTGTTTTGACCAGAAGAGAGGATGAAAGTGATGATGAAGATCCACTAGGATGATGGAATGGGGTCTTGGTCTTCACATATTCACAGGTACTCAGGCCCATTCCTGCAGTCTAGATGCCAGGGACTAGAGCCCAGCCACACGCTGGTTAGGGCCCGCACTAAAATCCCTTGACCTGCTGCCCTTGAGGCTGTGCTGATGCCAGTATTTGGCATACCTTGTACCTCATACTAAACATGAACCAGAGCCAAGCCTGGCCTTGAAGGAGCCCTCAATCTAGGGCTCAATCTAGGTAGCTGGGGAAGACCTATCTACATGCATTAACCAGACCTAGCCAGATTATATCCTACTGTCCAGTGCTTACTGAGAATCCCAAGGAGGCTGCTCTCAGTATTGACTAGAGCTGGGATAGGCTTCCAAGAGGAGGGTTTTAAAGGGGAAGGTGTGGGCGTAAGGGAATTCCAGGTAGCAAACAGCTTGAGCAAAGGCCGAGAGAAAGGAAGGTTACCAATGTGTTGGAGAATTGAGAATAGTCCAGGGTGATGCCCAGAGCACAGGGAATGAGGGAAGTAAGGCTAGACAAATCACAAGAGTCCTGAATGCCAGGCCCAACATTTGAACTTTACTATAGGCTTTGGGAACCTTTTAACTAGCATCAGGGAATTTGAAAAGTTTGAATTTGGGGAATGACATGTTATAGAAAGATAACTTGGGTGGCAGAAAGGAGTGAATGGAAAAAGGAATTTAGAGAGATGTGAAAGCTGTTTGCAAAGGTGTAGGTGGAAAACACTGAACCCAGAAGCCTTCTGAAGCTGATGTATGGGCTGGCCCTCTCCTTCCCCTTTCAGGCCCCAGCATCTCAGTGTGAGGACTATGGGCCATGCCTTCCATTCTCATTAACACATAGCAGGGTAAGCCTGGAATCCTAAAAACGTTGACAAAACAGGACATTTAGCCTCATTTCAGGTTACATCATTGAACGTTATGGTATTGTGTTTGTCGCTCAGTCGTGTCCAACTCTTTGTGACCTCATGGACTGTAGCCCTTCAGGCTCCTCTGTCCATGGGATTCTCCAGGCCAGAATACTGGAGTGGGTAGCCATTCCCTTCTCCAGGGAATCTTCTCAACCCAAAGATCAAACCCAGGTCTTTGGCATTGGTCTGAGCCACCAGGGAAGCATCAACAAATACTTATTTCCAAACTGTCAACAGTTATCCCTGGAAAACAATTAGATACAATTTAACATTGTAAAATTGACATGTTATTTTATGTTTGATATTTTTTTTTTTTTGCATTAGGAAATATTCTGGTAAAACATCCCTTTTTACAATTAATTTTTATTTTCATCAAAGTGATACACAGTTTTAAATGACGAACTAAAAGGCCTTTAAATAAATAAATAAATATAATATATGTACCCCAGAGGCAACACTCCATGTTCTTTTTTCTGGTATGTATGTATATTATTCTAATAATAGTCATATTATTTCTTGAGTTGAGACGTTATCACAATTTTCAATAACTCAATTTCTATGTTTATATTGTTATAAACATAAAATTTTTATAAAGGTAAAACTTGTTCACTGCCACGACGAGTGGATATGGTTAATCCTTGCTTTTTTTTTTCTTCTACTTTTTAAGGAGTAATCACCGGTTCTACCCAATTCTGGAAGACCCCTCGAGGTACTCTATCCCATAAGCTCATGCCACATCCCCTGTGTCCTCCAGATGTACTGCACAGCCCCCGTCCTGGGCCCTCCTCCTGTCCCCAAGCTCCCTACAGTGGGTTCTCTGTCTCCTGGACCCCACAGCCACTTATTTCTTAAGTTTTCCTGTCTCATTTCTTTGGGGAACAACCTTCAGAGCTTCCAAAGAAAGTGTGCACAGGTAGCCGGCTTTTACAGCCCTTACAAGTCTGAGGAGGTGTTTATTCTATCCCCACACTTAATTGGCGTGGGTGTCATTTCATGGGCTGGAGAGAGAATTCTAGGCTGAAAGCATTTTCTCTCAGAGGTTTGAAGCCACTGCTCCATCATCATCTAGCCTCCAGGCTTGCTTTTGAGAAATCCAATAATGATTTCTAGTTCTTTGTATGTGACTTTTTTTTTTTTTTAACCCTTTCTCAAATCCTTTGGGATCTCTGCTTTATCCTTAGTGTTCTGAAATTTTACAAAGCTGTGTCTTAGCATCCGGATCTTTTTTCTTCTGTTTGCTGGGTATCTAATGGGCCTTTTCAATCTGAAACTCATGTTTTTCAGTTCTAGAGATTTACTTGCAACGTGTCTGATAATTTTCTACCTTGTGTTTTTCTAGTCTCTAGAAATCTCTTTTATCCAAGATTGGATCTCTTAAGGTCTCCTACTTTCCATCTTTTAATCTCTTCTGTTCTCTGGAAGATTTCCTTGACTTTACCGTCTCATCTTTCTGTGGAATGTATTTCATCTGTTTGATTTCTTTAACAAATTTTCTCTCATTTTAATAAAAGTATCCGTTTTATGATACAAATCTTTTCTGTCTCTGAAGATATTAGAGTTTAGGGCCATTTGTTTTTGTTTCTGCTCCCCACGTTGTCTGTCGCCTCTGTGTTCCTTAAGTGAGGCACTGAAACGCAGCTGCTGGGCTGTGCAGGGCAGAGCCAGGCGGCCTGCAGGCCTCAGGGTGGTGAGTATCAGGACTGCAGGCCACATCTTTCGTTGCCTCCACACCCCCGGCCCCTCCCCTCCACCCACCAGATACCTCATAGATCTTCTCTGCAGCTTCTCCAGGTCAGCTTCTCAATACAGTGGATGAACTTCAGGCGCCTGGTCAACCAGAGGCCTGGGTGTTGGGACTGGAAGGACCTACTGGTCCAGTCAGTTGAATACAAACTGTCAGCTAACTCCTGTCTTTCTCCTAACTTCCTCTCATTCTGCAGTAGCTGAGCCTCCATGCCCTGAGAACTCCAGGACATAGGACGTGCAGCTTCCCCTTCTTTAATGTCAGAACCACTTTATGTATGCTCTGCATCTCCCAGAAATATACTGGATTGGCCCAAAAGTTTGTGTTTTCCCTAAGATGCTATTTAAAAACCCAAATCAACTTTTTGGCCAACCCAATGTATTGCCATCTCTTATTCATATCTCTTTTTTTCTCCTTCACTAGAATTTTTGTTTTATGAGGAAGAAGAATTTTATATGTGCATTTATTCTGTCTTATTTAATTGGAAATTCTTTTTTTTTAATATGTCATATAAAATTGTCAGTTTTCCTTTCTTTGGAAGGACTGCCCTTTTCTGAAATTATTCACTTCCTCCTCTCTTTCTACTAAACACTTCTTTTTACTGTGAAATAATAGTGATATTAGGAGGTAGTTGGGATTTTTTTTTTAAGTTGATCCCAGAATGTATTTAAAATTTCTACTGGTGTATGAAATCTAAAATCAGAAAACTAATGACCTAGGCTTTAGAAAAAAAAAAAAGCTGACCCAGAGGAGAGGGACAATGGCCAGAAGGCAGGCTAAGTTTAAGAAAGAAGTTTTTCAAGCTGAGAGAAACTTGAGCATAGGCAGAAAGAGGGTTGATGAAGTCAGTGTAGCAGAATATCCAAGAACATGAATGGTGGCCCCTCCTAGAGAGGAGGGCAGTCAGAAGAGAGGCTTGTTGGGAGGAGAATTCGTCCCTGAGGGGTCTATGCGAGCCTCCTAAAGCTGGAGAGAGGCAGGCAGGCGGGGTCATCTCTTGGCACATTGGGGAGGCCCTGTTCTGAAGCATGTTTCTACAACTTCTCCACATTCTCTTTCCTGATAGTCTGTTTTAAAGAATTAAGATGGGGTGGGGAAAGGGATATCTTTGTGCCTGGACAGTGGGTATGCAGTTACCTGCGGCTGCACACAGTGGTACCCTGAGGGCTGGAGCTGATTGCCCTGTCCAGCCAGCATCTGGGAACCTGTGCCCAGCACTAACAGTGTCCCCTTGTCTCCCCAGGACTGGTCCAGATCCCTGTGAGCATGTACCAGACTGTGGTGACCAGCCTCGCCCAGGGAAACGGGCCGGTGCAGGTGGCCATGGCCCCTGTGACCACCAGGATATCGGACAGCGCAGTCACCATGGACGGCCAGGCTGTGGAGGTGGTGACGCTGGAACAGTGACATGCAGCCATACCACGGCATCATTTTCTAGTCTACTTCAGAATTTTTTACACGTTTGCAGAGGTGCAATCAAATGGAATTAAGTCTCTCGACTTGGGAAGAAAAGTTTTGTTAACCTTTTTTTTAAAAAGGAAGAAAGGCAGTGGATTTTGGAATTGCATTTTTTAAAAAGCACCACTCTTGATTTTCTGGGATTGGTGGAATAAGATACTGCGTTGTCAACTTCACAGTCCCGAAAAAGCCAAATTGTGGCAGGACTTCTTTCTGCAGAAACGTGTGTATACTTCGGTGTGTGTATGTGTGAGTGTGAATATATGTATATGTGTACATATGGATATACACATTTACATATATATATAAAGTATATATATATATGTGTGTATATATATATATATATATATATATATAAAAGAACACGCATGGAATTATCTGTATGAAATCAAGGTGAGCTGTGGAAAAATAATTCACCCAGTTTAGTGGGTGTAGGGTACGTGGCCAGACAGCCACCTGGTTTTGTTCATACCAGGGTCATGCGTTGAGCTACTGACAAACTCAGGCAGAGGTGACCATGCCCTGCACCAAAGCTGCCTCCCAGCGGCCACCCAGAACTCTTTCTGCTGGGCTCACCTGAGAACGGGGGTTCCGGATTGGGGTGAGGTCCAGAAACTGTGCTTGCAAGATCAAGGGGCCACGTGGTCTGGCAGCTGAGACGCTCCTCGGGCTGGCCCAGATGCTGACCTTGCCACAGGCAAATGAAATGTCTTTAAAGCTCCCAGGCAGGACTGAGAGGGTTTTCTTCAGCCTCCCATCTCCTTCCCTCCCCGGGAAACCTTCTCGATCTCACGACTATTAACCCGTCGTTTTGGTTTTAAGGTCAGTCCTGAATTGGTCATGTATATGAACTGAAGGTGACAGAAGTATTAAGGGTTTGAGGAGTGCGTGCGTGTGCTTGTGGGTGTGTGCATTGTAGAGAGAGAATGAGGGGGTGAGAGGAGTTGGAAGGGGAAAGGAAGGAGGAAGAGAAAAATCTTTTAAAGACCAGGGTGCACCGATGGGAGCAACTTTTTCCCTTCCTGTGACTTCCTGTAGCTTAACAGAGGAGACGAGAACTGACAGGGGCTCCTGGCATGAGGAAGGCTGGCCACCGGACTGAGGGGCATTGGAGAGAAAATGGCTGAGGGTGCTTCCTGCGCCCCTGGATCAGGCCCGATCTCAGAAGGGACCTTGCAGCTGTCCCAAGGTGCATCGTGCCAGGCCCAGGCTCCACAGCTCCCTTCTCACGGCTGTTAATTGGTCTGGGTGTTCTTTGTAACAAAATTCTGTGATTTCTCAGCCACAAGCCCTGAGTCTCCAGGGGTTAAATTCACCTGACTTTTTGACAGGCCAAATCTCTGCTCCTTGAGTACAGGGACGACTCTTCCTCCCTCCTCCCGGGGCCCCCCCCGCCACTCCCGTGTGTGACTGTGTATTTAATGTTAGTTTTTTTTTTTAACGCGACATTAAAAAGATTCTTCACATCTTGCTCAGTCTTTGAGAAAAGTTTCAGATTCTTGTATTTGCTTGTTTTATATAAAACTATCCAGTGTTCTTTGTATTTTTTTTTTCCTGTACGTAATGGGGGGAGGGAAGGGAAATTTACATAAAACAGTCCTAGTTCTACAATTTGTTATTTTTTTAATTATTATTTTTTATCATCGTTGTGAAACTGTCCAGGGGCTTTAAAGTCCGTGTTCCTTTGTGGTAAAATACCCTCCTGATAGTTTGAGAAATTGCCAAGAAGAAGAAGAAAAGCAGAACCCCAGTAGCAGAGCATGGATTCTGTGTCGTTTTCCATTCTGTCTATTACTGCCTCATTCAATAAATAGTTAACAATGTGGCAACAGGAAGTGGAACTGTTCATCTGTGTAGGAGCACTTAGCCTCTTAGGAGCTCTCTTTTGGGGTGGCTTATTCTGCTTTGTAAAAGGAATAGGTGCTTCTGCTCAGTGATCTTTGAACCATGTTCCCTTGGCATTGTAGAGCCCTATAAGGGGAGTGTGGGAGTGGAAGGGGGTGGTTCCTGCCTGTCTTCCCTCACCAGAACAGCTCTGTTGAATCAGTTTTACAAAATGCTGTCCAGGGGGTTATGGCAGGGGGCATCTAGGTTAAAAATTCCTGAAGATGGTTTGAAAAACTCTTCTCTGGAGTTCCTTTTTCAGGGGTTAATTGCATTCCACATTAAAATCAGGGTGGGTGGTGGTCCTTGTCCATCTGTGTCCTCCCCACATGAGTGTTATTCAGTATTGCAGTGGATTTTCCTTCTTGAAGTGGGGGCCCGGTGCCTTTGTTCCCCAAGGCCTACCCCCTTGGCTTCTCTCACAGTTCACTGCTTTAATGTGGCAGCTGTCATTCTTCTACCCGTACCTCCTGCCACAGCCCCAGCTTCGGGCCCTTCCTAAACCTCCCAGTGGTTTTGCACCCCACGCTTGTGCCCACTGCTTTCCTCAGCTCAAAATGATGCTCTCCTTGCCACCTCCATCACCCCTTTCTTTCCTTTTGTTAGGTGTTTGGGTCTGTTTCCTGGTAATAATGATTACAATAGTTGAATGCGGGAGGCCAGAGATGTTTTCCTTGCTGGCTGACAGTGGCTCGATAAAGCCAGTGCCACCCTTCTCCCTTCTTCCTACCCAAATGGCACATCATCATCTGTTGTCACCAGAGAGGGTGAGCCAGAGAAAGGATTGGTGGCAGCCAGATCAGGCAGACATCATTGCCATTGGGCACCCCTGCAACAGATGGTTGTCTAGAGTACCTCTGTGGGGATGGTGTCTCTCCATAGGCACAGTAATTCTTTTTGCCTGGCAAGACCCAGATGCTGCCTGTTCAACAGCATGTGTTGAAACTCTTTTTGGTGGGGCTGATGGAGAACTTCACTTCTGTTACTGCCCAAATCACCAGCAGGAGCTGCTGACTCATCTGCCTACAGGGCCCCGGCAGGTGGAATCAGTGAGTAAAGCAGAAGCCGTTCCATTCTGAGAGGGGAAGGAGTGATGGAGATGGGCACAGTGGAGAGCATCTCTAAAGAGAGTGTGGCCTCTCCTGAGTGCTAGTGGACTGTCTCCAAGCAGGAGGAACATGGGCCCTGCAGTCCTGTCTTTTAAATTTTCCAGAGAAACTGAAGAGTCCAGATTTGTGCACAAATCTCCTGATTTCAGCAAATCAAAAGTCTTTTACATACTCTGCCGGCAAAAGAAAACCCACCTGTAGACCAGCTCTGGCCCCAGGCATCAGTTTTACTTTAATGAATGCCTACCATGTGCCAGGTGAATGAAGCATAGCAGTTACCCAAGAAACAGGATGAGATGAGGAAATGTTTTTGTGTGAACAGACTGCGGCAGCCCAGTGTGATAAGGTGCCATCTGGACAGAGTGATGTGTCAGAAGGGGTTCTGTTATCTCATTTTATCTGCTCAAGGGTCCTCTGTAATAAGTAGTTTATCATTAGGCTCCAGACAAGGATCTGGTGTTCACCAAAACCAAGACCCCAGGCTCAGAATTCTTGGCTTGAAGTCCTACATCTGAGAAGATCCATTGGCGATGGTGGTGACCACTGGAGCCATCTGAGATGAGTGAGCCGAGGAGAACCAGAAGGGCAGGGAAGAGCAGGGACTACTCACCCTGTAAGAAGAGCCCCAGCTGCCAGTGCGCCCTGAGCCTCACTCAGACCCAGACAAGGCTCGTTTCCAGCCACTTGTCATGTCGAAGAGGGCCTGCTTCTGCATTTACCTTCCTTCCCATCTGCTGTTCCTCTTCTCTGCTCTATCAGCACCCCTCCCAGCCCCCTGCAAAGCATCAGCTGTGGATGGAGTAACTCTGGGCCTGTGGTAGGTCCTTTTAGTATCGGGGGGAACATTGAAGCTTATCTGGAGCAGAGGCTTCATGGGCTGAGGAAGACAAGCCCACATTTCCCCTTCCACCTCCATCTCAGTGGGCTGTGGGCCGCCCAGGTCATCAGGCCAGGCCAGCCTGTGGCCTCCGCACAGCTCGTGCTCAGGTGCCAGCATCAAGGACGCCTGTCAGTGCATCCCATCTGGCCTCTGCTGTTTGCTCCAGGTTGGCAGTTCTTGGAGAAGATCCACCCAGGACAGTGGAGACAGCCCAGAGGAAGGAGGCGTACAGAGCGGGGAGATAATGGCGTTAGGACTGGACTCTGAAATAGCTGGAGAATTCTGCTCCCGCTGCTGCTGGACCCCTGAATGAGTCCCCAACCCACTCTGAATTTGAGTTTCTCCCTCCTGAAAAATCAGTGGGCTGTTAGTGGATGTTTGTTGAGTACTGGAGTGTATTTCTGCAGAGTTGGAGACAGGGAGGCAAAGGTACCAGGATAATACTCATCTGCAGAGCAGGGCCAGGACCCCCAAAACCCAGGTCTTACCCAGAGCCACCTTGTAAGGCAAGGGCAGGCCTGCGCCCTAGCCCTGTACAAAGGCCTTCCTAGCTCTGGTTTATGAGAACCATGGCCTGCTGCAGTTAAGAGAGTTTATATGGTAGCAGTTAGAATAGTGAGCACTTGTACAGCTCTTACAGTGTGCCTTGTTCTAAGAGATTTACACATACATTATTTATTAGTCTTTGCAAAAGTTCTGTTACTATCCCTACTTTACAGATGAGCAAACTGAACCACAAAGAGGTTAAGAGGTAGCTTATTTAATACTTGGGGAGGGGAGCTAGAAATAGTCCCCAAACTTAATGCGCTTGTCAATAAAATTGTTGGTGTAACTTAACTGGGTCTCAACTCAAATTTCTTCTGAATTTATTTACCCTTTAAGAAACTAATAATTATCAGTTATTAAATGGCTGCTCTGCACAAGACACTATGAAAAATACTTTACACCTTTATTTCTGATCCTTTCCACAAGCTCAGATGGAGGTTAGATTCCATTTTATAGGTGTGGGAGCTAAGACCCGGCCAATTCCGAGAACTAGTAAATGGAGAGCTGGGGTCAGACTAAGAAGCCTGCCTCCAGAAGCTCAGCTCTTGTGCCAACCTCAGGGGACAGGTGACATAAAATGAGCTGCACATCTGGATTCCCATGTTTTATATACCTAATTTATGGCTGTGCTGGGTGTCCATTGCCAGGCAGGCTTTTCTCTAGTTGCAGCAAGAAGGGGCCATGTACAGTTGGCAAGCTCCAGTTGCAGTGCACAGGCTTCTCATTGCAGTGGCGTCTTGTTGGTGAGCACAGGCTCTGACACGCAGGCCTTCAGTAGTTGTGGCACATGGTCTCGCGGCTCCCAGGCTCTAGAGCACAGGCTCAATAGTTGCAGTGCACTGGCCTAGCTGATCCATGGGATCTTCCTGGATCAGGGATTGAACCCATTCTCCTGCGTTGGCAGGCGGATTGTTCACTACTGAGCCACTAGGGAAGCCCCTAGATTCTCATTTTTAAAGTAACCTCCAGCTGAGTCCTGAGCTCAGCCCGCATGCAGCCTCTCCCAGTGGTCAGTGTGTTCTGAGCAGGAACTAAGGACCGTGCCTGGTCCTTACCCGAGTGTGCCATACCAGGCGCATCCTTGCAGTGGCTGGGCTTTTTCATCACATGCACACACCCATGCACGCACGCACACACACCTGAACATACATAGGAACTTGTATACAGGCAAGCAACCAGTACATCCCACTGAATGAGAGACCTTAGTTTCCCAGGGGTTCCTTAATCAGAAAAAACAACCCCCAAAACATCCATACCCACATTCTCATTACTTCCAAACAGTTCTGCAAAAATCCAATGTTAACTTTGTTAAATGTAAAAATAATGTTGGATGTAAAAATGTTGATTTTATTGCTAAGAAAAATCAGCCCTGTGCGATTGTCCCAAGGGTGAAGAGTAGTGAAGTTACTGGTGCTCCAACACATTCTTGAGTATGAACAGTCATGTTAACACTTTTTTTTTTTGTCTGCATTGCATGGCATGCAGCTTAGTTCCCAGACCAGAGATCAAACCTGTGCGCCCTGCAGTAGAAGCTCAGAGTCCTCAGTGGACCACCAGGGATGTCCCACATTATGCTTTCTTTAAAAAAAAAAAAAAAAAAAAAACCCAGGGGGCACTTCCCTGGCATCTGAGTGGTTAAGGCTCCAAGCTTCTACTGCAGTGGGCACAGGTTCAACCTCTGATCAGGGAACTAAGATTCCACACGCCAGGAAGTGTGGCCAGAAAATTTAAAAACTAAGTTAAAAAAAATTTTTTTTTAAACAAAAGCCCCTGGGCCCAAAGGCGGAGAGAGATCAGTTGATGTTAAAACCCAGGAAGCTCGGCAAGGAAGCCAAGCCAAATCTTGGCAAAGCTGGGTTGTGATGTTTTCAGTTAAGCCTAAACCTCAACCAGTCTTTGGGCTCCGCCGGCCCTTGTGTGCAAGAGACTTCTAAAGCGGGAGGGACATTAGCCACCACCCATCATTTAGGCTCTGAAGGTTAAGCTTACCGGCACAGAGAAGCCCAGGGCCCTGTGACCGGTGACATTGTACCCAGACTCCTGACTCGGTGGAAGTCATCTATACCCCCACAGCCTCTGCTCCCTGAGTGCCGCCTCTGGCTTTTCCATTCAGACTCTCAAAACCTGAAATATTTTTCTAGTTCCCTTACCAGAATTATTTTTACAGAGAGCTTTTTTTTAAATTCACAAGAGTAAGAGAGACAAAACCAGAATTGGATTCTTTATCCTAATCCACAGTTCTCATCGGTACAAAACACTGGTTAAACTCTATGGACAACAGACGTTTCTGGAGATCCTATATCTCCAACAGTGTGGAGTCGCTTGCCTCTCCCAATGAAGTGGCTGAGTCGGGTGTCACTCCTGTTCCACAAATAAGCCAGGGGAGCTGGCTTGGTCTAGGCCAAGCATCCTGACTGTGAGTCCTGGCCTCAGTGTCCCGTCCATGCCCCGGCATTGCCCGGCCCACCTACACAGACTGAATGAGATGACACCGAAAGCTCCTGGGGTCCACTGGTGATCAAAACCCTTCTGGATGTGAACAGCAGAAATCCGGAAGTGCCTGACAAAGACGGACGGTGTCCTCGGAACCCGTTTGCATTCCCCAACCGGGAGGGGTGGTCTCGGGGAGAACACAGCTGATTGGGCCGCTGAAGTCACGTGAGTCTCCGGACTAATCAGCCGTGGGGCGGGGTAGGCTCGCCATCCCACAGGTAGAGCGGCCCTTGCAGGGGCGGGGATATGGATCCACCGCATGGCAGTTGCCTTCGTTTCCACCGAAGCTGCGTCAACGAGGAAACAGTGAAGCTGGGATCCCAACAGCTTCCCCACTGCCCTTCATTGCCTCTACAAAGATCCTCCTGACTCTGTGAATGTCTTAAGTCAGAAAATTAGGAGTCATTGGGTGATCAATAGTGTGCCCCATCTCCTTGCTCCCACTACCTCCAATAACCTCAAAGTTTTTTAAAAGTTTTAAAGATACATAATTTACATTCTGTTAAGTGCATTCACTTTAAAGTGCATAAGTCAAGGGGCTTTAGTGTATTTACAGTGTTGTGTAACCACTACACAACATTTTCGAATTTCACATTCTCATCATTCCATAAGAAAGGGTTTTTTTAAAAAACATTTTTCTCAAAAAATAATTTAAAGCAGGTTATATAAAGGATGTGTGCAATGAGATTTTTTTTTAAAAAGGAACTCAAGACCAAATAAAAGGAGGTCACACGTTTGCCAGCTGTGGGGTCAACATAGTGATATGATGAAGGTTCCCATTTTGCTCCCAGTGAAGGGGTTCCTGTAACTAGAAGAAAGGAACAAGTCATCAGTTATTCAAAAGAAAGCACCAAAAAAAAAAAAAAAATTTTTTTTTTTTAAGTTTAATGGTAACTACATTCAGCATCTTCCACAACATTTTTTAAAGCATTGAGCATTACTGTAAAGTAGTGCTCTGCCATAAGTGTTGGCTGAAGCTTGATCTGAACCTTCCAGGAATGGAAGTCTCCCCCTGCACTGGCTCCACTGGGGCTTCTCAGGGTGAGAGGTTGGCTAGAAGGCCATGGACTTGTGGAGGGCAGTGGAGGCCACAAGGAAGACTCCTTCTTCCCACCCTGGGCACTCAGCCCAGCTCCATCAACAGAGACACTTCAGGACGGTCTTATGTGTATGCTTTCAATTTTGAAATTATTCTTGGAGAGACTCTAGGTAGTTATTTGCAGATCGCTAAGGAAAGGGAGGAGGAAAGACCAGCATGATGAGCAGTTGACCACTAAGAGTCACTTGAAATGGTGCAGCTGGAAGCTGCTTGGGGCTCGCCCACTCCCTGGTCATTGGGAAACACAGCTGAGGACATTCAGCCCCTACGTTCTCTAGAGAACCACCAATCATAGGAGCCACTCTCCTCCACCAGGGCTTCTTGTTTAGTCACTGAGTTGTGTCCGACTCTTTGGCAACCCCATGGACTGTATAGCCCACCAGGCTCCTCTGTTCATGGGATTTCCCAGGTAAGAATACTGGAGTGAGTTGCCATTTCTTTCTCCAGGGGATCTTCCCAACCCAGGGAGCAAAGCTGAGGCTCCTGCATTGGCAGGTGGATTCTTTACCACTGAGCCACCACGGCTTCTAAGAGGCAAGACCAGCCCACCTGCCTCCAGGCACCACTCCAGCTGATCCCTCCCCAATTTGTATAAGACCTGCAGGGAACTGGAGAGGCGCTATTGGGGTCCTTGGAATTGAGGAAAGTGCTTATAACTAACAGGATTTCTACAAAACCAGGCTCCACCCCCCATTCTAGGGGCTCTGGACCATGCCCTCATCCCCAAATACTGCAGGTCCTGCCTTCCCTCCGAGCATGGAAGAGGGTGAAGTTGAAGTCAGTATTGAGACTGAAGCTTCACGTGGTCTGGGCCTAATGATGCACCGTATTTACAAAGCTATGGAATTCACTCAAAACCTCATTAAGGAATTAGAAGGGAGAGTCAACAACATGGCAAAGGCAGTGACTGCGGAAAGTAAAACCCACCTTGTGTTTAAACCCACCAAGGCAAGATACCTTTGGTTTCATAAAAGACACCTCAGACTTGTGGGTTCATCAGTGGCAATGAAGGGTTCTGTTTCCACACTAGGAGGTGCTTCTTCTGGCATCTCACCTCCCCTGATAATCTTCACAGGAAGTTGTCCTTGTTCTCCTGGTCCAAAAGGCTTCCAGCCCCCGCCCTCCCCCCATGCCACCTTCCCAGGAGAGCTGAGGAGGCAGAAGCCTGTCTCCCAGAAGAGAGAGACCTCCAGGGCAGGGCAGATAACATCAGGGGGTGGGGAGTACACACATTAGACCCTGCGGAAGTGTCTCTGTTAATGGAACTCAGCTGGGGGCCCAGGCTGAGAAGAGGGAAGCTTCACTGCTGCCTCCATCACCTTCCCCAAGCCAGCTGTCTCCTTTTCCAATGGGCCTCTTACCCCGAGAAGCCCCCGTGGAGCCAGTGCGGGGGGGCGACTGCCAGTCCTGGAAGGTTCAGGTCAGCCATCGGCCAACACTTAGGGCAGAGCTTTGAGAACCCTGATATGAGACTAATCCACCATCAAAAACCCACAGCCCACCCGCCCTTCCACTGCACCAACTGCCTTTCCAGTGTCTGGTGTTTAAGGACACATCCGCCATGCGTGTGAAACTCGTGCATGAATTTGCAGTTTGTTCACCATACCCTTACAAATATTTAAAAAGCTGTGTGATGGGCTTCCCCAGAGGTTCAGCCGTTAATAATCCGGCTTGAAATGCGGGGCCTTGGGTTCAATCCCTGGTCAGGGAACTAAGATACCACAAGCTACAGGGCAACTAAGCCCGAGTGCCTTATCTAAAGAGTCCTTGCGCCACAACAATCCCGTATGATGCAACAAAGGCCCGGCATGCTGCAACCAAGACCCGACACAGCCAAACAAATAAATATTAAAAACAAACTGTGAGCTAACACCTAGACTGTGGCCAGGGAGCTTAAGGAAACGCAAGAGACCCCCTTCCCACCATGGCTGAGGAACCAGCCCAAGTCTAAACCCAACATGTCACAGAGACATCTGGTCTGGCCCCCATCTAAGGTCGCCATTCCCCACAGCAGCCCAACACCTGGGTGTAACATCTCCAGAGACAGAGAGTTAACCCATCTTAAGTCACAGCCTGGCCTACCCGTCAGGAAATTCTGTGAGACAAACAGAATCTGCTTCTCTGTAAAGTCTTGCCATTGTGTCTGGGGCCATAAAGAACTGTGAAGGTCTCCATGCCTTCAAATACTTGAAAACAGCTTTCACATTCCCACTCTTTTTCATGGCTAAAGTCTCCAGTTCCAACATTTCCTAGAGAGTGGTGAGCTGTTTCTCTTTTTTTTATTTTGGTGAGCTGTTTCTAATTACAAAGTGGACTAGATGTCCTGAATGCCCCTCCCAGAGAAAACCAAAAAAGCTGCATTTAACAAATATTTTTAAAAACACATCTTTAAATGTATTACCGAGCTAGCAATAATCAACCCACAAATGGGAACCTTGCTCCCTGGACTGTCATTGGTCTGGTCCAGCTCACTGCAGGTGCTCTGAAGATGGCACCAGACCCTGACTGAGGCACAGATACAGTCTATCCACACCCACCCATCCCCATCCCCCATCCCCTGTCTCTTATACA